>CM051010.1:26103981-26196481 GCA_027704905.1 Muraenolepis orangiensis
TGTCGTGTTCCCCATCTACACTGCTATTAATAAGCTCATACGTGACACGGTTATCTCCTCCATGAAGTGATGCAAGTTGTCTACGCAGCACACGTGCCCCAGACCGCCAGCTGAACTACAGGAGAGACTAGAGTTACACAGTCAACGTCTCGGCAGCACACAACAAGGTATCCAGACCAGAACGCACTCACCTATCACATTACTGGATAAGATTTCAGATGGCCGTGTGTGTGTGTGTGTGTGTGTGTGTGTGTGTGTGTGTGTGTGTGTGTGTGTGTGTGTGTGTGTGTGTGTGTGTGTGTGTGTGTGTGTGTGTGTGTGTGTGTGTGTGTGTGTGTGTGTGTGTGTGTGTGTGTGTGTGTGTGTGTGTGTGTGTGTGCCACACACATGCGTGCATTTGTGTGTGGGTGTGTGTGTGTTTCTCAAGCAGAGCGGATACGGGTAAATGTCAGGAGGTCTGATGAATGAGACTTGCTGTCCCCTCTTGTACTCAACCCTCTCTCTTTAGCCAGTGTCAGTTCTCCAGCCGGTCCCTACCTCCCTGTCCTTGCTGTCGGCGGTGGCTTGATATTTTTGATATTGCTTCTGACACGTCTGTCTAACTGGGCCAGAATAGACGGCATGGATGCTCCTCACGGCCACTGCATCAGAGAACGTGGCGTTACAAGAATCCTGGTGTTGGGATATTAGTGCAACGTGAGATTCAACATCTCCACCATTCAACATCTCTCTCACCATCCCCTGTGCACACTCACCACACACACACACACACACACACACACACACACACACACACACACACACACATATGAATGTGTTGGTCTTCTCATTCTGTCTTTCCTCTTTTCATCTTCTCCGAACCATTTTGCGTTTTTTCTTTGCATCTCCCACTCTTCTCCCTTATGTAATGACGCAGATACTCCCCCCTCACCCCCCCCCCCCCTCTCTCTTTCTCCCTCTTCCTCTCTCCCTCTTCCTCTTCCTCTTTCCCTTTTTTCTTCTTCCCCGACATTGTCCTCCTGGTTGTCAGGGACCGCGGATTACCCATGATTCTATGCAGTCGTATTACCCATGATTCTATGCAGTAGCAGATTCAGTGTTCAGCGTAAGCTCAGCAGTGGTAAGTTGACAGAGCAATCACATAAGTATGAAGAGAAGAAGAAGAAGAAGAAGAAGAAGAAGAAGAAGAAGAAGAAGAGAAGAAGAAGAAGAAGAAGAAGAAGAAGAAGAAGAAGAAGAAGAAGAAGAAGAAGAAGAAGTATTTTTTTGCAAGTTTTGTAAGTATGTGCGCAAAAGCATTATGAAAAAAGCCCCTTTTTCATGCCTAACTAAGAAAGACACGCACACGCCCCACGTCTCCTGCAGGTACCTCAGCTGCCAGATCCATGTGTGCACTTGAGCTCAGGGACAGCGCACACCAACCAATGGGACAGGAATAATATTCTTCTCTGTCAAAGACCCCAAAGTGATCACTTTGAAATGTCTCCCCTCATAATGACATTCGCAATGGAAAAGAGACACCAGCACACAGCGCTCAGCAGAGGGAGAGCGAGTGGCTGCCGCTCAAAGGCCTTGTTCATATGAAAGGATGCCTCAAGGACCGGGAGTGTGTGTTTGTATGTGTGGTTGTGTGCCTGTGTGTGTGTGCGTGTGTGTGCGTATGTGTGTATGTGTTTGTATGTGTGTTTGTGTGCCTGTGTGTGTGTGTGTGTGTGTGTGTGTGTGTGTGTGTGTGTGTGTGTGTGTGTGTGTGTGTGTGTGTGTGTGTGTGTGTGTGTGTGTGTGTGTGTGCTGTGTGTGTGTGTGTGTGTGTGTGTGTGTGTGTGTGTGTGTGTGTGTGCTTGTGCATGTGCCTGTGCCTGTGTGTGATGCAGCAGCAGATGTTTCAGCCAACGGGAGTCACGTGTCTGACATCATTAGCATATCCCCAGCATTCCCTCTAAAGCGATGATGTTTCATTTTCACAGCATGCCTCAGCAAAACTCATCATTTATCAACTACACACACACGTGTAGTGAGTGGCTAACCACGGGGCCACTAGAGCATCTACACTGAATAGAGATAGAAAGGCGAGAGGAGGACCTCGAGGACCACCTCAATGATGAATTCAGTGTAAGTTCAGAATGCATATAAGTACTACAGGACTACAGTGTACAACAGAATCATAATCATAATCGGAAATTGTAAAACGCAATTGTCTAGAAATGTTCACGGTCATTCTTAAATATAACAGCAATTGAAAAAAAAACGAACTAAAAAATAAACTAAACTAAATAAACAGGTATAGAAATTGGATGTATACATATTTTACCGTATACATATTTGCTATGTACAGTCGTGCAATTACAAATATTGTAGTAGCATTGATGCAATACAGATGCAATACAATACAAGTACAGCACGTATACAGTTCTAGAGATCAACACTGTACAGTTGAACGCTTATCGTTTGTATTGTAATAGTTTTTCATTTGAATGTTTGGTTTTGGCTGACTACTGTTTGTTTCTCAGGTATTCGGAAGGCACACCTGTAGATGACAGACCGGTCTATACAAACACCCTACGGTGCCTGGAGTTTCTGTTCATTCCAATTCAGTAAAACTAAATTATACTAATCACGCAAATATAACAAACCTATATTAGGTATAACCATTCCAAAAAAAGAGGACATGTAAAGAAGAACATGTAAAGTAGAACATGCAAAGTTTTCGATCAGTCTTCAATAATAAATAAAAAAGAAGAACACAGTCACAGTCATTGTGGGTTACTTACGTTATCTGACTTCAAGGAAAATTCACCCGCAACAATGCCGCCGCAATCCGGTTGTATAAAAGGCCAACTGTGCACTTATTTTAATTAATTTGAATAGTGTAAACACAATATAGTGATATAAAGAGAGCAGTGCGTGGTATGTGTGTGTCTCGGAGGAGGAGGACGCTCCCCTGGTGAGGTGATCCGTCTCTCGCTGTTCGCTCACCTGCCGCTAGGGGCGACTCTTCTTTCCCTAAATTAATAAATGTTATTCTTTTCTTTTTTTTTTCGATTTTATTTATGGTTTTCTGCCAAACGTGTTGCAGGAAAAACACGAACGAAAAGTCACGCTTTATTGGTCGAAATAAGTTTCTTAAAAAAATAAAATTGCACGTCTTTCGTGTCAATTCTTAAAATAGGCCATATGTGGTTTTTTTGTTATCACATTTCTGACATTTTAAATGATCAGTATACAAATACACACATAGTTAGCATCAAGTACATCATTATTTGTATTATCCATGTGTTATTCGGTTTTTATTTCATATATGTTATAAGACAACTTAACAGCGCCATCTATTGGTTAATTAGGTCCCGCTTACTTTTTAAATGTTACCCTTTTATGTATGTATTGATAACCCAGTACTGATCAAGTAACATAGACCTTTCAAACAATTTAGTGAAAATTTATAATATTAATATATTTGTTAGGCTTCTTTAGGTAGACTTTTTAGACGTTGCAACATCGCCATCTACTGGCATAATTTGAATATACAGCGAGAACAAATGAACTACTGGCTCGTCTACATACAGGGGCGTAGGAAGGTCATGGCCACAGAAGAAGAAACTCGCATGTTCCCGAGCTTCAGCCAGTTTGTCAAGTTCCTCACACGTGAAGCCAGAATCGCTTGCCACCCAGTAACCGCTCGTCATGCTCTGAAGCCAGGGGAGAGTATTCTGGACAAGGGTTCCAGGAGCAGAGATCCTGGAGCAAGGGTTTTAGCAACCAGCTCAGATGAGAAAGCCGTCGCCACAGGCTGTGTCTTCTGTGAGAGGGCAGGACACAGTCTGCAGAGGTGTCGCAAGATTATGCAGATGACAATCAGTGAACGAATTAAGTTTGTCCAAGAGAAGAGCTTGTGTTTCGGCTGTCTGAAGTCTGGCCATCGCTCCAAGGACTGTAGAGATAGAAACACCTGCGACACCTGTGAGAGAAGACATCCAACTTGCCTCCATGATGATCGCACCAAGGAAGAAAGGATGTCAACAAGGCCGGATGGAGCAAGGAACAGTGATAAGTACAAAGAAAGAGAGAATAATCAGCCACAAAACCAGGCAGAGAGACCATCACGTGAGGCGACATCG
Organism: Muraenolepis orangiensis; assembly: GCA_027704905.1. Lineage (NCBI taxonomy): Eukaryota > Metazoa > Chordata > Actinopteri > Gadiformes > Muraenolepididae > Muraenolepis > Muraenolepis orangiensis. The sequence goes on from CM051010.1 coordinate 26,108,097, forward strand.
TTTAGAGTCATCCAGAATGATGGGAACACTCATACATCCACAATAGTTCCAGTGTGGGTGGGATACAATCGGAATCAGTCACCAAGTCATTGTGAAGCAAGTGACGCCAGGTCTACCGTCCTCTTCCGACCTCACAAGTGAAGTGCACTATGTCTGTAGAACACAGATCAAAGAAGTTGTGTTACCTGCAGATGTCATAAAGATGCTGGAGTCTGACTTCGCTGAAAGAGTGTCAGAAGCCAGCCCCATCTCTCAAGAGGATCTAAGGTCGAAAATGGAGAAGGGCATCAAGTTAAAGAGCGACGGTCATTATGAAATGCCGCTGCCATTCAAGAAGGAAAGGCCTAACTTACCTGATAACAAGATCTGTGCTATCCAAGTTGAGAAGAAACGATCAGTACCACAAAGACTACAGACCTTCATGGATGGGACCATAACCCGCGGAGATGCAGAAAGGGTCCCAGACGAAGACATCTACAAAGCTCCAGCTTGGTATATCCCACATCATGGGGTGTATCATCCACAAAAGCCTGGGGAGATACGTGTTGTCTTCGATTGCTCCGCCAAGTACCAAGGGACATCCTTGAACGACTATCTCCTGACGGGTCCAGAGTTGACAAACACCTTAGTGGAAGTTCTGTATCGCTTCCGAAGAGGTCCTGTGGCAAATCGTGTAGAACGCATCAAGCAAAGCACAGAGTCTACACAATGGATCACAATCAATCTAGATTTATATGTTTATCGGTTTTATGTAACTTGGAATTGGTTTAAACCAATTTAAAAAACAAACAAATACCTAATCTCCCAATTCTCTAGCAGTCATGCACGGAGCCCTATGTGTGTGTGTGTTGGCATGCGGCCAAATACTGGGGAATGTCTTCTTTAACAATGTTCACAGTGTGAACATTCAGATCGTCACAGATCACAGATGTGTGACCTTCACACGTCTGTGATCTGTGACGATCTGAATAGTTTGACAAACTCAGCAGCATCTCAATCATCCAGCATGACGTTTGGATTGTTACCTTTTTTTTTTACATTGTGTGCGTGTGTGTGTGTGTGTGTGTGTGTGTGTGTGTGTGTGTGGTGTGTGTGTGTGTGTGTGTGTGTGTGTGTGTGTGGATGTGAGCCTGTGTAAAACATTTACTTTCCAGACCCGACCAGTTTCATCATGTGAATGTCTTCTTCTTGTGTGTTGGTTAAAAAAAAGGAAATCTCAAACATATTGTCATCTTTATTGTTAAACTACAATAACATACTGTTTAATTTATAAATAAATAAATAAATTATGCCACAAATAAAACAAGATCTGAGAACGTTGAATATTGTTAGTTTGTTTGGAAGAAAATATATTTTTATATATATTTTATATAACAAAATATACAGATCATATATGTAATCAAACCAATAAAGATATGTTGTACAATTATGAATAATTATAATTATGATGTGTTTATAATCATGTATCATAGTTAATTAATACTGATAAATTGATATATATATTTATATATGTATATCTTCCGATATAAACATTGTAATTTGTTGAGGTTTACAAAGTCATGTTAATTAGGTCTGATCTTATTCCTATATGCCATAGTTGTGGTAAAACTACGTAGCCTACTGCCATAGGGAGGAGAATGTGTACAAGGCCAGTTTTTATATTATGATTTTACATATTAGATTAGATTAGATTCAAATTAAGTATGTACAGTGTACAGAACAATTACAGAACATCGAAAGGAATTTGGCATCTAACCAGAGTGCAAATGTTGCAGTAAAGTGCATGGACTATAATGTCTATAATGTACAGTTGTTGAATAATATGTAAAAACAGTCTACTAAAAAAACTACTACTAAAAACAGGTATACAATACTTAACATACTTATTGAGTAAGTATGTGTGCATATGTGCAGAATTATAGGTACAAAGTATACAAGGCAATATATAACATATATATTCTAATATAATAAATACATCTTTATTGTATAGTATTGTTATAGTAGTATAGTATAGTATTGTTATAGTATATGTGTTTATAGTATTTAGTTTAGTAAATAGGGTCCTTATAGTATACCTTACTAGTATAGTAAAGTATGGTATTGTTCTTGAAATTCTGAATGCGGGAGTAAACGGGGAGTAAGCATTCCATTAGACGTGTTACACATGGCAAAAATCAAGAATCATAAATCTTGAATCATATAATATTTCCAAGGACAAATGTCCTTATTATATCTTAGAATCGTATATATACTGTGTATATAATATAATAATGGTCCTTTCAACAGAGCACACGATGGCGCGCGCACCACTACAAACTCTACTCCACATACACAACCGAATGTGTGACGTTCCGCTCCCCCCCCGGGCCGACGACGACGCTCATTGGCCTACGCCCACGCCCGTCATATTTTTACTGCGCTGAACTCATTTCTGATTGGCCGCGGCGCTGCGCATGGTGGTTCCCACACGTTCCATTGGCTGGAGAAACTAGGTTAGTGGTCCGACGTGACGACGCGGAGAGAAACTAGGTCAGTCGGAGTCTCAGTTGGAAGCTTCGTTATTTCTACGGTTATGATGTTTATAATGGACAGACCTCTCTCCTGGCGTCGAATGTGAGTATAATTCAATCTAAATCCATCGGATGTGTTCGTTATGTGCCCTTATACATGGTACATGGTAGTTGTTTCGGTGATATATGCTCGTTATTCTCACTGTCAGTGGTCTTCTACAGCAGGAGGACGTCAAGTATTTTCTCTTGACAGGATTGTGTGGTAATAGACCTCAAATCGTACGACCTAATGTATTCACGATGTTCACGGAGTAATACATTCATATATGTATATATCGTGTCAGGCGATGTTGCGGGAGCTACAGGGATAATAACTGCTATGTAATGTAATGTATGTGACCCAATACATACTGGTGGTGCTACACGGCTCCTGCTGCGTTACCTAAGAGCACGACGCTGCGCCATTGAATGGGTGGACAGGACTACCACATGATGGACATGAATACCACATGGACACCTATGTCGTACCCTGACCCTAGCTCCATGTAGACAGGCCTGGTGTACACAAGCCTGGTGGTGATCTCCATGTAGACAGGCCTGCTGGTGATCTCCATGTAGACAGGCCTGGAGAGGAGCTCCATGTAAACAGGCATGCTGGTGATCTCCATGTAAACAGGCCTGGAGAGGAGCTCCATGTAAACAGGCCTGGAGAGGAGCTCCATGTAAACAGGCATGCTGGTGATCTCCATGTAGACAGGCCTGGAGAGGAGCTCCATGTAAACAGGCCTGGAGAGGAGCTCCATGTAAACAGGCATGCTGGTGATCTCCATGTAAACAGGCCTGGAGAGGAGCTCCATGTAAACAGGCATGCTGGTGATCTCCATGTAGACAGGCCTGGAGAGGAGCTCCATGTAAACAGGCATGCTGGTGATCTCCATGTAGACAGGCCTGGAGAGGAGCTCCATGTAAACAGGCCTGGAGAGGAGCTCCATGTAAACAGGCATGCTGGTGATCTCCATGTAGACAGGCCTGGAGAGGAGCTCCATGTAAACAGGCCTGGAGAGGAGCTCCATGTAAACAGGCATGCTGGTGATCTCCATGTAGACAGGCCTGGAGAGGAGCTCCATGTAAACAGGCCTGGAGAGGAGCTCCATGTAAACAGGCATGCTGGTGATCTCCATGTAAACAGGCCCGTGACTCCATGTAAACCAGCGTGGTGGTGACTCCATGTAAACAGGCCTGGAGAGGAGCTCCATGTAAACAGGCCTGCTGGTGATCTCCATGTAAACAGGCCTGCTGGTGATCTCCATGTAAACAGGCCTGCTGGTGATCTCCATGTAAACAGGCCTGCTGGTGATCTCCATGTAAACAGGCCCATGACTCCATGTAAACAAGCGTGGTGGTGACTCCATGTAAACAGGCCTGCTGGTGATCTCCATGTAAACAGGCCTGCTGGTGATCTCCATGTAAACAGGCCCGTGACTCCATGTAAACCAGCGTGGTGGTGACTCCATGTAAACAGGCCTGGAGAGGAGCTCCATGTAAACAAGCGTGGTGGTGATCCCCATGTAAACAGGCCTGCTGGTGATCTCCATGTAAACAGGCCTGGTGGTGACTCCATGTAAACAGGCCTGCTGGTGACTCCATGTAAACAGGCCTGCTGGTGATCTCCATGTAAACAGGCCTGCTGGTGATCTCCATGTAAACAGGCCTGGTGGTGATCTCCATGTAAACAGGCCTGCTGGTGAACTCCATGTAAACAGGCCTGGTGGTGACTTCATGTGAACAGGCCTGGTGGTGAACTCCAGGTAAACAGGCCTGGTGGTGACTTCATGTGAACAGGCCTGGTGGTGACTTCATGTAAACAGGCATGGTGGTGAACTCCAGGTAAACAGGCATGGTGGTGACTTCATGTAAACAGGCATGGTGGTGAACTCCAGGTAAACAGGCATGGTGGTGACTTCATGTAAACAGGCATGGTGGTGAACTCCAGGTAAACAGGCCAGGGTGGACAGCTCACTGTTTCTCCCACATCATCCTTCCTGTCAAATCACTACTCCCCTCTATTGGGATATGTGTTGTTACTGGTATACAACACCTTTATCACCACTGTGGATTTGGTGTACAACTCAAGTATTGCATTTCCACCAAATATTAGCTCTTAGTTTCCTTAAAATGGTTGCTACCTGTTAGTGTCCAAATGTGCTTTTTATTTTTTTAGGCCGCTACAGATAACCTATACAATTACAGTAAATGTGAGAGTTGAAAAATCTATTTTTTTCATTGTTTACCCATCAGACAGGTCAGAGCTTATACTAAAATATAAGCTAGTTTTTGTTTTTCTAGTTAACTGACACAATACTTGATGTTTTCATCTGGAAAAATGGACCAGGTGTTTTGGCCTATGTCAACCTATTGACATAGTCGATTTTCACTCGCATTGAAACTTGGTGTGGTATGTCAATATTGTATTGTGTGCCACAACTTTAACTAATGATAATCAATCAATGCCACTTGAACCAATGATTTATTACAACTTGCCGTAATGGTGAGAAATAACTAATACACACAAGTACAAATGGCTGCTCCTGTAGTGATTGTGAAGCCCAATAGGGGCAATCAACACTAATAGATTCTCAATTTGCCATAAATCCTATGTCTATAGCCTACTCCCAAAGCAACATATTTCACAGATTAAAATGTTTCACAATGTTTATACTGTTTACAAAAAGTGAATCATAATTTGGGCATGGTTTATAGGTAGAAACACACAATATAGTTGGCCAAACATGATTTGAAGGCATTGTTAGTCCACAGTATCTAGTGAAGACTCACACTGTAACACTAGGTGGTGTATAATAATGCAATACAAACAATACAAATAAAGCATCTTGCTTCAATCACATGTCAAGGGATATGCGCGCCTATAGCGTGTTTCAAACCGCTAGAATGACCGGCCCTCGTGCTTTGTGACTGACTTGAGTGGGTGGGTGCATGTTATAATTCAGGACAAGGAAATCTATAGTCAAATGGCTTGCTGACTCACTAACAAAGTAGGAGAAGCTGAGTTGGTGGATGAAAATGAGGCCAGCCTCTTTTGAGACTTTGAGACTAGCGTGAAGAGCTGACCCACTTTCCACTCCAGCACTATTTCCTTTCAGCACGCTGTAATGACACAGTGGTTTTCTGCTCCTGGCCCAGAGTTGTGTCCCAGTAAAACATCTCACAGAGTCAGGCCTCACTGAGTATAATGTAATAACTACCAAAACTGGTTGGTAGTTGAGCTCACGCAATCCCAGCATGCATCTGGTGGTGGATCAGGACAATCAAAACATGTTGGCAGTGTTTCAGTGGTTATCAGTCCAGGCGTTGGTTGACCGCTGTAGGTAGATGGAGTTGCATGCTATCAAATTGCCAGAATGTGTGCGAGAAGTGATTGGATGACAGAACACAGAGCTTTGAGATCCTTCATTGAATGACTTGATAGTTACCGTGAACCCAATTGATCTTAGTCTTGGGGTAGTTTAGCTGACAAAAAAATGTATATTTCTTCAATATCTGCTTTGTGTAGGCCAGTAATATCTAATCTATTACCACCACATAAAATTATGCTGTAACGTCATGATAACAGCAATTTATATTGGTGCTGTGCACTTTGATGGCAGCTTTCCTGACAAAAGTGTGTACTGTCAACAAATCCAATGCGCAATGTTAGCTCATTCTCCAAGTAAACGACTAGATTCGGTATTACAAACCACTGCTACTGAACAGACGCCAATTGAAAAGCAGGATTCATCAGCCATGCGTAGATACATTGAATGGTTAGCCGAATGAAAGACAGCAAAATGTCATCATCACACTCCCCACACAGCACAATCACAGATGTCTTCTCAATGCAGTCATTCAATGGTGTATTCTTTGTTTCCCCTGTTTTTATATCTGCACTTTTTAACTCAAATCAAAGTCATACGTGTTCCGTGTGCACATGTCTAAAATATGTTGTGACAGAAATGTGCAGAAATCAATAGAACTCATTAAAGGCCTTCTCATCCTGTCCACAGGTAGACTGAGAGACATATCAAGGAAGACCACATCAGACCGGATGAGAAAAGTTTATTGGGAATTTTCAAATTTCAGACCAGACCATACCGGATAAGACCAGATTGATCCAGGCATTTGCAAGCCAGACCAGGAGGCCTGATTTCGCTCCCTAGCTAGGTACTAATATAATTTGGTACTTATACTATATTTGGGGTTTTCTTAGCGAAGCTTGACAAGCGTTAGCCATGTCAAGCAGAACTTGGACGTCCATCTAGCTGATGGATTCATCTTGCGTTATGGAACTCGCATACATTCACATATGGTAAATCTTTGCCCAGAGGAAGAATGTCATGTTCATGAAATATCAAAGATGGCTAGCTGGGGATGTATATAGTACTGGATCATACAAGGGATCAATAACACTGTAATAACACTGAAACTCAACCTTCAAGTATTAAATATATTACATTTGAATGTAAACATTGAAAGTGTCTGTGACGTCATTCTCTGAATGTAATGCTGTAACAGCAGCGTCTGAATAAGTCATTTGGCGAAAACCAGTCAGGATCAGTGGAGGGAATATGAATGATTTTTTAGCGTGCGTCTGTGACCTCCTCCACAAACAAACATTCTTAATGTCAAACTAAATGAAACCTACCTGGTTTTAACTTATGTGCGCTTGATGTGTTTTGCCTCTACAGTGAAGGGCTTTAGAGTGGATGGAAGGAGATGATTTTAACACAGATGCTGTGATGAACATCTGTGGTGAGTGAGGCATAGCGTGTTGTCCCAAAGGCCTATATTTTCATTAACCTTAATTTGAACTGCATCACTCACTTTCCCCATGGAACACACTGGTTCCAGACTGTGGGAAAACACATCGACTGGCTTCCAATCAGAATCTGCACTACACTACACTCTTAGTGTACACTTTACACCTCACTTTACCCTTTATATTTATACTGTTAATACTGTTATATTTATATCTATACTGTAATTATGTTCTAATTTATATGTTTTTTGTTGTTAATAATAACATTTCACGATACAGTGTACCTTTATTATACATGTGACAAATAGACCACATCTGAACCCGATCAGAATCGTGCAATATTTATTGGATGGGCTATCTCTATATCGGCGGTTAAGAAACGGGTGCATGCCCCTCTTCAACAGCTTGTCTCCTAGCAGAGCTGTGTTTGTTTCTGCAGATGATCTGATGGCTGACCAGAGGATGGACATCTCGTCTACCATGACTGACTTCATGTCTTCCGGCTCCACCGACCTCGTCTCCAACTCCACTAGCACACCCGGCCTGGACTACACCCGCAAACGGAAGGGGAGCACCACTGACTACCAGTACGGACACACACAGAACAAAACACACACACACAGAACAAAACACACACACACAGAACAAAACACACACACACAGAACAAAACACACACACACAGAACAAAACACACACACACAGAATAAAACACACACACACACACAGAACAAAACACACGCACACACACAGAGACAAACACACACACACACAGAACAAAACACACACACAGATCAAAACACACACACACACACACACACAGAATAAAACACACACACACACACACACAGAAAAACACACACACACACACACACACACACACATAAAACAAAATGTGCACACACAACAAAAATAAATTCACACACACACACACAACACAATTCTCACACACACACACACACACACACACACACACACACACACACAACTAAATACACACACACACATACCAAAAAACACACACACAGTACAAAATTCACACACACATACTGTACACACACCCCCCCCCACACACACACACACATAACAAAACATACACAAACACACTCAGCTTCCTAGTGTATAGTAAGCTGTAATAAACACGTGATGCTGTGTTGCTCATTGTTCCATGTTCTCTTGCAGGATCGATGGCTTTTCATTTGAGTAAGTTCTAATAATTATACTGCTTAAACCTCACTTCAGTGATGGACAATAAATACATGTATATATGAGCCGATTTTCTTTTAAACATATTCTAATTTAATTAATTGATTTGTGTGTGTTTGTTTGTAGTGACATGGACCCTGACAAGGAGAAAATGGGAAGGTAAGCGTCCTGTTTGTGATTTTATTATATCACATCACAAATAATAGCTCAAAATGCATATAAAGTGGGTCTTTTCATAATTTCAAGGCCCTGGTTCCCTGATCCACCTTTATATCCTATCTTGGTATCGTCAGAGATGATCTTTAAAGGTCTTGCCAGTTCAATGTTCCCATTCATGCCATAATAACGATCATATTTCTTAACCCATGACTCCTCCAGCAGCAGCACTTTTCTCATAGTTCGTATCAGAATATCACAAAGTACCTATATATAGTACATACGTCAGCTAAAGGTGTAGAGTAAGTCTCAGAGCAAACCAGGAATATGGTAGTCGAAGAATTATGGGTAAATGACTCTAGTCAAGGAGGACAGGAATGATTCATTTTTGTATTGTTGTTAGCTACAAAAGGCCTGATGATACACCCTCCTAGGGTTTGTTCCCGGCCTAATTTGCTCAGTTAAATTTTTTTTTAACGCATCACATTTGAACTATTGACAATTTGCATTGCATCAATGGTGTTGCAGCTAAATTTAGCCTCCAAGCTCTACCCTGTTATATAAGCATTGTTCTATCAACACGCATAGTTCCCAGAGAGCGAGACGTTTTGTACCTTTTGTCTGACCTAGTTTCTATCCTGTTCGCCCTTTGCCAAACCTCTCCCCATCCATTGACCTTTGTTTAGCTCAGGGGTGGGCAAACCTTTTGGCTTAGGGGCCACAATCAATTTTAAATTTGACAGACGGGCCGGGCCAGTGTGAACTTACAGAAATTACCTGTAAAAGCTGAATGCACTTTTTGCCTTTTCTTCCTTTTATTTGTATATGATTTCTGTATTGCCAACATGCAAACGTGTTTAACATGCTGTTATTATGAGAGAAGAATACGGAGACGTTGTTAATGTCAACAGAATGGCCAGTTTATTCCATATTGATACACCTAAGGTTGGGAGCACACCTAAAACAACAACAAGAGAAAGGGCTAAATGAACGCGGTCTTCACTGGATACATTTGAAACAATATTAACGGGCCGCATTATGAAGCACAACGGGCCGCATGTGGCACTCGGGCCGTAGTTTACCCACCCCTGCTTTGTCATTCTGTACAATAGTCTTGTGTTACTACCTGTTACTTGTTGTTACTACTAATCTCTCGTTAACAGTCCTCCTGTATCCATCTCTTTCTGTTTCTCTCCAGTGACCCACATGGCCGGATAAAGAATGCCAGGTAGTTTGTGCGTGTTTGAGTGTGTGTGTGTGTGTGTGTGTGTGTGTGTGTGTGTGTGTGTGTGTGTGTGTGTGTGTGTGTGTGTGTGTGGTGTGTGTGTGTGTGTGTGTGTGTGTGTGTGTGTGTGTGTGTGTGTGTGTGTGTGTGTGTGTGTGTGTGTGTGTGTGTGTGTGTGTGTGTGTGTGCGTGTGTCAGAACTGCAGTTGCCTTGTCTTATGTATTCCTTGTCTTAGTACCTCAGTGAGACAATTAGTTGCACTCCTTTGTACCCGTTTAAAAGTCATCATTTGAACTTGGAAGGGACTATATCAGAGCATAGCTGATGAACAGTAAGAGAAGCTGTAATGTTCTCTGACAGGGTAGACCAGTTCGACTTCTACACAGAGGGATAAACGCTCCCCCCCCCCCCCCCAACTCCTTTATATGTGCCCACGTGTCCAAATGATGGAAAACAACAGCTATATGCACTGGCTTCCTGTTGGCCAGACAATTCGGTTAAAAATACTACTAATAGTTTGTAAACGCACTCAACACTTCAGGACCAAAGTACATCTGTGCTGTGCTTGTGCGCTGGGAGTGCACCAGAGCTCGGACCGGGAGCGTAGGCCGTAAATAAACGTCCTGTACCTGTTCCCCGCAGGGAGGCCCACAGTCAGATTGAGAAGCGGCGGCGGGACAAGATGAACAGCTTCATCGACGAGCTGGCGTCGCTGGTGCCCACCTGCAACGCCATGTCCAGGAAACTGGACAAGCTGACAGTGCTGCGCATGGCCGTCCAGCACATGAAGACCTTAAGGGGTGAGGGTGCGAGGCGAGGGCGTTAAGCGTTGTGACGGATAGCGGGATAACGCGAGGTGACTCGTGGATCTTTTTGAGAATACAAAGGACCCATAAGGACCCAGATACTTGTGTGGTAGTCATCGTTTCAGGCTCAGCCGTTTTAAATGGAGGGCTGTATGGCTGTTGGAAGGCATATAGCTGGAGTGACGTGTGCCTTGGTCCTTCCAGGTGCAGCCAACCCGTACACGGAAGCCAACTACAAGCCCTCGTTCCTGACAGACGACGAGCTGAAGCATCTGATCCTAAGGGTGAGAGCAGTGATTTTGCCGCCGTTTGTTTGTCTGTTAGCAAGATAACTCCAAAAGTTATGTATGGAAGTGGACAAAACTTGGTGCTTAGATTACTTATGGGCCAAGGAACAGTTGATTCGATTTTGGCGCAGTATCCATGGGACTTTTTGGTGTGGCAGCGGCATGCGCTCTACTGAGGGCCCTTAAGCTGCTGGTGTACAGTGAATGTGAGGGGGAACAAATTAAAATGTTGAACTTTGATTGTATTAAGATCATAATAACGTGTGTTATTTGTCTGTTGGTTTCATGAGAAGAATATAACTTAATTTGTGTGTGTGGGGCCTGATTTTATACATTTAGGCTGCTGACGGTTTCCTGTTTGTGGTTGGATGTGACCGTGGCAAGATTCTCTTTGTCTCAGAGTCCGTCTACAAGATTCTCAACTACAGCCAGGTAAGAGTTGATTCCAAGTGTATGACATAATGTTGTTAAGTCAGGTTAACTAAAAGTGAACTTGTCCCATTTGGTCAGTGCGTACCTCCACACAGCAACAGCAAGTCAAACAAGAATTCATATTGTTTACATCACCCGGATGTATGTCCCCCAGCTTACTTTATAGATCAGTCTGTTAACATTATTAATACTCACCTTATGAATTAATACTTGCAGAAGTGTCCCTGAGCCCGAGCAATCTTTAAATTGGGCCAGCGATCAAACCGAAAGGTGAACACTTTACCCAAAGGGGGCCACTTTATAGAGTAAATGGTCCTACGGTAACCGAGGGCCGAGGCTACATTAGCACAATCATGAATCGTAAGACGAACCTCTCCGTCTCTCTCGTACTGACATCCTCTCTTCCTCCTCTCTCCCCCCCCCCCCCCCCCAGAACGACCTGATAGGCCAGAGTCTGTTTGACTACCTTCACCCCAAGGACATTGCCAAGGTCAAGGAGCAGCTGTCCTCGTCCGACACGGCGCCGCGAGAGAGACTGATCGACGCCAAAAGTAAGCGACTGCACGAGAGATGATGATGACGCACGGAGGTGTCCTTGTGTGTGTGGCCCGTGCAAATATTTGACCAAAAAAAACAACAGATGAGCACAGATTCATTTTGGTTTAGCATTAACAGTTTGAGCATTAAAATTGGGCCCAAGATCGCGAGAAAAGACACTGGACTGATAGCTTTGTGTGGGTTGTGGTGCGTTCCAGCGGGTCTGCCGGTGAAGACGGACATCACCCCCAGTCCGTCCAGGCTCTGCTCCGGCGCCAGACGCTCCTTCTTCTGCAGGATGAAGTGCAACAGGCCCTCCGTTAAAGTAGAGGACAAAGACTTCTCTTCCACCTGCTCAAAAAAGAAAGGTACCGCCCAAAGTTTCTCCTCTCTCACACGCACTCTCTCTTCCGCACACACACACACACACACACACACACACACACACACACACACACACACACACACACACACACACACACACACACACACACACACACACACACACACACACACACACACACACACACACACACACACACACACACACACACACACACACACACACACACACCCCTCTTCACCATCAATGCGCATCCCTTTCAATGATAGTGTTGCCCGTTGCTGGGTCTGGGCTTGGTGGTCATGCCATTTGTTGTTGTTTTCATGTCATGCTTTCTGGTCCGTCTGTTGCTCTGACTTCTCTTTTTAGGAAAGTTCTCTGTTTTGGTTGTAAATCTTCACATGATAAGGTCATAGCCTCTTGTCTGTACAGTGTGTCGCCAAGCCTTTTGCCTCTGAATTTGGTGTTCTAAGAAAGACAGACTATTAATATCCCTCCCATAGCGTTCCATTATGTTCAGGATGTACAGCTCAGTAAGCACAGGACCCAATAGCACCAAGGAACTCACAACCCGAGGGAAATTAAGTTAAACGTAGCACGGGTCTCCCCGGTTGCTTTCCATGCATCCTGAACTTTCCCCTACATAGTCCACCAGCACTCTGAATGTGCTCTGTACTCTCATATGTACAGGGCACCACATATTTGACATACTTTGAGAGAGGTGTTTCTCCCGCCGTTTCCACTTTGTGTCCTGGCTGTAGCCTCGGGGCTTGAAGGCTGTACTTTATGAGCATGACAACAGGGCATGTCCCAGGGTCCCGGGAAGGTCCACAGAGCCGCATTCAGATGACGTCCGTGGCAGTGCTCTCCGGAAGGCAGAGCACATGACTGCTGCTTGCATATTTTGCATGCCGCTTTGACAAAACAGCTTGCGTTTTTATTTATTTTTGTTGGTAACCCTGTTTGGCTGGGAAATGCATTTGGTAAGCGGTTGCACAACTCAATTAACTGTTGTTGAATATTTGATACTGCAAAAACGTTCCCCTCTTTTTCATGTATGCACAGCTTATTATTATAACTGAAACAACAGCCCTACAGCCGGTAAAAGTCTGTCGGATGACGGGAAAAGAAGTGAAACTCGTCACCCGGCAGACTTTTGGCGGGGAACCAAAGAGTAAAACTGAATGCTGGTGAAATGGAGGGCATTTTATCATTGTTCATGTACATACTCTACCCACATTGTAATGGTACAAATTTGGTGGAAAAAACGGTAAAATATTACTTCAAAAGTAGCCCTTCACATCCTGACACTATGCAGCGTGAATGTAGCTCTAAAAATAAGGTTTGCCAGTTATTGAACGGTCTCAGTGTTATTTTGAGGGGTGAAATATAAAGACATACTATAATAAGGGTTAACAAACCGTTTGTTACAAGCATCTGATCATCTCTACCACCTCATCAGGTGCCAGCAGCAACCCAGTACATATGGTCTATTTTACACACACACACACACACACACACACACACACACACACACACACACACACACACACACACACACACACACACACACACACACACACACACACACACACACACACACACACACACACACACACTGCTGTTGATAGATTCTAGCACCTTCTGTCCTCCTAGGTTTTTACCTCCCACCAAGATGCTATTTTTAATCCAATCCTCCTCATTCATTTCCCTCCCTCTCTCTCTCTCTCTCTCTCTCTCTCTCTCTCTCTCTCTCACTATATTATATGAAATATATTCATAAATCGAACGTGGTGCGTTTAAAATTAATGTCAATAAATGTTTTTCCGCAAAACTGAAATTGTGTTGGGCTACAGTCATAGGTCATAGTGTGTGTGTATATATATATATATATATATATATATATATATATATATATATATATATATATATATATATATATATATATATATATATATATATATATATATATATATATATATATATATATAGTCCAGTGTTGGCTGGTGGTTGTAGACGTAGGGAAGTAAGAAAGGTGCTCTTGGTGAAGTTGGGTGGGGTAGTGGATGGGGAAGTTAGTGAGGGCATATGTTGGGTGGGGTAGTGGATGGGGAAGTTAGGGAGGGCATATGGTGGGTGGGGTAGTGGATGGGGAAGTTAGGGAGGGCATATGGTGGGTGGGGTAGTGGATGGGGAAGTTAGGGAGGGCATATGGTGGGTGGGGTAGTGGATGGGGAAGTTAGGGAGGGCATATGCGGGCATGTAAAACCCAGACATTTGAAGCAGCATAAGGAGATATTGTGTACCGTATTTTCCGGACTAACTGGAGAAGTAACTGCACTGTTGATAGTAGGGATGCCGATCAATAGGCCGCTGTTCATTACCGGCCAATATTAACTTTAAACCGATGTATCGGAGCTCTCAAAAACGGCCGATTAGAAGATCCGATCAGATGATGCAAAATACATGAGACTTTCTCTGTGAGCAGCAAAAAAAATGCAATGTGTGTGTAGCAGAAATGCCGGCGGCACTGCCGAAAGCTACTGTTAAATACAGATTGATCATATTCGGCTCCTAGATTGTTTATTTTATTATTATGGTTGCTCAAAAGATGTGTGCTTTATCTCGTAGTGCCGCTTTTAATAATTGCCACGGAACAAATAAGACCTACCGGGTTTGAACTGTGTGTGTGTGTGTGTGTGTGTGTGTGTGTGTGTGTGTGTGTGTGTGTGTGTGTGTGTGTGTGTGTGTGTGTGTGTGTGTGTGTGTGTGTGTGTGTGTGTGTGTGTGTGTGTGTGTGTGTGTGTGTGTGTGTGTGTGTGTGTGTGTGTGTGTGTGTGTGTGTGTGTGTGTGTGTGTGTGTGTGTGTGTGTGTGTGTGTGTGTGTGTTCTGAGGGGGGGAAAAAAAGCATTGTTTTGATGAAAAAGAGCTATTTAGCGATTACTCCATTAATGAAAAAAATCTGAATAGAAGTTCTATGCACAGTGGCTAGTTCTACCAAACATAATTTAAATGTACTGAGATTTGAGGGAAAAGTATATTTACCTGTGTATATAATTGAAATAAGACTTACTATCATATAGTAAAACTAGTTATGCACGTAAATCCCATAAATTGTCTAGTCGCAAACCAAAGAAACACCACCTTGTCACAGTCAGCCATGCTTTCGTTTTACGTTTCCCGTCATGCACCTGGAACGCTTTGAGTTCCTCACTTGAAAGTTTCAAGTCTGAAATATTTGACTCCCGAGTTGTCTCGAACGCGGAATCAATGAATGACACTAAATAGATCCTTGCATGATGATAACGCACCCCCCAAAACACTAATTGGGTACTCACCAGTGCAGTGAGCTCTGCTGATTGATTCACAAAGCCTCTGGCCCACCCTAATAAGGGAGGATCGACCTTACTTATTGCTGTACTCATGTTAAAAACCAGGACTCACCGCCCGCTCGTGTCCGGCAGTTTAATAATGGACCTCCGTACAGTCATTTTCAATTGCGGTAGGGGGTGCTGTTGGTATTTTGACACGGGGATATGATTGTTGTGCCTTCAAAGTGTTAAAATAGCAAGGTAGCTGGTGGGGGGTGGTTTGAGGGGAACCTTTGCGTAAACATGCAGCCAGGTTGCCTATTTATGAGGTCAGTTTTCACCTGTAAATTAACTTTACAGAAATTACAATTTGGCAGTGTTTTCAGCTTATTCGCGTCCTGTGTGATCGATAAAGAGCGGACGCTTATTTGGAAATAAGTTTATTTCCCAAAATAAATTGTATTTAACCGACGCAAAGATACAGATACGAGAAATTATACATTTCGACGTCAAGCAATTGTATTGTGAACTTTTATAGCGATGTACCGATGCAAATCGCTGAATCTTACCATCCCTACAGCAGACCCTTTCACGTGAAGAGAGAGATATATATATATATATATATATATATTTTTTTTTTTTCACTGTATATATATCAAATGTTGTCTGTTCCATCCCTTTCTGGCAGTGGACCGCAAGAGCTTCTGCACCATTCACAGTACGGGCTACCTGAAGAGCTGGCCGCCCACCAAGATGGGTCTGGACGAGGACAGCGAGCCAGACAACGAGGGCTGCAACCTCAGCTGCCTAGTGGCCATCGGACGACTGCATCCCCACATCGTACCGCAGCCCGTCACGGCAGATATACGCGTAAAGCCCACCGAGTACGTGTCCCGCCACGCCATCGACGGGAAGTTTGTCTTCGTCGACCAGAGGTGAGCGTTGCTCGGTGTTCGTCTGTTCGAGATAGTGTCACGACACTCTCTCTCTATGTCTCTGTCTCTCTGTCTGTCTCTCTCTCTCTGTGTCTCTCTTTGTCTCTGGCTGTTTGTCTGTGTCTGTGTGTGTGTCTGGCTGTTTCTCGCTGTCTCTTGTCTCTGTCGCTTGTTGCTCTCTCTCTCTCGCTCTGTCTCTTTATTAATAATGTACCGTGGTAGTCTAGCAGACCCATTCTAGTGCTATGAGCAACACCTGTGTTTGTCCTACGATGAAAGGGTCTACTCTTTTATAAATATTCAGCCTGAATGTTTGAGTCCTCTATTATGCATAGCTTTCAGCTTCCATTGTATAATCTATAATCGGTTCCTTTCTCTCTCTCTCTCCATGTCTCCATGTGTCCAGGGCGACGGCCATCCTTGCTTACCTCCCCCAGGAGCTACTAGGGACGTCCTTTTACGAGTATTTCCACCAGGATGACATCGGCCACCTGGCAGAGTGTCACCGACAAGGTAGTCGAACTGGCTGCTCCTCAAGGCTGACGGGCCACACGTTTCAACAAGAGTTGAAACGATCAATATAAACATTTAATTTGATTATACCAGTGGTTCCTACACGTTGTAAGGACCTGTACCACTCAAACATGTAACCCCCTGCTGTGTACCCTGTTTACCTCTCATCTGATGTTACATATGGAGACAAGACAGTGTTATTCACTATTTTCCTCTTTATTTAGCCTTTTAAAAAGCCCTCTCATATTTCAAACAAGTAATATGCACACGCATCATCTCAAACACAATATGAATGACTTCTCTGAATGTAATGGAAGTCATGAGAACAAATGTCATATTGTGTTCTTTAACAACCTTTTGGTGGTTGAAGAAGTGACCAATTGAAGAGTATGTGTGTGTTTTTTTGTTTTTGTTTTGTGGTTTTATTTTTGACACAGAGAGGCTATTCGGTTTTTTGGTTGGTGTAACCCCGACCTAACTGTGGTACCCCTGGGGTACACGTACCCCACTTTGGGAATAGCCGGATTATACCAATACAGAAAAGATATTGGGGTACGTTCATACTGTGCAATGAAGTGTTGATATTAACGTGTGTGTGTGTGTGTGTGTGTGTGTGTGTGTGTGTGTGTGTGTGTGTGTGTGTGTGTGTGTGTGTGTGTGTGTGTGTGTGTGTGTGTGTGTGTGTGTGTGTGTGTGTGTGTGTGTGTGTGTGTGTGTGTGTGTGTGTGTGTGTGTGTGTCTCTGCAGTCCTCCAGATGCGAGAGAAGATTAACACCAACTGTTATAAGTTCAAGATCAAGGACGGCTCGTTCATCGCGCTGCGGAGCCGCTGGTTCAGCTTCATGAACCCCTGGACCAAGGAGGTGGAGTACATCGTGTCCACCAACACCGTGGTCTCGTAAGTCTCTGTCCCCGGTGTGCTTTAACAGGGCGTGATGACAATGGGAAGAGACACAGTTGTTGCCGGTTCAGTCCCCTGGTTCCGCCGAACCGATTGTTGATGTGTCCCTGAACAAGATGCATCTCTGAGATGAAGAAGAGGATTATATATACTGTATATCTATCTATATATATATATATATATATATATATATATATATATATAATCATCTTCTACGGCTGTCTGCTGCTGTGTCTCCAGGTGTCCGATGATGGAGGGAGCAGACTACCCCCAGTCGGTCGCCTCTCCTCAGAGCATGGACAGTGCCCTCACCTCGGAGGGTAAGGCGACACCACCACCACCCCTCCCAGCATGACGGAGCTTTTACCTCCACACACACATTGGAGTTAGGGAAACCGTAAAAGTGGAGAACAAACGTGTCCCACGTAGGAGTGCATTTTGTGACTATAATTATTATTATTATTATTTGATTATTACCTCCACCATCGAGGATGGGTGGAGGTTATTTTTTCACCTGTGTGTCTGTAAGCAAGATAACTAATAAAGGTACAGACAGAATTAGACACAACATGGTGGTTAGATTACTTATGGACCAAGGAACAGTTGATTCGATTTTGCCGCGGATCCGGAACAGAATTTTTATCCAGGGGACCTTTTGTTGTGGCATGTGGTATGCACTCTACCGAGGGCCCTCTAGTTTTACAAACGGATTGGCCCTATTGTGTTCTCATACGAACATGGACGGCGGACGTAAAAGACTATGACATAATTATCATTGATGTGACTCTCAGACCGCTTGTAACCGGCCTCGTCCCCGTTGATCCTTTGCGGTCCAGGTGGCGGCGGGCGGCGGCCGCTACAGACGGTCCCCGGCATCCCAGGAGGCACGAGGGCCGGCGCCGGGAAGATCGGACGCATGATCGCAGAGGAGGTGATGGAGATCCAGAGGTGAGACATGAGGTCTGGTCGGTCCAGACCGGGTTCACCTATATTGATCTGATCTGACGCTCGGATGACTGCTTTTTACTCTGTAAGAACAAGAACCCAAAAGGTTCATGTTCGTACAACAGAATGCCGCTCTGTGATACCGTGTCTTATGAAAGGGTGAAGCAGATGATATACTTGTTTAGAGGTTTAGACATTTGGCAGCGTATGTGTTCTTTATTTCAGAGCAATCGCAGCATTTTTATGGCATAAATGTTTCAGCCCTGCCTGTTTTGTTGTCGCAGTGTGTGTTCTGAACCTCTTGTGCTTCTTCCTCATGTCAAGTCAAGTCAATTGCATCAGTCTAGCCCTTAATCTCAGTTACAGTCTCAAAGAGCTTCACAGGCCACATTTTTACGACTCCCCTCACAAACCCTAGGGCAAGAAAAACTCAAAGGAAAACTCTTAATGATAAAGGAAGAAACCTTGAGAAGGAACGCAGAGTGGAGGATCCCTCCTTACAGGGATAGTTAAGGAGTACAATGGGTGCCATAACTGACATGCATAGTCATTTACAAGAAAACACTAGAGTACAATGATAAAATGAGAGATCATTTTTGTCTATGGTGCTGGCTGGTATCCCCCACACTAGAAAACAGAAGCAGACTGCAGTCTGATTAGATGGGGTAGGGTGGGCAAGGAACATGCAGATAACCTCCAGTCTAGTACCTGTTGGCAGCAAGGGTAGGCTAGTGCTGGCTAACGGGTCGATTTAGCTGTAATGAGGTCTCCTAGGAGACAAACGATGAGCGTAAAAAGGTTTTAAGTTTTAGAGTTGAATTCATGTGTCATTCATGTGTCATCAGGATCAGAGGCTCTTCTCCGTCCAGCTGTGGCTCCAGTCCTCTGAACATTACCAGCACCCCACCGCCAGATACCTGCTCCCCGGGGGGCAAGAAGGTGCGGAGGACACACACACGCAGTCACTGAACACGCTCACACAGTCACTGAACACGCAGGCACTGAACACGCAGTCACTGAACACGCACACGCAGGCACTGAACACGCACACGCAGTCACTGAACACGCACACGCAGTCACTGAACACGCACACGCAGGCACTGAACACGCAGTCACTGAACACGCAGTCACTGAACACGCAGGCACTGAACACGCAGCACTGACACGCAGGCACTGAACACGCACACGCAGTCACTGAACACGCACACGCAGGCACTGAACACGCACACGCAGTCACTGAACATGCAGGCACTGAACACGCAGTCACTGAACACACAGTCACTGAACACGCAGTCACTGAACACGCACACGCAGTCACTGAACACGCAGTCACTGAACACGCAGGCACTGAACACACAGGCACTGAACACCAGGCACTGAACACGCAGGCACTGAACACGCAGTCACTGAACACGCAGTCACTGAACACGCAGGCACTGAACACGCAGGCACTGAACACGCACACGCAGTCACTGAACACGCAGTCACTGAACACGCAGGCACTTAACAAGCAGTCACAGCTCAGTCTGTGTTGGTGTTGAAAGTGCCGCCTGCTGCTGTGTCTGACCTCTGACCCGATGAGACCGTGTCCCCGTAGATCCAGAATGGAACGCCAGACTTGCCATCCACCGGAGTCCTCCCTGGACCGGACTCCATAGGATACCCCTACTCCAACCAGTCCATCATGAGTAAGTATGGGACACACACACACACACACACACACACACACACACACACACACACCAGTCCATCATGAGTAAGTATGGGACACACACACACACACACACACACACACACACACACACACACACACACACACACACACACACACACACACACACACACCACACACACACACACACACACACACACACACACACACACACACACACACACACACACACACACACACACACACACACAAAAATAGTCAAAAGGTACCTTGAATGATGCGACCCTTACCCTATTGTGCCTTAGAGCCCAGAAGGCTTGGATACACTTTGTCCCAGAAAACCAATGTCCGTCTTCTCATGGTGTGTGTGTGTGTGTGTGTGGTCTCCTCAGGCGACAACTCCCACCTGAGCATCGACATCATGGACGATCCGGGCTCCAGCAGCCCCAGCAACGACGAGGCGGCCATGGCGGTCATCATGTCCCTGCTGGAGGCGGACGCCGGCCTGGGAGGACCAGTGGACTTTAGTGACCTGCCCTGGCCTTTGTGAGACCCACCTGTGTGCGTGCGTGTGTGTGTGTGTGTGTGTGTGTGTGTGTGTGTGTGTAGGGTGGGGGGGTGTCGGGGGTGCTACTTTGTAATCCCTCCCTGGCTGCCCTTCTACACTTCCGTCCATCCAGAGGTTCGGTGCTTCCCCCCGAGAGCAGATGGGCCCCTGACTCTCCTGGGTGTCCTCCCAGCGTGGGCCCCTGACTCTCCTGGGTGTCCTCCCAGCGTGGGCCCCTGACTCTCCTGGGTGTCCTCCCAGCGTGGGCCCCTGACTCTCCTGGGTGTCCTCCCAGCGTGGGCCCCTGACTCTCCTGGGTGTCCTCCCAGCGTGGGCCCCTGACTCCCTGACTCTCCTGGGTGTCCTCCCAGCGTGGGCCCCTGACTCTCTCATCGTGGGCCCCTGACTCTTTTCTCCGGGGGGGGGTCCCGTAAGACGCAGGGCAACAAGCGCTTGCTGGACGGCCGCCGTAGCGCTGATGATACGCCGCTTCACGAAAGGGAAGAAAGAAACTCTCCTCTCCCCTCTCCAGATGAAGTGCATGAATGAGGGGCTCTGTGACTAACGGACTCATGTCCACTTCTTAGCTGAGGACTACAGCCTACCCGCCTCCAGGACCGCAGGGCTGGGGAACAGGAGCCACGCAGTGGCCATTTTCAATCCATGAAAGCCTCAGGCTTTGTTTGCCATAACTCCGACCTACCTACTACCTACCTACCTAATTGCTAATAACGACTACCTGTTTCTTCTGTATTTCGACCCTCGGGCAAGCAAGTCATACGATGTGTTCTCATGCGAAGCCTTCATGGGAAGGGTAGATTCTAATTGGATGGGACGCGCCGTTGTGTAAATCGCCGTCTTCACGCCGCGCAACAAAAGTCATCATCGTGGATACTGTCAGAAGACTTTTTTTTTACTGTGCTTGTAGCAAACGGCGCCATCCTTTGACAAGAGGGTCTCCTCTGTGCATCAACCAAAACGACAAGGAGTTGGACCCACCTCAGCACCTCGTCTTTAACAGGTTAAAAGAGACGTGTAAAACCTAAAACGGAGTTTCACTAACGGTCGTAGTAGGAGGAAGGGAACAAGGATGAGCAGATCTTTCTTGGACACTTTTTGTTCTTCCAGTTTCATGGAGGAAAGGATAATAAATAACAGCTCATATGCTCTGGCCAGTCTTCTTTGTATCGGTTCTTTTTTCTTTCTTTGAAAGTTAAGATTCCTAGTTAAAATATTGAAATATAGAAATATCAACCCATTTTAAACAGGGCCATTATTTTTAGCTATCTAATTTGTTGATGAAATTGAAAATCACAGAAGATGTGAATGAGCATCTGAATCGATTTCTGTCTTCTCTTTTCCAATTAAAAATGTGTATTTGCCAAGTATCACATGAAGGCCAGAATATCTCAAATTTAAATGAAAATCCCTAGGGGCTGACCTGGTAATCTTCTGTTTTCTAACCCCCCCCCCCCCGCCCCCTTTGCATGACTATCAAATGTAGTCACTAAGAAGCCCTCCCATTTAACACTAGATTGAGCACTTAATGTTGGGTTGAAACCTGCAAGCCTTTTTTGCTGTTCATGTCTCAACCGATGTGGGCGTGTATTGGTGATAGAAAAGGACACTTTTGGACACTTTCGAGGAGACGTAAATGGTATGAGCGAGATGACAATATTGAATAAAATGCAATGTTTTCACTTCATTGGATTTCCTCTGATCTTAATGTTGTAATAGTGTACAGTTTTTCTACCTCTTATAAATGGTATACAATGCTACAAGTACCAGTAAAAGAAATGTATTGTTGGACAACAATCACAAAATGTTATCATAATATTTTTCACCTTGCGTTCTTAAAGTAAGACTCAAAATGGGTTTCACCAAATTCTTCTTCAACTTATTGAGAAGTATTGAATGAGTCCCTTTGGTGAATGGAGTCGGACACACACACACACACAGTCCTAACAAGGTCATAAGAACAAAAACACATACACATGGCTGCATCTCTTGGTCTCTGGTTCTGTTTGGTTCTGTTTTCACACTACCAACAAGATGGGCCCATGTCAATATACTGCCTCTTTCCAACCCCACAGAAATGTATCAGATCTTTAAATATAATGTTGAGAGTATACTTTATGCAAATATATATATATATATATATATGAGTATGATGAGTGTAATGTATGTATCCGCAGTAAAATATTTTTCAAATAAAACTAGATTTATGTTGTTGAACCGGTGGCTGTTCTGTCGTTGTTTTGTCAGTGAATGTTCTTGGTTAAAGTGATATGACCCTGAAGGGCAAATCACAACCACAATAAAAAATTAACCAAATTAGAAACCACAACAACATATCAGAAAACACACCCACAAGTCAAAAACACACCCACAAGTCGGAAACACACCCACAAGTCAAAAACACACCCACAAGTCGGAAACACACCCACAAGTCAAAAACACACCCACAAGTCGGAAACACACCCACAAGTCAAAAACACACCCACAAGTTAAAAACACACCCACAAGTCAAAAACACACCCACAAGTCGGAAACACACCCACAAGTCAAAAACACACCCACAAGTCGGAAACACACCCACAAGTCGGAAACACACCCACAAGTCAAAAACACACCCACAAGTCGGAAACACACCCACAAGTCAAAAACACACCCACAAGTCGGAAACACACCCACAAGTCGGAAACACCCACAAGTCAAAAACACACCCACAAGTCGGAAACACACCCACAAGTCGGAAACACACCCACAAGTCAAAAACACACCCACAAGTCAAAAACACACCCACAAGTCGGAAACACACCCACAAGTCAAAAACACACCCACAAGTCAAAAACACACCCACAAGTCGGAAACACACGCACAAGTCAAAAACACACCCACAAGTCAAAAACACACCCACAAGTCAAAAACACACCCACAAATCGGAAACACACCCACAAGTCAAAAACACACCCACAAGTCGGAAACACACCCACAAGTCAAAAACCAACGCAAGTCGGAAACACACCCACAAGTCAAAAACACACCCACAAGTCACCATATTTTCTATATTTTTCAAGTTATACAATTGGATCGGTCGAAGAACCTCAGAGCACTTGTTACAGCTGTGGTTTTAGTTGTAATATAGAAAGGGGCCTGTTGAGGTTTTTGTAAAAACTGGCTGAGATGAAAACATCTTTGTTTCTATGTCTTTATTGGAACACTCAACCACAATAAATGCCCTGGCCATGGGCCCCTGGTTGAAGAGGGCCCCCCCCCTATGATCTCCAACATCTTCTGCTCTGAAACACACAGGGAACTACTACTAGGTACTACAATACTAAATAATGGGTACTACAGTCTACACTACTAGGTACTACAATATTTGATAATAGATCATAGATAACCAATTGATAGAATTATACCATTATACAATAACTTTATACTAATATAGTAACAACTTAATGTCATACTGGTCAATTTGTCAATACTCAATACATTGTTCATACAACTCTATATATATTTATAAAAATATTAATACTAGTATACTTCCACTGCATCATGCAATAGATTAACTATACATAATGCAATATGAATAAATTATTAAAATTACTTCAATACTAGTATACCAACAATTATTAATACTAATTATGAACACATTACCGGCATATGAAGTATATGAATACAAAAAATAATATATGATTGATGTGCGTCTTTTGCATATTGCATTTATTTTAAACTTATTTATCAACACAATTCCAGGACAATTTAGACAACAAACTATAGTAAACATCAGTAGCCATGGAGTATCAGTTTAATCTGGTCCATTTGATTGATTTTGTAAACACAGAAAAAGATCAAACCAAGAGTCTTTCCCAGAGAGTGGAACTCCCTAACCTACTACATACGACTACATTCATATCCCCGTTGAGATAGAGTAACATTCACCTGACCTAGTCATGCTCCAGGACCACCAGAGACAACACACAAGGAGGACTCTGGGAGGAGCAGAGCGCGATGGGAGATGAGGTGTGTCTATTTCAACTACAAAGAAACCAGTTCACCTTGAATCCAGTAGTCCATACAGGAAATGTGCCACAACATAAACGTTAGGACAGTAATATAATTAAAAATAGATTAAAAAAAACAACCCCATAATTAACAGAAAATAGACTCATCATTAATCCTTAATAGACAGTGACATATTTTTGGTTAACGTTATCCCCTTAAACTCTACAGTTTAGGCTGATAATATAAGTAACTTATTCAATATTAACTCTAACGACGGGTTAATGGGCTCTGGTGGGTGAAGAAGAGGTACAACGTGCTTCATGTTTAATATAAAATTAAACTCAAGTCAAGTCAAGTTTATTGTCACTTCACAGTTTACACAAGTATAAAGCAGTGAGTGAAAATCGTATGTGCAATACGACAGACAGCAGTTATAAAAATAAGTCAAACTTATTTTTTTATATAAAATAAAAACAGAATAGAATAAAACTGTATAAAGTTAAATATATAAAATCAAAATGCAATTTATAAAATGAAATATATCGGCACAGAAAAAGAGCAATATGTATATATAAATCAATGTAATAAAATATACATTGTTATATGCTATACGCCCTTGTTCAGCAGCCTGATGGCCTGACTGTGGAAGCTATCTCTGAGTCTATTTGTACGGCACTTGATACTGTGGTATCGCCTGCCTGACGGTAACAGTGAGTACAGTTGGTGGCTGGGGTGGGCAATGTCTTTATGATGCGTTTGGCCTTGGCCACGCACCGCTGGTTGTATATATCCAGGAGGGAGGGGAGCTCACCTCCAACCATATACTGGGCCGTCCGCACCGCCCTTTGAAGCGCTCTGCGCTCGAGTGCGGTGCAGTTCCCGTACCAGGCGGTGATCCACCCTGTAAGAACACTCTCCATGGTGCCGGTGTAGAATGTTCTCAGGATGCGGGGGCCCACGCTGAATTTCCTCAGACGCCCTAGTTCCGTTTCGCGTATTTGTATTATCGCGGGGATTGATTGATGGTTACGTCCTAGTCTGCCATCTACTGGCCAGACAGAGCCAGTAGATGGCCAGCTACCGTCGCTGCGTTCCGTCAGCGCGCTGACCGAACGCTATTGGCCAAACACAAATACACGTCACACCATGACTGGCCAATAGCGTTCCGTTAGCGCGCTGACGCTCATCGCTTCCATGGTTACGGTCTAGCGCCCATATAAATTGGAGCGTTCACGGCGCTGACTGTTCACTAGCATCAGGTCAAGTCAAGTCAAGTCAAGTCAAGTTTATTGTCACTTCACAGTTTACAGTTTAGTATAAAGCAGTGATGTGAAAATCTTGTGTGCAATACCGGCGACAGACAGTTATAAAATAAGATAAAATAGAAATAGATAAAAATAGAATAAAAATATAAATAAAAATAAAAATAAAATATAATATATAAATATAAATATAAATATAAAATATAAATATAAAATATAAATAAATATAAAATAAAAATAAGGTCATGAGAAGGTAACACGGTTCTCTCTCTCTCTCTCCCTCCCCGCCCCCTTCTCTCCCTCGGGGGTCTTGGCCCTCTGGAGGTCCCGCAAATGAGCGGGTGACTTTGCTCGGACGAGTCCGACACGGGTCCCGCTCGTCGGACTCGTCCGAGCAATGTCCCGGTCTTTTTTGCAAAGTTATTTTGTAAAGAATTTTAAATCGTATGGAGAAAAATAATGTTGCAATAATGATGTCACAAGGATGCCATGATGTTTTAACATGGGCTTCTTATTTATTCTCCAACCAGTTTGTTTGGAAAAACGACCTCCTCTGACAAGATGGAGCTTATCAATATCGCAATGGTCGACCGAACAATAGGCTACATCTGGTCGTTCATCGAGTCCTTGCTGGTTAAGGTAAAAACACCATTTATCACTTCACTCTGTTGCCCACACAGCCTCTCTTCATTATGCAACCACATGACATTTAGAGAGGTTTGTCACTTGTGAGAACAGGGGAGGCCTGCATCATTAGATTAGATTAGATTCAAATGTATTGTCAGTGTACGGTGTACAGTACAGCTAAAGTAATTTGGCATCAAACCAGAGTGCAAATGTTGCAGTAAAGTGCATAGTAATATGTAATGTACAATTGTTTTATAGTTGTTGAATAATATGTAAAAAGTCTACTTAAAGATGAACAGTAACAAGACAGTCCTATGACTATGAACTGTAACAAGATGAACAGTAACAATACATAGTCCTATGACTATGCACTGTAACAAGATGAACAGTAACAATACATAGTCCTATGACTGAACTGTAACAAGATGAACAGTAACAATACATAGTCCTATGACTATGCACTGTAACAAGATGAACTGTAACAAGACAGTCATATGACTATAACAAGATGAACAGTAACAAGACATAGTCCTATGACTATGAACTGTAACAAGATGAACAGTAACAAGACATAGTCCTATGAACTGTAACAAGATGAACAGTAACAAGACATAGTCCTATGACTATGAACTGTAACAAGATGAACAGTAACAAGACCTAGTCCTATGAACTGTAACAAGATGAACCGTAATAATACATAGTCCTATGACTATGAACAGTAACAAGACAGTCCTATGACTATGAACTGTAACAAGATGAACAGTAACAAGACAGTCCTATGACTATGAACTAACAAGATGAACAGTAACAAGACAGTCCTATGACTATGAACTGTAACAAGATGAACAGTAACAGGACATAGTCCTATGACTATGCACTGTAACAAGATGAACTGTAACAAGACAGTCCTATGACTATAACAAGATGAACAGTAACAAGACAGTCCTATGACTATGAATAGTTAAGATGTGGCATAGTCCTAATACACCCAGACATCAGCGGTGCCCGTTGATTGTTTTAGTTGAATTCATAGTGCAGGAGGGAATGGGGAGGAAGCATTCCATTGTACTTGTTACACATGGCAAATACAAACATCTTCAATCTTGTTCTCCATCCAATTGCTCTACTGCAGCTACTGACTGAATTGTCTTATTAGTATTCAAATGTAATTAATGTGATTTATGTCCTCCCAGGATGTCCTCCCAGTTATCGAGGAGCAGGTCTCCTCCACACCAAACCTGCTTCTGGAGGTCCTCACAGAGATGGAGACGCAGGTCCACGCCAAGCCAGACTGGCTTCAGGATATCTTCCCTGTGATGGAGGCGCAGGTCCCATCCACACCAGACCTGCTTCAGGATGTCCTCCCAGGGATGGAGGGGCAGGTCCCATCCACACCAGACCTGCTTCAGGATGTCCTCCCAGGGATGGAGGGGCAGGTCCCATCCACACCAGACCTGCTTCAGGATGTCCTCCCAGGGATGGAGGGGCAGGTCCCATCCACACCAGACCTGCTTCAGGATGTCCTCCCAGGGATGGAGGGGCAGGTCCCATCCACACCAGATGTCTTTCTCCAGATCTCCTTAGAGGACCCAGCCACATCCCCAGAGGGTGAGTATTCAGTGAGGTGGATCTGTGGATAGATTCTATTCAATTTAGGTGTACAGATGTTTAAGATTCATTACTTTTAAATTGTGTTATTTGAGCACAAGAGGGCCCAAGGAACTCAACCCACATCAGGACATCACTGTGTAACATACATAGAACTATAGTTACATACAATACACTGCATATAAAACAAGACATGCAACACTTGTTCAGATCCATGGTTTAGACACTTTATAAAAAAGGATCGCTTGTTGGCTACAACTACAATTAGTATTTTCTTTTTCCTTGCAGATGAGGATGGCTTCCAGGGCACCATGCGGATGATTGCACGACGATTATACAAATTGGTGTAGAAAACCCACCATTCCCTAGCTCGGAAACTGGTGAGGTCCTACCTCAACACCACCGGGTGCTGGCCTGGCTAAAGTGAACCGGTCTCCCATTCACAGGGTAGCAGGAGGGGATGAGATTGAAAAAATAAAACCTTTTTCAAATAACAACTAACTGTAACTGTAATAACTGTAACAAGATGAACAGTAAAAGTAACAAGACCTAGTCCTATGAACTGTAACAAGATGAACAGTAACAATATATAGTCCTATGACTATGAACAGTAACAAGACATAGTCATATGACTATGAACTGTAACAAGATGAACAGTAACAAGACAGTCCTATGACTATGAACTGTAACAAGATGAACAGTAACAGGACATAGTCCTATGAACTGTAACAAGATGAACAGTAACAATACAAGTCAAGTCAAGTCAAGTCAAGTTTATTGTCACTTCACAGTTTACAGTTTAGTATAAAGCAGTGATGTGAAATTCTTGTGTGCAATACCCGACGACAGACAGCAGTTATAGAATAAGATAAAATAAAAATAGATAAAAATAGATAAAAATAGAATAAAAAATAGAATAAAAAATAGAAGGAATATAAAATAAAAATAAAAAAATGCAATTTATAAAATGCAAAAATCAGCACAGAAAAGAGCAATATATATATATAAATCAATGTAATAAAATATACATTGTTATATGTTATACGCCCTTGTTCAGCAGCCTGATGGCCTGACTGTGGAAGCTATCTCTAAGCCTATTTGTACGACACTTGATACTGCGGTATCGCCTGCCTGACGGTAATAGTGAGTAAAGTTCGTGGCTGGGGTGGGCAATGTCTTTTATAATTCTTTTGGCCTTGGCCACGCACCGCTGGTTGTAAATGTCCAGGAGGGAGGGGAGCTCACCTCCAACGATATACTGGGCCGTCCGCACCACCCTTTGAAGCGCTCTGCGCTCGAGTGCCGTGCAGTTCCCGTACCAGGCGGTGATACACCCTGTCAGAACACTCTCGATGGTGCCGTTGTAGAATGTTCTCAGGATGCGGGGGCCCATGCTGAATTTCTTCAGACGCCTGAGAAAATACAGGCGTTGTTGGGCCTTTTTCACCACGTGTGTGGTGTGCGTGGACCATGTGAGGTCCTCGGAGATGTGCACGCCGAGGAACTTGAAGCTGCTGACCCTCTCTACTGCAACGCCGTCGATGGAGATAGGGCTGTGCTCTCCCCTCTGCCTCCTGAAGTCCACGATCCTATGTCCTATGACTATGAACTATAACAAGATGAACAGTAACAAGACATAGTCCTATGACTATGAACTGTAACAAGATGAACAGTAACAAGACATAGTCCTATGAACTGTAACAAGATGAACAGTAACAGGACATAGTCCTATGAACTGTAACAAGATGAACAGTAACAAGACATAGTCCTATGACTATGAACTGTAACAAGATGAACAGTAACAAGACATAGTCCTATGAACTGTAACAAGATGAACAGTAACAAGACATAGTCCTATGAACTGTAACAAGATGAACAGTAACAGGACACAGTCCTATGAACTGTAACAAGATGAACAGTAACAGGACATAGTCCTATGAACTGTAACAAGATGAACAGTAACAATACATAGTCCTATGACTATGCACTGTAACAAGATGAACTGTAACAAGATGAACAGTAACAAGACAGTCCTATGACTATAACAAGATGAACAGTAACAAGATATAGTCCTATGACTATGAATAGTTGACTAAGATGTGGCATAGTCCTATATGTTTTATCTCCAAAGATGAATGAAATGTTTCTTTATAAAAATGCAATGTAACTGTCATTCCCTACTCCCTCTCTAATAGTTAAATGTAGAGGACTATATAGTGACAGGACTGTTGTAATAGACTACATTAGCTTTCCTTAGATGTGCCTACTAAACTGGCATATGAGTGTGTTATGAGTGATATATATATATATATATATATATATATATATATATATATATATATATATATATATATATATATATATATATATATATATATGAACCTGTTACATTAGGCTGAAACTTCTTACCAGTTAATGTATCAGCCACTGATCCCAGTCGCCTTGTGGTCCAGCTGATGGTTGAGGTGGTGTGTTTGGTCATGGCAGCTAATGGAACGTATGAAAACAAACATACAGCAACAAAATTAATAAAAATATAAAAAACGGAGTACACTATACTCCCCTAATGGTGGCCCATTACTGGAGTCATGAGGTGGTGGTATTTTGTGCTCCTGAGAATCAACAGCTAATAGGAACATATGAAAACATATTAACATATGGCAATGTAACCAATTTAAAAAACACTGGAGTGCTACCAATAGTGGAGTCATCAAATGTAGACTTTACAGAAGCAGGGTGGTGCTATGAAAGGATGAGGAGTCTCCACATGGTTGGTGATAACAGTCCTGTGGGCCACCGGCTCAGAGTCACTTTCTGACTCATAGGTTGGGTCTAGTCAAAACAGAGGTAATATTTGAGTGACAAAAACAATAGTTAAAACCAATAACTAACTATAGTGTGCATACTTTTTTTCCTTCCTTTTTTTCTTGGCTGGTCATCTACCGACTGGAGACCAGCAGGGCCATTCAGTGGCGGCCGGTGACATCCGAAGTAGGAGGGGCGCAGGGGTAAAACATTTTTTTTTTTTAAATCATATCTGCTGTGCAATACCGGATTTGCCCAGACGGTGGCGCCATTTCACCATGTAAACGACCGAGAGGGCTAATTAAAAATAAAAAACTATACATAATATAAACCTCACCGTTACTCATTCTACTCTGTATTGTATATATGTATATTGACTGAACATTCCTTTACTTACTGCTTAATTTCTTTTTTTACTTACTTTATTTTTACTGTATGTAGCACAATCAATCAGTATTCTGTATTTTGTTGTGACAAATAATAAACAAACTTGAAACTTATGGTGAAAGAACATTTATTATATGGTGCCTAGTAGAAAATAAACATAAGAAAAAATATGGTCTTATATTAGAAAGACTACCCAGTGTGCCATCAAAAATAATACCTAAATATGGTCTTACATTCGATTGTGCAAAAGTAATTAGAACAAAATAGAAGATAATAAAATAGACCTGATACAAGTCCTGAGATAAAATGCAATACAATGTTAAGCTTACAAATTAAAAGGTACTGGGTCCTATGTACACTACACTACTATACAATATACAGTTTAATCTATGTACCTATGCTATACTAACTATACAAGAACCACTTAGCAAACCAGGTTCTGGAAAACGACTGAATATATAGCCTTCCTCTGTCTGTTGCTGGTTGCTGAATGCTGATGTCAGGCTGATGAGGTCCAAACTCTTTCACTCTGAGTTTTTCTTGCAGTGTTCGTCTTTCAAATGGTGTTGCTTTGAGGGATTTGACAGAATTCTCCATGGTAGCTAGTGTAATGGCTGTGTCCTGTACAGAACAAAAAAAGAACAAACTTGCAACATGAGGTCTCACCCACACACACGGGTCTCAATCTCCTCTCCTCAGACAGCAAGACGCAGCAAGAACTGACTCATTAACAAATGCTTCTGAATTTAACTAATTAAATAAAATACAAATGCTTAATACATTCGACCACAGCCTATATTAGCAGACAAACACACGGAGGACCCTGTAGCTAGCATTGGGGAAGCACGTGTCCACGATAAACTTACAAAACCCCAATCCACACCGTTTACATACAAATGACACAAGCTGCATGTTTATACAGCAAGACCAACATTTCTTATCCCCTTTACTTTACGTTTACATCGTCCACAATAAAAATAAATGTAAAACTATAATCGGGACAAAAACAAACAACAACGTACCTTTCCTCAGACAGCAAGACGCGAACTGAGAGCAGAGCAGTACAGGCTTTACAAATAACTAGGTTCAACTAGGCTATGAATTGCGCATGCGTGACTGGTTTTCTTTGCTCACGCATTCACGCATGCGCCACTCAATTTGCTCACGCATGCGCCACTCAATTTGAGTCGCGCATGCGTGACTGGTTTCCTTGTTCGGGCGCAATGAAATGCGCTCCCAGAGATCGTATTCAGGACCCTTGATAGGCTACATTGCCTATCAAATTTGGTACCTACCTCAAAACCTTGACCCTTGATAGGCTACATTGCCTATCAAATTTGGTACCTACCTCCAAACCTGGGCGCACGGTTTGGAGGTAGGTACCAAATTTCTATGAGAGTGACGTCAATGACAAACGAGGGGGGAGAATAGCACGCACAACAATGATTTATATTTGCTATATTAACGTTATTGTGCATTTTAAACACAAACATACATAAAATGAGTAATTATTATTCATTTTAAACATGTTTTTTATTTTTTCCTCTCTCAACCAGGTGGGGCGGCGCCCCTGCGCCCCTATGGACGAGCCGCCACTGGGGCCATTATTGATACTCCGTCAATTTGTGGGTGACTTCAATGAAGTCATCTAGTTAGAACATGGCAGTTATCACCCAAAATCGTACCATCCCTGGTGAACATCTGAAACATGTTTAGTTTTTTACCTCTCAAATATAATTAGAGCATTAAATGTCCAGCATCCAGTGCTCTGCTCCTCAAACGCCTGATGGCCTTTCTTATTTGTTCATCCTTGGCATAGTTGGTGTACCAACGTGATGCACAAGGAAGGATCACCATTTTGTCCCTGTAGGGTAAAGCCACACATTTTTCATTACATACCGTACTGTGCCTGCAGTATTATCGTTTTAAATCATGGATAGTCTACACTTAGGCTGCTGGCCTCAATCAGTTACAAATCCTCGTAGGACCAAACGGCAACTTCGGCACTTAACATGAACTTAAATAAAAGAAACCCAACAACCTACAATGCTTACTGAAACAGCATGTTCTAACATTACCTTTGTAGCATATCCTTCCGAATGATGGTCTGACACTTTACTGATGATTTTAGATTTATTCCAAATCCACAAACCAACGTAAGAGCTGTATACAGAGACATGAAACAATAAATGTGTGTTAGCTTACTCTTAACATTACCATAGCCTTCACATTACACACAGAGCTAAAGCTAGCGCTAACTTATTTAAGCAAACAAGTAAGTTTATACAGTACAACACGAATTATATGCAAAACCACATCTCTGCATTTCAGTCTACAACATAAAACAAACTCTTCGGGGGGGGGGGGGGGGGTGCTTATACGTTAAATGTGTCACATTTAGTTTTACTTTCGCCGTTATTATCTCCGTTATATCTCTGTACTTTGTCTACCCGTTCATGCAGTAGCAACTTCCCGTCAATACCTTCAAAATAAAAGCATCTCTAATTAGTCATTTATATGGACGTCTGAGTCTACTACAAGTTAAACCTCTTTTCGTGTTACCAAGTTTAATGCCCAGTCTTCAGCAAACCACTGTCCTGCCATCTGAGCCCGCCTTTAAAACCACAATGCCGCCACTCACATTAACGTTTACCCCCACTATTCAAATAAAAGTTAAATATTAAAGTTATTACATTAATCGTGTTGTTGTTTTTTGACGTGACATACTTAGTCATCGTCCAACCATTAAGTTAATATTTACTCTTCTAGGCTGTAATTTGCTCGGCTATCCACTGGCTAACGTTAGCCGATAGCTAAACAAAACTGATCAATTACAACAGAGTTTTGACACAATAGTTCGGCATTTTGAGTCACTTGCTTATCAATCACAATCATACATATACATATAATACATACATATACAGCAAACAACAAATACAAAATGATAACCTAAATGTAAGCTACTTACTTGAGTTTATTATTATTCCAGAGTGAATTTGCCACCGGTGAACGTTGGGCCATGATAGCTCAGAGGCGTACTGAAAAAACTATTTTTGTGTTAAGTTTTTAGTTTTCAATGTACATTTTTATTTTATTTTAGTGTTTCAATTCAATAATCAAAGAAATATATGAAGATATTACACCCCCATATTATTTAGTATTTGGTCCATTCCAATGATTTCTGGCGCTTGCGGCCGTGCCAGATTGGTATAATGACAGTCAAACAGGCCCTCCCTGAACCTGTAAACCAGAGCCATAGAGCTACCGCTCTGCTGTAAACTTAAATCCAACTACTTGGCGAATCCAAACTTGGATGCAGGACTACACAAATCCAAAACGTACTATCCCTTTACATGGGTTACAGTACACACAACTATTTAGCACTGTTCAAATAACCAAACACAATTACAGAATAGCTTAATCTCAGCTTTATCGTACACAAACAGGGCTGCCAAGTTTCAGGAACAAGTCGGAGTGAGACTTCCGGGGGAAGATGCGTTCGGCCGGTGGCCATTTTGTTTAGGCCTTTTTTAACGTCGATTTAGAGGAATATCTCAATTTAAATGAACATTAAGACTGTTGTGACGTCTTCACCCCCATGCCATGCCCCATGCCATGCCCCATGCCATGCCCCATGCCCCATGCCATGCCCCATGCCCCATGCCATGCCCCATGCCATGCCCCATGCCCCATGCCCCATGCCATGCCCCATGCCATGCCCCATGCCCCATGCCCATGCCATGCCCCATGCCATGCCCCATGCCCCATGCCATGCCCCATGCCATGCCCCATGCCCCATGCCATGCCCCATGCCCCATGCCATGCCCCATGCCCCATGCCATGCCCCATGCCCCATGCCATGCCCCATGCCATGCCCATGCCATGCCCCATGCCAGCTGCTCTCCCTGCGCTGTGGCCTCCTCATGCTTATATAGTGTTAAGAATTGACCAGCACAAGTAGAAACACTGAAAAACAACTGTAACAAGAAAGTTTGACAAATAAAATACATTTATTTATAAAATGTCAATATAAAAAAACATAGCAGCCTTTAAGAAACAATAGCAGCCTTTTAAGAAACAATAGCAGCCTTTAAGAAACAATAGCAGCCTTTAAGAAACAATAGCAGCCTTTTAAGAAACAATAGCAGCCTTTTAAGAAACAATAGCAGCCTTTTCCTTTAGTGCATTTTTTTTTAAGTGTAACAAAATTAGAACCAGAATAATATATATATAATATATATTATAAAAAAATAAAGTGCATGTCTTTATTTGTGTGTTTTGGTGTACATGACATGTCTCATGTTGTAGGTGTTTGTGGCAGATTGTGATGCCTTGATGACAGAGGGGGGGGGGGCTCCCATTTGAGACACTGTGGCTCAAGGTTTGCCATCTCCACAGTCATGATGGATGATAGAGTTCCATCAAGAGCCAAACTGTTTCGGGTTTTGGTTTAGTTCAGTCCCACCACAGAGAACACTCGTTCAGCATCACAATTGCCATCCTCACCACCTGGCGTTGGTCCGACAGGAGGTCCAGTATCCAGTATTCTGTGTCCTGAGGACACAGAATAAAATAACAGATAAATGTCATTAGCGTTAGTCAGCATACAATTTACAAATATTATCCAACTTGCTTGTTGGGGTTTGAGCATTAAGTCGTATTAAGTAGAACGCGGAACTGTTTGTGCAAGTAGCCCATTGAACACAAAGTCAAAACATCGCAATTGTGCCACCAGATGGCGATAATGACTGATTGAATGACTGAGAATTAATGACTTTAAAGTGAGAGTTAACAGCGTTAAATGAGTGAGAGTTATTCACTAGTTAGTTGCAGTTAATAACTTTAAAGTTAGTGACAGTTAATACATTTAAAGTTGGTAGCTGGGGGCTAACTAGCACGTCAACACTGCTGTCTTCATGTTTAAACAACTGCTAAATACGCCGTCCAGTGACAAAAACATCTATATGGATTCATAGCGAAGACATGTTGCAGACCATATCATTATTTTATTCAGTTATATTGTTATTGTCACGACCTACAACAACAATATTGCCTGGAGGTAGGATGGAGCTGTTCCTTTTACTGCTTTGTAGGCTAGCACCAAGTTCTTGAACTGGATGCGAGCAGCTACAGGGAGCCAGTGTAGAGACCGAAGCAGTTTTCTGAATGAGCTCCAGGGGCCTGATGGCAAATGCCGGGGCGCCAGCAAGAAGGAAGTTGCAGTAGTCTAGTCGGGAGATGACAAGAGCCTGGATGAGCACCTGCGCAGCCTTTTCAGTGAGAAAAGGCAGAATCCTCCTGATGTTGTAGAGGAGGAATCTGCAGGAGCGTGTCACCATGCAATGTTTGCCGAGAAGGTGTCACCGCAGCATCATCAATGGTGACAGCCAGGTCTCGGTGCGGACAGCCGTTTGCCGGGAAGAACACTAGCTCAGTCTTGTTCAGGTTGAGCTTTAGGTGGTGCATTGACATCCACTTTGAGATGTCTGCTAAGCACGCGGCAATGCGTGTTTCCATGTGCGTGTCCGAGGGGGGAAACAACAAGACCAGTTGGGTGTTGTCAGCATAGCAGTGGTAGGATAAGTCATGAGAGTGGATAACAGAACCAAGGGACGTTGTGTAGAGGGAGAAGAGAAGAGGACCCAGGACCGATCCTTGTGGAACCCCAGTAGTCAGTCTGCGTGGTTCTGACACAGACCCTCCCAGTGCCACCTGGTAGGAGCGACCCGTCAGGCAGAGCCAGACACCCATCCCCTCAAGGGTAGAGAGGAGAATCTGGTGATTCGCAGATACAAGATAGAAGATATTTGATAGTGTCGAATGCTGCAGACAGGTCCGGGAGTATCAGGACCGAGGGTTAATTAAATGTTCACTGCAAAGACATGTGTACTTAGATGGTTTCCCTTCTTTGCGCTCCCCTGGAGGCACGTTTAACAGCACAAATCCATAATCCATAATTCCTCTGCGTTTTCCTTCTTCTCGAGGGGTTTCTAAAGAAACACAACCAAGGCTGGTCTCTTAGTCGGTTAGTGGTTGATCTTGGGTACATTTTTATTTCAAATTGGTGGGTCCAAATTGTATTGCATCGGTGATCTGTTCAAATCACAAATGCATATAGCAACTGGGCTTGTATGTTACATGTACACTATAATCATCTTGTTGTAGGCTAATTGGTGTTATATCATCTCAAAAATGGAAATATGGACTTTGCCACCAATCAGCGTCGACATGATAGAGACCTACCTTTTCCGGTTCAAAGTTAATGTTGTGATTTCTGACTTGCGTGTGTTTTTGACTTGTGGGTGTGTCTTCTTATTGTTGTGATTTGCACTTCAGGGCCACCGTAAGAAAGGCTTTAAACGTACAATCACATTTTTTATTTCATAAAGTACAATAGCAGCAAAGTATTTGCGTCACTTTTGCCCCTTTAATGAGCTAACGTCTTTTTACCTTTGTCTAGGAGCACGTTATTATACTTAAATATAGTTATAGTAATACATCCTTCTGCTAGTCAGTAAAATGAAACATCATCCAGCGTGATGCGATCCGTGCTACAGGTCAGCCAAGACCCTCCAAAAAACATATTTAAATACTCTACATATATATATATATATATATATATATATACACATATATATATATATACATATATATACATATATATATATATACATATATATATACATACATATATATATACACACACACTACATCTCACTCTGTTGAGAAACAAACTGGTCGTTATGACTCTTCCCATCTTACTACTTGTAGGAGAATAAAGGGACCATGGGAACGAGGAGGACTGGTGGAAAATGTACAACATTTATTAGAAAATGGCTGTTTACGTCTTGTGCTTTTTGCACCCGGCGTGCCCCACAACAGCATGTGATCCTTGTATGTGTGTGTGTGTGATTAAGTGTGTGTACCATTCTCCCCCAGACATGATCCGTGTTTAGCCAAACATAAGTTCCATTTAGTCATGACATCATCGCTGGTGGGAGTGGATGAGCAAACATTGAAGTTTTTTTCAGTTTGTTTTTAATATACTGTATATAAAAAATGTACCATCTAGCAGCATAATGACATTAGAAGTCATCTCCTCTGTGTGAACTACGTGTCATATAGCCACCCCACTGACTTACATGCAGACGCATACCGTAGTTGTATCACTGCATCCTAACGCTAAAGTACTGCATACATGCAGACCCCAGAGTATTACTGCATCTTAACGCTGAAGTACTGCCAACATGCGGACGCATATCCCGAGTAATACTGAATCATAATTCTGAAGTACAGTCTCCTACACACAATGCTGCAGGCAACAACCTCTCCTTTGGTCAGATAACAAATCAGCACCAATAAAAACAAGAACCCAACATAGGGTGCAGGCCAGGGTTTGTCTTGTGTGTCCTGTGAGTCCTGTGTGTGTGTGTGCTTTGATCCGCCATCTCAAGCCTCATGTATTCTAACGTCTTTCTGCTTTGAGGCTGCTGATCCAGAAGGCTGCAGCGTTAAGTCCAAGAGAAGGCAATATGGCCGACGCCCACATGCCGATTGGGGAGACGTGGTGGTGTTGGGATGAGGGTCGTCAGTGTCATGCGGAGGGTGACGGGGGGTCGGGGTCTGGCTCATAGTGGTACTGAGAGGGGGAGATGGGACTGTGTTGTTGTTGCTGCTGGTTACTGGTGACCAGAGGGTGTGCTAGCTGCCCGGGGCCTTCTGCACCCTGGGGCTGGTGGAGGTGGTGGTGCTGCGCCGGGGGATGGGCCGTAGCGGCCTCGGGGCTGGCGGGCGGTGGCAGGGAGGCCGTTGGCAGTGAGGCCGATGGCAGCAAGGCTAGGGGCTGGAGGCCCACCACGGCCGGGTCGTAGCCCTGCGGGCAGCGCTGGGGCTGGAGGCTCTCTGAGGCAGGCGGGGGCAGCGGCGGGCGGTGCCCCGGCAGTGTGTCCAGTTCGTCCACCAGGGGTCCGGAGGGCTCCAGGCCCCCCAGCTGGTCCTGGGGGATGTCTGACGCTGCCGCAGCCAGGTTGGTGGTGGACTTGGACTTGACGCACTGGAAGTCCACATGGCGGCTCTTGCCCTCCTCCTTCTCCCAGGACATGCGGATGAACGGCCGCTGGACGTAGTTGTAGATGACCTCCGGACGGCCCCCGGGCCGCCGCTTCACCTTCTCCTTGTAGGTGGGGTAGCCTGGACACACACACACACACACAACAGTTGTTAACTTGCCTCAGAAAAAAATGATACTTTTATTGAAAACTTTCCTGTATACATAAAACAGGATGGAACAATAAAATATTCAAGCTGACATATGACCTTTTAAGCCTCATGGAAATAAATCCACATTTAGTTTGTACAGCAACGTCCAATATCGCTGAGGACGTCAAGGTGCATGACGGAGCATCACAATGAAACAGCCAAGGCTACTATTTGGCTGAATGAAAGAGTCTCTAATAACAAAAGAGTATTGGGAGTGTGGGGTCCTGAGGCGGTCCAGGAGGTGTTCAGGTGACTAAGTGTCTTCCTCTGAGCCCAGCTCGGTCCTGGGTGGTGTGTGTGTGTGTGTGTGTGTGTGTGTGTGTGTGTGAGGAGCAAGAATTAGCTAAAACATAAAGTTCCTTATTGGTGCACCACCATCTGGTCAATCAGAATTATTTTTGTTTGAGAACGAAAGTGTTGTTACGGTTTCACAGTAAACATCTATGTTAACCTCTTCATCACTAGCAACTAGCCTCTTTCTCAACCATTTTATGAAAATAACAAACCAAAAGTAAACAGAGTATACTGTATCGCCACAACTAGGGGCTATAATATTGGTACCAAAAGTAAGATAGCACCTGGGAGATTGTTGTGCAAGTCAAAACATCTATGTGGATGGTACTGGGTCAGAGTGCATGAGGCTATGACGATTTAATAAAAAAGTCATGTTTTACAGTGAATACTACCAACTGAATTATCGGTTGATAGCCCTAAAGTAATATATGATCTAATTGTATATAGAGTATAGGACCATTGCACACCATCTGATGTAGCGGTAGGTTAAGACGGAGTCTCCAAATAAAAACAATATAAAAATAAACCTAATGTACCAACGCAAAAATGACAACACAAACGTGATGAGTCACAAACAGGTGGATATCTTGAGAAGCTGTTAATGTTGACATTTGACCCATCTATCAGGACAAATGTAATTCAACACAAAGTCAAAACATCACAATTGCACCACACGGCCACCAGATGGCGATAATGACTGATGTTCTGATTGAAGACAATCGCTCTATTTCCAGTCAAACCCTATTTTAGGACTAAACCGATGGACAGATTGATGTTAAAACCGGTGAGTTTTCAAAATAGTGCCCAGACACCGGATGATACGTTCATGGTGGTTTCATGCGCTCAAACAATACAAAGTTCTATTTCATATAGGCTACGTCGTCCAGGCTTCGCCTTATGGGCTTGTCCTGTGCGAGCATGGCGTGCACTGAACATTTCAGCAATGTTCCTATCAAGGAACATTGCTGAAATGTGGTGCGATCACAATCGAGTGGTCCCATCTCGCTGTGAGATCGGAAGCGTGCTGAGCTTCTTACAATCCTTGCTGGAGAAAGGTTTGGCTTTCTCCACGGTAAAGGTCTACACGGCAGCGGTGTCGGCCAGGCACGAAGGTTGTGACGGTAACTCGGTCTTCAGTCATCCCCTCGTTAAGAGATTCTTACGGGGGGCTATGCGTGTGAGGCCTGTCACTCACGCGCTTACGCCACGCTGGGATCTTCCCACTGTTTTGAGTAGGCTATCCGGGCCCCCCTTTGAGCCTCTGTCTCAAGCCCCCTTGGATGCCCTGTCGTTTAAAACGGCGCGGTTACTGGACTTGGTTTCGGCCAAGCGCGCCGGTGAGCTGGCCGCTCTGTCCGTTAGCCCGAGTTGCCTGCTGCTCAATGACGACGGCTCTTTCGCGCTGCTCAGACCTAACCCTGCATTCCTCCCAAAGAACATCAGCAGTTATTTTGGGTCGAGGGATATTGTGCTAAAGTTGTGATATTGTGCTGCGATGTATGTGCAACGCTCGGCGGGGTTTGTGTGTTATAGCGACGCTACTAGACGCCGCGCTCTTTCTAAACAGCGTTCTTCTCGCTGGTTGTGTGAGGGTGTCTGCTTAGCCTACACTCGGCAGGGCTTAGCACCACCGCTGGGGGTAAAAGCTCACTCTACACGGAGCGTGGCCACCTCTACAGCCTTGCTCAAGGGTGTATCGGTGGAGGACATTTGCGCGGCAGCGTCATGGTCTTCCCCCGGCCCCTTTGTCCGCTTCTACATCCTGGACATGACCAGGGGCTCCATCGGCCACGCTGTGTTGGAATCAGGGGCCATGCTCCCTGCTCCTAGCGAGGGACAGGAATAAGGTTATTTGCTCAGAGCTGTTACAATGCGTAATGTTGCTCCTCGCGTAAACCTATTCCTCCTTGTCACTCTGCAGTGTCTTGACGGCTCGTCGGGTTAAAGAGTGACCGGGTATTCATACTATGGTTACGGGTTGTAACCGGCGTTGGAATATTCTGCCATCTCTTTTTTGATGTATGCTCCCTGCTCTGAGCGAGGGACAGGAATAAGGTTTTTTGCTCAGAGCTGTTACAATGCGTAACGTTGCTCTTCACTTAAACCTATTCCTCCTTGTCACTCTGCAGTGTCTCGACGGCTCATCGGGTTAAAGAGTGACCGGGTATTCGTACTCTGGTTACGGGTTGTAACCGGCGTTGATACCCCAACTCTTTATTGATGATATGCATGTGTCTTTTGTACGTGTTGCGTTGATAGACATGTTGCGTGCGATATGATGTGCTTGGTTGGCTTATAGTCTACTCGTGACTATGTCGCTACCGCTTGTCACACTAGTTGAATAATTAATGTGCGCCAGCAAGCGTTTGATTGGTCGCTTTCTGGCCGGAAGTGGACGTATTTTGCCCTGTTTTTCTGTTATGAAAATCAACCGTAAGTCGAATTGTTCGCCCTATTCTCTGTTCTCTGTATTCACAGCTTTGCGTGTTTCATGACAGAGTTGGGTTGTTATTGGGGATGTGGTGTTTACACTTCTTCACGTCTTCTTGAGTCCAGTGTGCCCCGGGACCTGGGTCCAGCGGGGACCGGTCCAGCGGGGACCTGGGTCCAGCAGGGGCCTGGTCCAGCGGGGACCTGGGTCCAGCAGGGGGACCATTGATCAGGCTCCGCTCGCAGCTTCGCCTTAAGCCCATAAGGCGTAGCCTATATGAAATAGAACGATAGTTATGTTATCATAACTCTAGTTCTATGATTATAGGCGTAACCGTCTAGTTTCCCACCTGCTGCACCCCCATTGCTGAAAGCAATAGCATGGAGAATGAGTGCCGTTTGGCGCGGCCTCTTGTACACGGTGCCGTGTGGAATGTGGGCG
This sequence comes from Muraenolepis orangiensis, assembly GCA_027704905.1. NCBI lineage: Eukaryota > Metazoa > Chordata > Actinopteri > Gadiformes > Muraenolepididae > Muraenolepis > Muraenolepis orangiensis. The sequence continues at coordinate 26,151,361 of CM051010.1, forward strand.
GGGCCCATGTTGATAGGTACATTGCTGAAATTTTCAGTGCACGCGATGCGCACACGGGACAAGCCCATAAGGCAAAGCCTAGACGGCTACGCCTATAATCATAGAACTATAGTTACGATAACATAACTATCGTTCTTGGCCTCTTGGTTTTTGGCCTCTTGTTCGGCGAGCTTTGGTTAAAGAGCGACATGGACATCACAGATATCACATACATATATCAAAGATACACAAGTGCACGTTAGGAAATCCTAAATCTGGGACCAGAAGCTTGGCAGTACTACAGAGTCTGATTTGTGAAAATATGAAATACATAAGTCCGCGCTTATTATTGTGTTTGGGGTGAGAATTGTGTTTTACAATAGAGTGCTTTTTCCCCATTCCCTACAATATTCCCAACAATAGTTATGATAGACTAAAAGTAGAGAATCAAATCGTTCTAGTGAGTCACATGATTGCTTTCGCAATGTTTGCGTGCCTTTCGACGTCTTTTGTGAGAGGTCTATAGTATCTATAGCATTCATCCTCTCAGGATAAAGAGGTTGATAGCATTCAACAATCCCAAACCAGCTGGGTTTTATTTAGGGTTTGAACCCCTACAAACCCTTCACCACCACAAAAGGCACAAGTGAGTGGTGAGTGAGTGTGAGTGAGTGAGTGAGTGTATGTGAGTCACCTTCTATGCCCAGCCGGATCTTCTTCAAGCCCCTCTCCTTGAGCACGGACTTGGCCACGTCTCGGTTCTCGATGTACTTGAAGAAGCGGTACAGCTTGGTGCTGTAGATGACTGTTGATGACACAGGACAAGAAGAACCTTTTAGAACACATGTCACCACCACAGAACAAGAAGAACCTCTTGAAAAACCCACGTCATCACCATAAGGACAAGAATAACCTCTTAAAAACACACGTCATCACCATAAGGACAAGAAGAACCTCTTAAAAACCCACGTTATCACCATAAGGACAAGAAGAACCTCTTAAAACACACGTCATCACCATAAGGACAAGAAGAACCTCTTAAAAACCCACGTTATCACCATAAGGACAAGAAGAACCTCTTAAAAACACACACACGTCATCACCATAATAGCAAGAAGAACCTCTTAAAACGCACACGTTATCACCATAAGGACAAGAAGAACCTCGTAAAACACACGTCATCACCATAAGGACAAGAAGAACCTCTTAAAACGCACACGTCATCACCATAAGGACAACAAGAACCTCTTAAAACGCACACGTCATCACCATAAGGACAAGAAGAACCTCTTAAAACACACGTTATCACCATAAGGACAAGAAGAACCTCTTAAAACACACGTCATCACCATAAGGACAAGAAGAACCTCTTAAAACACACGTCATCACCATAAGGACAAGAAGAACCTCTTAAAACACACGTCATCACCATAAGGACAAGAAGAACCTCTTAAAACACACGTCATCACCATAAGGACAAGAAGAACCTCTTAAAACACACGTCATCACCATAAGGACAAGAAGAACCTCTTAAAACGCAAAGGTCATAACCACAGGACAAGAATAACCTCTAAAAAAGCACACCTCATCACTACACTGAGCTGTTTTAGGTCAGAGATTTTTGAATGTTAGGATTTATGGCTAAAAACTGGCTAAACCGTTAATAATCATGTTACCGCAAAAGTGATTTTTGCTGTCCCGGCACTATCTAAACCTGCGTGGTGCATGGTTTATTCTACCACAGTCATCCCTTTGGTATCAACTGGATTTTACTCCATCGACCAAAATGATGAAGACAAAGCGTGGAAAGGCGGAGCTCTGAGTGGAGGTGTTTCACTTGGTTTGTTTCCAATCCAACAAATGTACCAGGTTGCACAGTAAGTAGCTTTCCTTCTTAACTAGAAAAGACTCACACAGGAGGCAACGTGTGGACGGACAAACTAGGGCTGTTGTTCCAACTGTTCTCTGGTCATGTAGCACCAGTTCTCTAGGGCTGTTGTTCCAACTGTTGTTCTCTGGTCCTGTAGCACCAGTTCTCTAGGGCTGTTGTTCCACCGGTTGTTCTCTCGTCAAGTAGCAGCAATTAAAACAATGCTTGCACCTTTCTACTGCATAGTTGTTGTTGTTGTCATAGACAGCCCAGAAATGCCTCTGTTTTCCAGCAGAAACAGGCTTCTTGAACACTACTAGTACTGTTACACACCACATCTCCGACCTCAAGTCAGGACTCACTCTGAGAGTACTCCTCGCCCATCTGGGGCGGGTACTCCTCGTCCCAGTCCACCACGTCGTCGTCAGTCAGCACCACCACGTGACACTCCCGCTCGCCACTCTGGGCGCTGGCCACCATCAGTGGCAACACCATCTCCTCCAGGTAGCACTCGAACTGCCGCCGCGCCCCGTCGTTGGACAGCTCGTGCATCAGGGCGCCTGGGGGGGTATAAGAGACAGGTTGTTAGTGGATAGTTGGTAGAGGCCCCTATGTCATGGGAAAGTGGGTAGTTGTTAGTTAATAGAGACCCAATGCTAGGGAGATATTGGGTAGTTGGTCGTTGGTAGAGATCTGATGTTAGGAGGTAGTTGGTAGCTGGTAATTGGTAGCTGGTAGCTGGTAGTTAGTAGAAAACCGATGTTAGGGGGAAGCTGGTAGTGGGTAGCTGGTAGTGGGTAGCAGGTAGCTGGTAGTGGGTAGTTGTTAGTGGGTAGTTGTTGGTGGGTAGTAAGCATAGGCTAAAGAGTACCACTGCTCTTTGTTTTGCTCGTGGGTAGCTAATAGAGAACCAATGTTAGGGGGTAGTAGGTAACTGGTAATTGCTAGCTGGTAGTGGGTAGTTGTTAGTTGTTACTAAATACATACTACTACAACTTGTGTTTAGATAGAAATAATTCAACATGAATCAAAAAGCAATTGTGCAGCAAATACAGAAATAGACCACGAAAAAATATTCAAATGAATCAGATTCGTGACGATGTGTTTTCTAAAAGCACCAAAAGACAAACCAAAGAACAAAACCCCACACTGTGTTGGTGTCAACAAGCTGCCGCTGCGCAGTGAGCAATTCTCACAGCTAATCATGACCTACTTAGCCCCCCCCCCCATACACACACATAAACCCACACACACAAACACAGCTTAGCTAGCAGGGTACAACTCCTCCTCCTACTCACTCCCCCTGTCCACTGGCACAGCCAGCCACACAAACAAACAAACACACACACACGCGCACGCACGCACGCACACACACACACACACACACACACACACACACACAACGCTGTGTAACAGAGCCGTAAAAAGAGGGAACAATGGCGTCGTGGTCTGCCTCGTCTCTAAAAGCATAGCGGTAGGACAAGCCCGTCCTCATCATCGCTAACAGAACGATCGTGTGGCTAAAAATAACTTCACTACGGAGGCGCTATGAAGCGCACACACAGCGCACACACACACACACACACACACACTGAGCTCTGCTTACCATCTAGTGAATAATTCACCACCGTGACTATCGCTCACTCGCTGGCTTCCACAGCGCTATCCTGTCCGTCCCCCAAAATAAGAATTAAAAACCCACTAATTCTATCAACACAAACAAATCTGACACCACAACATCAACAACAACAACAACAACTCACCCTGGCGTTCACCTTAGCGCGCTACATGGTGAACAGGGAGCTGCCACAGCGTCTCCTCTGTGTGGATGACGAGCGTGTGCCGGGTGGAGAGGAGGGGAGGGTGTGGGAGGGGAGGGTGTGGGAGGGGAGGGTGTGGGAGGGGAGGGGAGGGTGTGGGAGGGGAGGGGGGTGAGTCGTCAAAGCAACAACCAACTTGGTTCTCCTCCGGTACTCACTGAGGTCTCGACACTTGATGGTGCTGTAGCTGAAGGAGATGCAGAGGTAGTCACATGCCTCCCGCAGCTCCGGGATGGACACGCCATCGGGGCAGCGGATTATTCCCGACTTGTAGTAATCCTGCCGCGTTTGCACGGCACACACACACACACACACACCACACACACACACACACACACACACAAAACACAATGAGGAAGGAGCAGGTGGACGGTGGTCGGTGACACACGGCTGAGAAAACACAGCAGCATTCGTAATGTCACACACACACACACACACACACACACACACACACACACACACACACACACACACACACACACACACACACACACACACACACACACACACACACACACACACACACACACACACACACACACACACACACACACACACACACACACACACGAGTGAGTGAGACTGCCAGGGAGACTGAGTGTGTGTGTAGGAGGGAAAAAGAAAGACATAAAGAAAGAAAAACGCGACCGAGTGCAAAAGCAAAAAAATAAAATTGAAAGACAAAGAGAAAGAGAGAGAACAGTTTCCCCTATGACACCCTGCTCTGTAGAGAGAGAGAGAGAGAGAGAGAGAGAGAGAGAGAGAGAGAGAGAGAGAGAGCGAGAGAGAGAGAGAGAGAGAGAGAGAGAGAGAGAGAGAGAGAGAGAGAGAGAGAGAGAGAACAGTTTCCCCATCAACACCCTGCTCTGTAGAGAGAGAGAGAGAGAGAGAGAGAGAGAGAGAGAGAGAGAGAGAGAGAGAGAGAGAGAGAGAGAGAGAGAGAGAGAGAGAGAGAGAGAACAGTTTCCCCATCAACACCCTGCTCTGTAGGGCTCGTCAGAGAGAGAGAGAGAGAGAGAGAGAGAGAGAGAGAGAGAGAGAGAGAGAACAGTTTCCCCATCAACACCCTGCTCTGTAGGGCTCGTCAGAGAGAGAGAGAGAGAGAGAGAGAGAGAGAGAGAGAGAGAGAGAGAGAGAGAGAACAGTTTCCCTATCAACACCCTGCTCTGTAGGGCTTCGTGAACACGCTTGTGAACACATTTCACAAGAAAGACTAAATAAAGCCACCACGTCAGCTGGTTTTCCGCCAGAAGCAGCCGACCCCAGAGCTGCCGTAAAACACGTCACAGAGAGAGAGAGAGAGAGAGAGAGAGAGAGAGAGAGAGAGAGAGAGAGAGAGAGAGAGAGAGAGAGAGAGAGAGAGAGAGAGAGAGAGAGAGAGAGAGAGAGAGAGAGAGAGAGAGAGAGAGAGAGAGAGAGAGAGAGAGAGAGAGAGAGAGAGAGAGAGAGAGAGAGAGAGAGAGAGAGAGAGAGAGAGAGAGAGAGAGAGAGAGAGAGAGAGATAGAGACAGAGAGAGAGATCCGGAGAGAGACGAGAGCTGTCAACGGATCCCTTCATAATGAGATTGAAAATAACAACAACCACCTGGTAGTGTGATAACATCATCTACGTCACTGCTGACGCCGTACTGTGGAAATACTGTACGTGCGCACAGACAGGCGTGCACACACACACGCACACACACACAAGTATTAAACACTGATCCCATTGTGAATCAACAGCTAGCTGCTCTCACTCTGCTCCATGTCTATTCTACAAACCCACGAACTGATCGTCTGATGCTCCTTCTCTTTGAGAGCCATCAGGGTCAGCTTTTGGTTGTCTATTGGCTCGGCGTTGCACTTCTCCAGGAATTGAAACCTCAGGAACAAACTGCAGGGCACACTGAGCTCATATAATGATCGTACGACACCGGTGGCCTCAGATCAGCTGCAAACGGGCGAATCATGTTGCACTGAGCAGCGATTTGAGAAAATGAACCAATAAGGATGAAAGGATGAAGCTTTTATTGAAGGGGTTTCTTATGATGAAACAACGACACAGAGTTAGCGTTTTAGGAAGCATCTTTTCCAGGCGCCAACATGACCAAAGTTGTTGCTGCCACAAAAAGTTGAAAAAGTAGCTTGAGCCACCACACACAAACCAGCTTGTTGGCACTATTCACACCGCATCACGACAGACCACCACAGATTAAAATTACTTTTGGATTGGATTTCCACTCCACACGTACAATATTCAATAGAACAATTAATGTTTTTTGTTAGGCCAATGCCAGCAATGAGTTTCCCAATATCTCATTCCTACAGTGAAGGATTATCACTCTGTTGTGCCCACAGAAAGCAGACATTTAGCCACATACAAAGATGTTTTAATGTTGTTTGTTTGTTAAAAGTGTCCTTACCCCAAAATCGGCTGACTTGAATGAACAGATGAGCCTCCAGGCAAAATACCCAGCAGTGGCTCTGTGGCTGATGCCCTGCCCACACGGGGAGACTTATCCTGGGATAAGACGCTGGAGCATGTCCGTATGTACGGTTCACCTCGCCAATACACCTCAATACACTCCAATACACTTCAGTCAAGTGCAGGGCCGTGATCTGGACGCCACAGACTGTGGGTATGAACGCACGAGCGAACAAAGCAAGACACTCATGTCAATAGAGCCATCCTGGAGCCATATGCAATATTAGCACAACCATAAACCTTAAAAGAGAAAAAAGAAAGAAAAGGCAAACACAAACAACCCTGCAAACCAGCCGAGTTTATAGTGAAAACACTGGCAAGGCAAACTTGATTGAGAAAGTGCCCCGTCAGTACTCCTCAGAAAATACCAGACTAGCACTAGACACAAGGGGAACAGACAAGGAGTATTGTCTGTTACAATCAACAGACACACATCTCTGTTGGAGTACAGAGCAACAGGATTGCTAAGTGTCCATTTGAGTTCTTGTTGTTTTTTGTTGTATCAGTGAGGGTTCAAATTAAGTGGAGATAAGAAGAGATTGAACAGAGTGGTAGGAAGGAAGGAAGGAAGGAAGGAAACAAGGTGGCATTTCGGTAACAGTGGATGTGTCTCAGGGAACCAATCACATCTCAGAGAGGTGTGTGCTACACCACAAGGAATAATGACATAAATGACATAAATACATGCAGGTGATTCACGAGACCAGTAGGTATTAATTACAAGAGGAAGTGACGGAGAGAGAGTGAGGGAAAACAATACAGCAGAAGGCATGAAACTGTTCAAACATAGGTGAAAGCTCTCCATCTTACCAGTATGGCCCTGAAGACCGTGGAGCTGATCCCATCCGCCACCTCAAACTCTCCTTTCTCATTGGGCCGCGTAAAGTTGTGCTCTCGCCCAGAACCGAACATCCTAGACAAGCAGGAGGAAACGGAGGCCATCAAACAAAGACACACTGCTGTGTGTGATGTTACTGTTGTTCTCACCATGGGAATTTGGAACAAATAATTCTAAATCAACCAAAACAATCTCTGCTGAGATCATCTGTGTTTCCACTGAAATCTTGAGCTGATCACACCACGGCCTCAGCCACAAATACATGACAGGTCATTGGTTAAGAACTCAATTTTATAGTATAGCATGGTTTTGTATAGTATTGAATAGTTTAGTACAGTATATTCCATTGTACTTGTTGCAAATGGCAAATAAAAACATCTTGAATCAATGATCGGAACAACACAGTGTTTACATGTGACCGCTCTTAGCCCTGATATTCTCTATACATCCACATCCTGGTGGTTCCTCACCTGCCCAGCATGGTGTTTGGCTGGGCCGTGAAGATGGCGGGGTCCACCACGAAGCGGGTGTTGTCCACGATGAGCGTGACCCGCTCTCCGGCGCGCAGCACGCCACGCGGGCCCTCCTTGGCGCCCGCGTCGTACACATAGATCATGTCGCAGGGCCCGTGGGCCAGTGCCACGCCCAGGGGTTTGGGGTTGGGCAGCACGCCCATCAGGGCCCCGCCGATCGGGGAGAAGGGCAGCGATGCCCGGGGGGGCCGGGGGCTGGACGACCTCGAGGAGGAGCCCCCGTCACCGCGCTCGCGATCTGGAAGAGGCCAGGGAGACGCATGGTTTGAGTGGAGTGTGAGTGTGTGTGTGTGTGTGTGTAAGTGTGTGTGAGGCCAGACAACAAACAGCAAAAAGTTCCCGGGGAGAGGAACGCACCACACGGACCAGCCTAGCGGACGGTGCTGCTGTTACGGTCTGCTCAGTGGGGGGCGAGCACTCGCAGGAGAGATTCTTCACTACCACCTTGTCTCTGTGTTATAATTAACTTTGATGTACAGTATGGGTGGATCCCACCCCCTAAATCTTCAAAGAAAGACCAATTTCTAAAAAGAAAAACCCCAAATAATCTCACGAACGTCAAATACATTAGGATCAACTGCTCTGCATGCTTTGGACGTACCAAGAAGTGGGCTCCATTATAGAGTAGACACTGTTAAATGACAATTCAACCAAAGTGTGTTTCCAATTGACTCTCCTTTCTTCCTTCTTTGCTTTTCTTGGTCTCACCCATAGCTCCGTCCCCCGAAATGTTTATCCATGAGTTGGAGTATCTTCCCCTCCTTGGAAAATCTTTCAAAGCGTTCCGACTCCCGGCCAAAGGTTGTGGGTTCAAACTCGAACGCCTGTGGTCTACCTGTCCTTGTGCAACATGCTCATCTCATCGTACAACGATAACATTGCACCTTATAATGTATACTAGCATGCACTTCTGGTTGGATGCCAAACATTTCATTGTCACAGCCCTTGTACTCTGGGCAGCAACAATAAAGTTGAATCTAATCAAATCGAATTAACAATAAGTAGCAGTAGTTCTCCCAAATAAAAACAGGTCCTCCTCCCCCTCCTTCTCTTTGTCCCCCTGCTCCTCCTCCCTCATCCTCCTCCTTTTCCCTCCCTCTTTCTAGTCCCTCCTCCTCATCCTCCTCCTCACCGTATTGACGCGTGGGCGAGGTGACGTTCCTGATGCAGGGCGTGAGCTGGCACTCTCCGCGCTCGTGGGAGGAGTCTCGGGAGCGGTCGCTGGAGCGTCGTCGCTGGTGCTCCCTGTAGTGTTCTGCTCCACCTCCTCCTCGCTCTCCTGCTCGTTCACCTCCTCCTCTCTCTCCTCCTCCACTGGCCCCACCGAATGCAGACGCTCCCGCTCCGTACGCACTCATGGCGCTGGCGAGCTGCGGCTGTGTGTGTTTAGGGTCCAACACGGACGAGCCACAATGTTGCTCACTGTGGGGGGGGGGGGAAGAGAGAGAGAGAGAGAGAGAGAGAGAGAGAGAGAGAGAGAGAGAGAGAGAGAGAGAGAGAGAGAGAGAGAGAGAGAGAGAGAGAGAGAGAGAGAGAGAGAGAGAGAGAGAGAGAGAGAGAGAGAGAGAGAGAGAGAGAGAGAGAGAGAGAGAGAGAGAGAGAGAGAGAGAGAGAGAGAGAGAGAGAGAGAGAGAGAGAGAGAGAGAGAGAGAGAGAGAGAGAGAGAGAGAGAGAGATTTGAAAACTCAATGGTGCGTGATGGAGCGGTTGAGGCGGACTATATAGGAAGGTCAGTTCCCTTCGTCCCTTCTCACCCAACTACTGTTCCTCGGCAACATTTATACTGTACTTCACATTAATGACCACCTGGGTGTGTTCGTCACAGCTCGCCAGAGTCAACTCATACGACACTGGATTGATTTCAGTGATGGAAAAACATTCTCTCTCACACACACACACACAGAATTAGGCGGTGTATTCATGTGAAACAATCCTGTGAGCTGAACTTAGCAGTAGTAACTTAGTAGTAGTAACTTAGTAGTAACTAACTACAGGGCAACAAGCGGAGGACTGGGAGAGGGGGCCTACCATCCAAAACCTAAAAAAATTCAAAAAAGGCAGAAAGGGAACACCATTAAACACATCACCATATGAAACTACTAATATGTTCCGTCCCTCCCCGCTGCTGAAACCCTCATCTGTGGGACTCGATTACTGCAACAGCATCCTCTACGGCCTACCCAACAAATCCTCAATAATCTCCCAATATGTCCAGAACTCAGCTGCCCCTCTGCTCACCTCCACCTGTCGCCGAGATCACATCACCCCTGTCCTCCACATCCTCCACTGGCTCCCGGTTAAGCACAGGATCGACTACAAAATACTGCTCATCACCTACAAAGCCTTAAATAACCTGGCCCCTCCCTACCTCTCTGACCTCTTCCCCCGTCACACTCCTTCCATTCACCATTCACGAACAGCCTGATAAACCCTGGGACCAAGCTCCGGACCTGGGGCGACAGGGCCTTTTCAGTGGTTGCACCCTCCCTCTGGAACGCCCTCCCCATCCACATCTGTCAGGTACAGTATCATCCCCTCATATCATATATCATCACCCTACCATCCTTTAACAACCACCCTACCATCCTTGGAACAGGACCCACCTCTTCAAATTGGCTTTCCCCTGCTAAACTTCCTCCCCTCTATCCCATGACTCTAAATTTTAAATGACACTGCTTTTTTTTCTTATCCGTCTTGTTTTTAATCCATGTAACTATTAAATGATTTTACTGTGGGTGTAATTTTACTCTGTCCAAAATGCTTTGACTACTTAGAAAAGCATAAACTGAATATATTGTCAATATGATTATATTATAAAAATATTTGTGAATGTCATATCAAAAAGGAAATACATTTCTCAAAGAGTTTTGCTTATGCATAACCAGGCAAGGAATGGAATACCCTGTGTGGATGGGAGGCCCGGAGCAGCTGCACCTCCTGAGGCGCTAAGTTGCCACGAGGACGACAGCAACATGGGATCCTGAGTGACCGACTGCTATGTCTGTACCCATTGGGCAAGGCACCATTAAAAACAATTAAGTATTTAGAGCCAAGATCCAAGACCTGTGAAAATAAATAAAAGTGTGCTATAAACATTCCCCAACTACAAGCCATAAGAGAGGACACCGTGCGCGCGCGCGCGCACACACACACACACACACACACACACACACACACACACACACACACACACACACACACACACACACACACACACACACACACACACACACACACACACACACACACACACACACACACACACACACACACACCACACACACACACACACACACACACACACACACACACACACACACACACACACACACACACACACACACACACACACACACACACTAACCTTGTGGTAAAATGCCCCTGTATCATTTTGCACTGTATATGCTAAATAAATGGAGGGTGTGGAGAATGTCCTACAGAATGCAGCGAGGGAAACACGCCTGAGGAAATGCGGCCATTGGGCTTATCATAACCAGCCCGTGAGTGAAAACTCTCTGGCGCAAGCAAAGGTGATCCCCGCTCCCCATGCCACTTAGAAAGATGGAGCAGGATACCCCGGCAGTGTCCGGGGAGAACCTTTCTGGTCTTCTTCCGTTACGTCTTCCACAAGCACCGGTCTCTAAGCAACGTACACACATTCCAAACTGACCATGAACTGACCATATGCTGATCAGTTCATGGTTAACATATGCCATACCAAATCACATTTATTCTCTAATAAATCAAATTATAATCACAAATGCACTTAGGAAATGCATTTTGAATTAGAAGGCCAAAAGGGCTGGTCAGCTTTTTTAAACCCTACAATGAAAAGTGCCCACTTGCTATATTCACAAACTTCGCAAGATGCCTCTGTGCAACTCACTGACCAGATACACTTTACCTTTCAGAACGTTTCAAAGCGTGTCAATGCATAGCTGACTTACTAACTGAATGTATGGTTGTTAGGTTGTCCAGGTTTTGTTATCATGATAAAAAAAAACTGGAATAAAAGTCATGGGTTTTTTTTTTCGGTTGCAGAAGCACACCAGACACCTATCAAGGTTCAACATCTAGCATGAAGGAATTATTCAACTTGGATGAAGGTCACTCCAGTTCAACATGGAGGACACGTCTGCCAGACTTATATTTCAGACATATAAATACAGCCGACGTGACAGCCGATGGTTGATAACCTACAGACAGTCTGGTTGTTATCTCTCCATCCATCCCCCAGCCGGGTGTCTGTACCCACATCCTACTGCCAGATGTCTATTGTGCAGCTGGGGGAAATTGGTGGTGTCCTTGAAGATAAGGGTCAACACACACACACACACACACACACACACACACACACACACACACACACACACACACACACACACACACACACACACACACACACACACACACACACACACACACACACACACACACACACACACACACACACACACACACACACACACACACACACACACACACACACACACACACACACACACACACACACGTCTGCCAACTAAACCCAAGAGTATTCATTTGTCTCCGATAGGGCTCACTTTACACAGCCGTCTGCACATTAGGAAAAACAAACATGACATCAACGCAATAATGTGTATTTCAAGTGATTCCTGTAAGAAACTCCATATCAATAAATCCCCTCACTGCCCGGGGAGGGGATTGTATTGCATATCCAGAGTCCTGCAGTTTGCCAGGAACCCAGCCGGTGCCCAGCGGTCACAGACAGAACAAAGGAGGTAGAGGCTCATCTTTCACAAGGTGTTGCAGAACGCAGATTTTACACCGACCACGACACACAGAATGAATGTAGCATGTGTTGACATCGCACAGGCTCACAGGTGTATTGTATAAACGCGATATTAAACCACCTAGAAATATGCAGCTCCGATGTTCTATTTTAAGCCCGGCTGGTGAGCAGTGTTAGTAAAGTAAAGGGTCCCATTCATAATTTATACTGCTGACACGGCTATGATTGAGCAGAGAGAAGAAAGGTGCAGCTCACATGCTGAATGGATTGTCAACCATTTAAACTGCCATCGTTGTTGTCATTTTAATACATCGTTCAGGTCTAAATCTGCCCCCCATAGTTAGCAGTGAGGTACCCATGTCATGATTCCACACGCTAAACACACGACATTGATAAAAACACGACGTCCTAAACCTACCGGTCGGGCTCCCCGGACACACTAAAGACCCAGCAGCAGGGGGCCAGCTGCGGGATGAAGCAGAAGGCTGCTGATGCTCCTCCGAACAAAGCGGGCTCGGCTGCAGCCTCAGCATCCTCGCTCATCACTTGACAACTTCTGCATCATTTCACCGAATCCATTGTCGCCAAACTCACATGGCTCTGTTCCTACCGCAGGCTCGATTGCAACGTGGCTGCAAACTGTGGCTTGTTTTTTCCCGATTCCGGTAACAAAAACAAAGAGCTAGACCAGGAGGAGGCGAGGAGGAGCGGACCAGTGGAGTGAATACAGTCACTGGTACAGACCCGGAGGATCGCTAGTCACTGGTACAGACCCGGAGGATCGCTAGTCACTGGTCCCTTCGCGTCTGAATGGCCGCGTGCTCCGTGTGGACACATCCGCTGACGTTGAGCTGCCCGACCTCATTGGCCGAATAATAAGGCGTTTTATAATAAAGCTTATTGATGAATAATACAGCTTATAGATGAATAATAGTGTATCCACATATGTATTATTTTTCTTCCGATGGCATTGTGTGCCTCTGCACATTATACAGTTGATATTTCCCTTTGTCCTGCCGTCTGCAAATAACACAGCCAGACAATCCTCGCTCTCTAGCACCTATTATTAATTATTAAACTATACGTTTTACATTTCCGCAAGATTATGCGATATTGGAGACGGAAATGTTATTTTAGGTTTCCTATTTATAATTCAGCCATGTGGGTCCGTCCGTAAGTGCAACCAAAGAAAAAAAGAAAGTACCGGACCCGAAATTCGATCTTTAGGCTCCAAGTTGTGTGAACAGGAGCACACTAGCCATGCTATCCTTTACACGGGCTTGGCGGTAACAGAAAGAAACACAGAAATACCCGAGCAAAGCAGTTGTGTCGAGGCGCCACTAGGGGACACTAGGGGACTGTTTAACACTGCAATACACACACAGCACAACACTAGGGGACTGGTAAACCCTGCAATACACACAGCACAACACTAGGGGACTGGTAAACCCTGCAATACACACACAGCACAACACTAGGGGACTGGTAAACCCTGCAATACACACACAGCACAACACTAGGGGACTGGTAAACCCTGCAATACACACACAGCACAACACAATGAGACTTCTTTACTTATTTTTTTATTCTATTATTTTTATTTTTATAACTGCCGTCTGTCGTCGGGTATTGCACATAATATTGTCACCCATTGCTTATACTTGTATAACTTTGATGTGACAAAAAACTTGACTTGACTTGACTGTTTAACCCTGCAATACACACACAGCACAACACTAGGGGACTGTTTAACCCTGCAATACACACACAGCACAACACTAGGGGACTGTTTAACCCTGCAATACACACACAGCACAACACTAGGGGACTGTTTAACCCTGCAATACACACAGCACAACACTAGGGGACTGTTAAACCATGCAATACACACAGCACAACACTAGGGGACTGGTAAACCATGCAATACACACACAGCACAACACTAGGGGACTGTTAAACCATGCAATACACACAGCACAACACTAGGGGACTGGTAAACCCTGCAATACACACACAGAACAACACTAGGGGACTGTTTAACCCTGCAATACACACAGCACAACACTAGGGGACTGGTAAACCATGCAATACACACAGCACAACACTAGGGGACTGTTTAACCCTGCAATACACACACAGCACAACACTAGGGGACTGTTTAACCCTGCAATACACACACAGCACAACACTAGGGGACTGTTAAACCATGCAATACACACAGCACAACACTAGGGGACTGTTTAACCCTGCAATACACACACAGAACAACACTAGGGGACTGTTTAACCCTGCAATACATACAGCACAACACTGGGGGACTGTTAAACCATACAATACACACACAGCACAACACTAGGAGACTGTTAAACCATACAATACACACACAGCACAACACTAGGGGACTGTTTAACCCTGCAATACATACAGCACAACACTGGGGGACTGTTAAACCATACAATACACACACAGCACAACACTAGGAGACTGTTTAACCCTGTAATACACACACAACACAACACTAGGGGACTGTTAAACCATACAATACACACACAGCACAACACTAGGGGACTGTTTAACCCTGTAATACACACACAACACAACACTAGGTGACTGTGGTTAACATATAATATAATAGCGATAAACATCCATGAGCCATGCTATTCTCTACAAAAGCTTGACGGTAATTGGGAGGAGAGATAAGGAGTAGGATTAGAAAATATCAGTGTACAGTATACTACATATGTACAGTATAGTATATGATGTACAGTATAACAGGTTCAGTATAGTATAGAACGTACAGTATAACATGCACAGGGTAGTATAACATGTACAGTATAGTATAACCACTCTACATTAGATATTAGAGACACCAGGTTAATAAATGATGGTTGCCGACAGGTAGAACGCAACACAGACACACATAGAGCCTGCAGACATGCTGATCATAACATGGATCATGACATGATCATAACATGGATCATGACCTGGATCGTGACATGATCATAACATGGATCATGACATGATCATAACAAGGATCATGACATGATCATAACAAGGATCATGACATGATCATAACAAGGATCATGACATGATCATAACATGGATCATGACATGGTCGTGACATGATCATGAAATGATCATAACATGGATCGTGACATGATCATAACATGGATCATGACATGATCATAACATGGATCATGACATGATCATAACATGGATCATAGCATGGATCATGACATGATCATAACATGGATCATGACATGATCATAACATGGATCATGACATGATCATAACATGGATCATGACATGATCATAACATGGATCATGACATGATCATAACATGGATCATGACATGATCATAACATGGATCATGACATGGATCATGACATGATCATAACATGGATCATAGCATGGATCATGACATAATCATAACATGGATCATGACATGGATCATGACATAATCATAACATGGATCATGACATGGATCATAGCATGGATCATGACATAATCATAACATGGATCATAACATGGATCATGACATAATCATAACATGGATCATAACATGGATCATAGCATGGATCATGACATAATCATAACATGGATCATAACATGGATCATAGCATGGATCATGACATAATCATAACATGGATCATGACATGGATCATGACATACTGATAACATGGATCATAACATGGATCATACTATGGATCATGACATGATCATAATATCATGCCGGTCATAACATTTGTGTTAAATAGGTCAGTATAAGCATAATGGGCGACATTGTGCTGTCTCTCTCTCTCTAAATATACATATATAATATATTTAACACAATATATATTTAATATATAACACAAGCCAAACAATAAAACGATCAACCGTGGTAACAATGGGATGTCAACAATGTGATAGCAGATCAATGTAAAGTTAAATCTAAAAGGGTTTTAATAGAAACACAAGAAGAATAACTATAGAGTATTTAGACTACATTACTATAGACTATATAGACTAAAACTAACATAACTATAGTCTATATAGACCACATAACTATAGACTACATCGACTGTAGACTAGTTATGTGCTCTATATTCTATATTGATGTCGTCTATATAGACTAGACTACATAAGTATAGACTATATAGACCACACAACTATAGACTATATAACTATAGACTATATCGAATACAGAACAATAGACCAATAGACTACAGACCACAGACCTATTTATACATTATGTATATTATGTCATATCATGTATATCATGTATATGATATATACCTCTTATACTACAGACCACAGCTATGTGGCTAGCGCTAGCACAACCATAAACATCAGTGTCCTTACCTCTTCCAGTTACATCCCAGTGGAGATATCGATCCGTAAAGTCGTCAATCACCTGATGAATAACTGAACGAAGCGAGGATCATTGATGACACAAATAATGGTTTATCACCAGAGAAACTTGAACCGTCGATGAACACCGTTTGTTTGGGTTTAAAAGAGGACGTTCAAGAGGATATCATATCGCGAGAAGTCAAGTGAAACTACCGCGAGATCCGTCGCTGGTTCCAGTCCCAGTGTTGTATGAATGTTTGTTACAGAACAGAATATAAATAGTATAATAATAATAATATTAATTATTATGATAATAATAATATTATTAATAATAATAATAAGAAGAAGAGAAGAAGAAGAAGAAGAAGACGAAGAAGAAGAACCACAACAACAATATTAATATTTCAAAAATCATCTTATTATGATTATAACACTAATAATAACTAATAATAATACTAATACTACTCATAGTAATCATCATCATCATCATCACCATAATCATAATTAATCATAATTAATGCTTCTTGTAAAAACTCAAAAGTAGTCATCCCTGTCAAGTCGTTAGTCTTTGTTCAGGTTATAACACACTTATTAATAAAGTCCCATAAGGTAACATTGCTTATCTTGGGCGCACAAGTTATTATCTTGTTCGTACAGGGCTCCGTAGTACACCAATCTCTGTGTAGTACAATGCATGTCTACATTGGAATATATTATTATAGTGATATTCAATTCGAGATAATAGGCCAACATAAATAAATGTACAAAAATATTTTTATTTGAATACTGGTAACACAGAGATGACATTCGATATCAGCTGGTCTAACAATCCACACAATAGCCTACAACTAAACACTACGAGTGCAGAAAAGGTATTACAGTATTATATCACTTATTATATATAACTAATATATAACTTATACAACGTATTGGTAGACTAAACAACGCCTCAAACAACGCCTATCTCGACTAAAAAATATATTTAAAGTAAGAAAAGTATATCGTTTTTTCATTATCACCCACAACGTTGGTCCTACTTGCTTTTCTCATAATTATTTGTGTGTACTATACACTGTATATATACTACACTATACTAATGCTATAAATTATTAATTTATTTAGCTCAGAATTTACAAAAGTGCTTGACGCAGCACGATATGGACACGGTTCATATCCCTGTTATGCACAGGACACATGAAACTCTAAATAATAATAAAAAATAATAACATTAAACATGGAAAAAAACAAAACTATAACGTATTTTCTTATTGGGCAGCTATTATAAATAAGTAGACAATATGCCTAGGCATTATAGGCTATAATAAGAATATAAGTATACTTGTAAGTAGTAAGTATGCTTTAAGTATACTTACTACTTTCTTACTACTACTTTCTTACTACTTTCTAACACTCGTTGGTGTTAATGTGACTGTCTCGAGCGATAAACCTTCTCCAGGAGGTTTAAAGCCATAGTGATCTGCTCGGGCGTTAGGTCCTTAGGATCAGGTAGGTCCAGGAGAAGAGGGCCTTTCTGTGCACCCGTCCGCCCCGCGCTGGGGATTGATGATCCAGGTCCAGGTTGAAAGTTGATCGGTGATCCAGTGTGGATATTCCCCAGCTTCATCTGAAGCCAATCCTGACGCTCTCTGGCGTGCTTGTGCTCCCACACGTTGTGCATGAGTTGAACTTCACTCACAGACCTTTTACTGCATGGAGAAAATACGTTTACAGTTTGTTAGATTTATTATTTAATTCACATGGGCACACGAATGAGGAAAGTAAATTAGGAACATGCCTGAGTGGTTGTGCCCCGCAGTGTGCCAGGGTGTACAGGCCAATGAAGAGTACAACACTCCACGTTTTATCCACACCTCTGATCTGCATTTTGATATTCATGTTCTGTATACAAATAAAAAATGCTTTAGCACTAGAATCACACAACCAGCATGCTTACAAATAAACAGCAACGGAAGCTACAGCCTTAATTTATTTAGCATTTTATAGGAAAACGATTGTTACATCATATTTATTAAAATGATTTAACTTAAAAACAATTATTTTACCTAACTGAACTTAAAACAAAAATAAAATAACAGCATACCTTTAAAAAAAACGTAGAGCCTCTGTGTTGAAAGATGGGGTTGGTGCAAGACAAACTAAATGAATGAATATGCTTTGGTTTTGTTTCATAGCGGCTCTGATAAGCACTGAGCTCCTCCCGTTTCTTTTATAGGGAGCCGCTTCATTGTTGCTGCTGATGTCACAGTCCTTGGTGGGGATAGGACAGGGTAGGGTAGGGTGGGGTAGGATATGGTATGGGAATGACAGCAGGAAGTTATATAGACCAGATAGAGCAGCCTAGTTGCACATAAGCAAATAGCCTAATATGGCCCAATATATTAATTTAAACACCAGCTTGTTAATTAATAGCCTACAGTAGCAAATGCCTTTAAAGTATTAAAGGCTCAGTATTCATGATTCATGATTCACTTTAAAATGCTTTAAAATGTTTTTTTTGCACAATACAACACATGTACATATCATCCATCATCCAACTGTATTGTTCTTTTTATGTTCATTTTTTATTGTGTATTGTATTTTTATAGTATTGTGTTCTAGAAATTCATACGAGAATGGACTCCAAAAAATACAATTCTTGAATCTTGAATAGCTCATTATGAATTGTATAATTAGGTATTACTAGTAGGTATTAATTAATTTAGTTGTATATGGCCAAATATGTTTTCATTCTCGCCTTTCATTGCTGCATTTATCTGGCTATTTTTGGCCCTTCTTCATCACTGAAGCGTGATGAGGCTGTACTCCAATACCTGCGGTGACACACAGCTGACCTATGGGCATCTTCTGCTTTTCTTCTATTCTCACGCGCGTCACTCGGGACGTTGGCCCACACTCCCTCAATGTGGCCACTTATTAAAACCTACCGGGAGCTATTTGTCTACCTCTGATGTGCTCTTTTGGGTTGGGTTCCCCCAGTAGGCCAGACCTACACTCCAACATTTCAACAGATTTACGACCCTCGCCGGCCATTATTGAATAGCCATGGAAACAAGTGCGATTCCTTGGGAATTGTCATCGTTTTCATGTGTCCACTTAAAGGAACCTTTAGAGAATGTACGACGTCAGAGAAAACATCCTCAAAGGCTCCAGTGGAATGTGGGGTGAGGTGCTGGGGGATCATGCCGTGATGACGTCATGATGTCATGGTCATTATGGTCGTCACAGGTTCAATGGCTGCAAAAACATGTGTGTGTGTGCCAGAGATTCTGGTATATGCAGTACAATCAGTACCAAATTACACTTTTCTGAGACATGTATTATTTGACTGCACAAATGGCATAGATCAAATTGGGTAGATGAGGATTAATTCCACACAAATAACAATTGTGAGAGAAAACACAACTGCTTTCCTATAACAAACCCAAGCTCTCTCTCTCTCTCTCTCCTCTCTCTCTCTCTCTACTCTCTCACACACACACACACACACACACACACACACACACACACACACACACACACACACACACACACACACACACACACACACACACACACACACACACACACACACACACACACACACACCACACACACACACACACGCACACACACACACACACACACACACGCAGAGGTGTGGGTGGATGTATGCTACAACAGAAGCTATCATTATTTACATCCTGGCACTTGTGACGTCCGCTCTGTTGTTCTCTCTGAGCCAGGGACATCCATCGCCTCAGTGGGTGTCACGGTGCCGGTCGTCTGTTTAATCTCTCTGGCCCCTGCCTCCCCCATCTCACCCCTCACCCCCGGGTCCTCCCACAGGGAGCGGGGTTCTCATGCTCAAGAGCAGTGTGCTGCTTATTTCTGTCACAGCCACAACATTAGGTAACCACAAGGGTATGGATTTTCTAAATATGGAACAAGGTAGGAATGGTTGTGTCGTTACACAAAGTCTCTATTTACATGAGGAGACGTTTTAATAATTGATTTGTGGTGTTGAGACGTAAGACGTGTTAACCTGGTATTTGAAGCAGTGACTGTCATGGAGGTATTCTAGCATTCAGCGTTATGGTCCATGACGTCAAATGTCCTTCTTTCTCTTTATGGACAGATTTGGCTTTGTATCTCCGCCTTTCAGGTGCAAATACCATGTTTTTTTGGTTGGGGTTGTTGGGTTGGGTTGTTGTGTTAATCACAATCAAGACAATATACCGATTGGTCAAGGGGAAAGGGGCAGAACCGCCAAACCTCCAGGGCCTGAATAGCTAATACACCTGATCACCCCCGCTGGTGTTTACACAAATGTCACCCGCAGAATGTCATTAAAGTTGTTTTCATAGGAGGTTCACTAACTGTTTGGTGGTCAGAGTTGCCTGTCCAGCTCAAGGTGACCTATTGACCCTACCTCACTTTCCCATGATACTATTACCAACTGTGTAAGCCACGGTCCCTTCAGATGACACCCACCAAACATAACAACCTTTGACCCTGGGTAGGGATACTCAAGTGTTGTGGCATTACCTCATGCTGGTTCAATGTTGACCATGCCACTAATGGCATGCGACAGCATTGAGCATGGCAGTGGACCAGCCCACGTTTCAAATCCAGAAGCAGAGGAAAATTGATAATAGCCAACATGATTTGTCAAGCGTGACTACATTTTAACAAGGGACATTTAAAGAAAGAACTTGCAACTCATGTGCTGCTCCAAATACACTGACTAAGCCAATAGAAATGCTCCTCATTAGCCAAGCTAATTACAACTGCCAAGCAGTTAAAACTGCTGTCAGGTGCACCTGTAAGTTAAGCTGACCACGTCACTTCAGCAGTAGTCACAGTGGTGTAAATAAAGACCCACTTCTTGTCACTTCTATTTCAGGGTAAACTTTGATTTTTATAGAGGGTCCCGGCCTATACAAAGACGGGCCCTGAAGAAGATACATAACGTAACAGAAATTCTTCTCCTTGGCCTTTCAAAATAAACTTTTTATAGATACCTGGTTAAGTCTACATCATTGGTGACCTATATTTTATTAAATGCAACATTTTTTTTAATGAAAGCATAGGTGAAGTGATAGAAGTGTTGGATTTGTCAAGAGGTCAACTATAAAATCTTGAGTTTGTTTGTGATGCTAATAAAGAGAATCAATATCTGGTTTACCATCACTTAAAATGTACAAGCATGTGTATTATACCCCTCGTAAGGAAGTCTGAATACATCATTTTACATGTGATGTCTCTAAAAGGTTAATGGGTACATTATGGACTTGTTAATGGCGCTGGTTAATCCTACTTAGAAATATAAATGCATAACAGAAGAAAATACAATTCTTTTGAGCCACTTTCAGTTTTCCAATATCTTTTTACTTGATTGTCCATTCGTACGATGGTTAGTTTCAAGGCCCGCTTGTCTTCATTTGAAATCAATGATGAAAGAAAAAAAACATAAAATATAACCATGTAAAATTTTGATTTCTATTTTCCTGGTGCCCTTCTTGTAATCAACCAGGATCACATATGAAGTGCGTGTTTCTAACATGTGTTGTCCAGGTAGGAGCTCAGTGGCTGCGGCCTTACCAGGATCCACTACACACATGTCATGATTTATGGCCCAGTGTTAAGGGTCATGTATAGCAGGGTTTAACAGTTAGTGAGCTCATCCAGGTCTCACTTACAAGCAGCCCATTCCTCCGGCTGCATAGTGGACTTAGCACTTGGTTCCCAGCCCGGGTCATTCGCCTCATAAGGCAATGAAGCCTGACAAAATACCAGTTGAATTGAATTGAGTTATTGTGTCAATGCTCGGCCCACATGCTCGTGCCAAGCATGTGTGTGTGTGTGTGTGTGTGTGTGTGTGTGTGTGTGTGTGTGTGTGTGTGTGTGTGTGTGTGTGTGTGTGTGTGTGTGTGTGTGTGTGTGTGTGTGTGAGAGAGCTAATATACTCTATACAGTAACTGTACGTTTATACAATTATATATACAATTATATCTAATTACATTATTATATTGTTATAAGGTGAATAAGGTGTTTTCTTTTGTGTTTTAGTGAGATACAAGAATGTTCAAGAATCCTAAAAATAAAAAGGGTTAGTATATTTTTTGGTTTTGTTTAATAGGCCTACACTTAAATAATTACGGAGACATACAATTAATTGTATAAATTATTATTAACAAATGAAATAGCTTTATATATGTAAAAGTGAGCTAACTAACTGAAGCAGGCTGTATAATGCAGTATAATGTAATAATTCGTAGGCCTACATTCAGTCTCTGTGTGTAAACCTCTAGAACACTCTTTCATAAAAAAAATTATTTATGTATCTTTATCTTTATTTAAAACATTCAGTCTTTTTTCTAAAGCTCTATAACATGAATTAATAAAATGTACCTTTATTTAAAACATTCATAAATAACTAAGTATATTTATTTAAAACCAAGATCTTGGCGCGAGACAGTCACGCTCCTGTTCACTGGGACTCATAAACCACTACTACACTACTTTAAACTACTTTTGGGAGGTGAGTTATGAAATATATTGCTCGATAATCGACATTTCTATGGATTTCGTGTTGGTACGGTGTGTGTTACGGTACCGGGTCTGTTAGTTCGGGGTGTGTGTGTGTGTGTGTGTGTTACGGTACCGGGTCTGTTTGGTAGCGGGTGTGTTCCGTGTGTGTGTGTGTGTGTGTTACGTTACCGGGTCTTTGATTTGAGAGCCAAAATATCTAAGGTTCTATTAGCGCGATTTTACAACCACCGTCGTTACTTGACGTTTCGTCTTCTTGTTCCTCGTGTCTCATTAGCCACAGTATGTAATTGTTACACGCAAAAGTAAGAAAGTAAATATAATTATTCCAGGGGTGACTGGAGGTCACAGTAACCTCAACTGATACAATGTTTAAAAAAAGTATCATGTCGGACAGCGGTGTATTAGATCTACTCTTTGATCATAACCGTGACGTTAACTTAACACGTAACTTTCCATTGGAACCATAACGCCGTTCTCTATCAGGTCGGTGTAAGTTATGTGGTCGTCTTACTTCTGCTATCTGCTATTTAGATGTTAGTTGATTGGTAAATATACATTGTGTTGACTATGTCAAAGACCGTCATAGCTAACTAGCTATGGATTTGTTTTGTGCCTAGTCAGTTATAACCAAAGGCAGGGTTCGGTGTAGATCAGGAGGTGTGTATTACATATCTATGTATTTAACTAATATACTCCTTTGTTTCAGGGTTATGGCTGATCTAGAACTGCCCTGGGAATGCTACACTTTACCAGGCAGCGTCGCAAAAAAACGAAAAGCACCAAAGGACCAAAGTGGCATAGCCGTGAAAAAGGAAGGTAGAATCCACAAGAAAAAGAAAAAGTCCAAATTGAGAGAAGCTATTAAAGGGACAAAGGAAAAAAAGAAGAAACGCAAAAAGCACAAGGCGATGAAATCAGCAGTTGATAGTGATTTAACTTCAACACCAGCCAACTCAAAACGGCTTAAAACGGGTGAAACATCGGCTAAGAAATCTGCAGGCGCTCAACCACACAGAGCCTGTGAACCACCACTTTTGGATGGGTCTCCCAGTATCCGTACACACAGGAAGGTAAAAACTAAGAAGAAAGTAGCATTTGAATCTGACTCTGGTTCCTCCGTTGCCAAACACCCCATGGCTGTCTTTCCATCCACTCAGTTGAACGTAAAGGAGGTCAGTTCCTCCCAGCAGAGTCAAGGGCCAGTGGGTTGTTTGGTGAAAGGTGCGTTGGGAAAACAGTGCAAGACTGAGCCAGAGGACAACAATGAGTCTCAAAGCACAAGCGATGATATAAACAGCCAGGATCTCTTCATAACCCAGAAGAAGTTCAGAGCACCATCCATCGACCAGTCCAGTGGAGAGGTCACAGTAGAAGGTATTGCTGCAGTCCGTCGATATGGAGAAAGACAGGAGATGGTTGTTTGTAGACATAAAGAACCCAAAAGACAACAGGAACACCACAGGGAGATGTATGAAGAGCTCACAAAGCCTACAGATAAAGCCTCCACCAAGAGCCAGACACTGGAGATGGTGTTAGAGGAGGATGTGTGTCTCAAGCCCATACCATGCAGGCGTATTAGATTACCCTTGAAGCTAAAACAGGAGGCTAAAACAATACAGCATGCACATGAAACACCCATAAGGAACCCATATCTAGAGAACCCGAAGCCATTGAGCTCGTCTATTGACGTGAAGAAGTTACCAGATTTCCTTGTGTCCAACCAAGCCAGTCTCGAGCCACGACCAACTCTCCCGCTTTCCACAGCTAACACTTCTACACAGACTGAGAACTTCTTCACCACAGAGCTCTGCTGTTACCTGAAGTTTCAACAACAAAGTCGATTGGACAGGATGGAGGTGATGGCGCTAGACTTAAGCTTACCTCAGCGAATGAGAGCAGACCCTGGAATGTCCTCCTTGGATTCGGTCAAGACGACGTCAGGCCTCAAGGTTCAAGGTTCAGTTGGGGTGATGGGGGGTACAGACACCTCACCCTCTCTCTGTCCGGCATTCAGACCTGGGAAGCATCGAGACTTCAGAGTGCCTCCACCAAGCTCCTCTGTTCAACCTAAAGTTGAATCAACTCCAAGCCCCCAATCAGAGGTCGAGCCAAAGTCTTCAGACACCACAGCTTCCAGTGAGGACAACGAGGCGAGCGGCCGCAGTGGCAGAGCGGACCTACTGCAGGTAATCACATGTGTTTCACGTGTAATAAACTGATATCGAAAGGATAATGACAGTCAGATTGTTCAATAAACCCTCTCGATTCAGTGACCCCTGTCCTTAATGTTGTCATGCTTGCCCTGGTTAACAAATGATCACGTCTCCCCAGGTGAAGGCCGTCCAGATGAGACTCAACGAGTCCTTTTTCTTCAAGACAAAGGGAGAAGGTTCTCCCAGACCCGAGTCGCCGCTGATGAAGCTCATACAGGGCAGGGAGACGAGGAGCAAGAAGAAGTGCTGATGTGTCACTACATACCAGGGATTTATCTATCCAAGTATGGTTTTGATGTTACTTGTACAGTTTGTGCATATATTCGTTAATTCACTAGTTAATTGTTTACATGAACATTGAAAATACTGAATTGCAATTGTTGTGCATTTTGTCTTGGCTTGATACATATATACTATGCGTGTGTGTGTATGTATATATATATATACACACATATATATATATATATATATACACACACACGACAAATAACATTACATTCCTCAAGCATTTAAATGTGTAATGTGATGTGTTATCAACTACATTAACGTGTTTTTAAACACATAGCTTCTTATATGGTTGTTAATAAATGCACTGGCTTTGAGTTGAAGTCATTCTTAACCAAAAATAAAGTTTGTCAGACAAAGTTAACAGGTTTTCATTTTATTTGAACTGCCACCACACAGTGAATCTACTGACACTAGTGTACTACATTAATACATTAGTGTGTTTTTTTTATTAATGAAACCAAATAATGACACCTCCACCAACGCATCTTACAAACTCTGTCATGCTTCAAACTCTTTGAGCACAACTAAAGTGGTCCTAGTTGTTTCTAAAGAGCTTGATTCCCATCCAGCGGTCCTAGTTGTGGTTGAAGAGCTTGATTCCCATCCAGTGGTCCTAGTTGTGTCTGAAGAGCTTGATTCCCATCCAGCTCCAGAGGTGGAAGAACACATAGACTGGGATGGTGACGGGCAGCAGCAGGCTGTAGAAACACAGGCTGCTGCTGCTAGTGCAGCCCTGGGGGAAGTTGTCATCCACCGCGGCGGAGAAGAACAGCCCACACAGAGACACGATGGGGATCAGCACCACCAGGTTGGAGAGGGACAACATGGCAGCAGATACAAGCAGAGTACTGTACAGGCTTATTTGAAGGTGTCAATGAGCATACAGCCAGAAAAGACAATAACTACTGTACTATATATACATACACACACACACTCCACTGCCTTTAAGCTGTTGAAACTAAAGAAAATGTCTTTGTCATAATTGTGCGAGTCAAGAGCAACTCTAGGTAATGTGAGATCCTCTCTTCGTATCACTGAGTGGGGTCCACGGGCGTGTCGGGGTCCTTCTGTATGAGGCGTGCGTCCTGGGGGATCATGTTGGGGATCCCATCAATGATGGGGTAGGCGATGCCAAGCTCCTCGTTGATCAGCTCATTGGTCTTCACTTCATACCTACAACAATAAAAATACACACAGTAAACACACGCAACATGTTTCAAGAAATTTCACTTGTGGCGTACAAAGCAAACATGACACCAATCTGCACACATCATATTTGTTTGACCGTGTTATTTATCCATATGTTAAAAGTTAAAAATAAGCCAGCAAGCCAGCTTGCATGTGCCGCAAATTAATCCACCACATGACATGAAATTACAGTACAGTAGTATGAAGCGTAACAGCTCCATACAAAAGTCTTCCGAAACATGATTGGATAAGTCAAGCACTTATATTAAATGCTATATTTAATGCTACTACACTACAACACTACACTACACACCCCACCCACAGGACTTCCTGCATTACACTACACAATTGACACTTTATATTTATACAGTTATAATTATACTGCAATTGTGTGTATATATATGTATATATATATGTATATATATATATATATATATATATATATATATATATATATACATATACATTTATAGTATATATATATATATATATATATACATTTATAGTATATATATAAAATATAAAATAGAATAACATCTCACTATACATTGTACACTGTGCCTTACTATACTGTTCATGTGAGGAATAAACCACATCTATAGTATAGCATATATATATATACATATATAACTGTACATTGTACACTGTACCTTATTATACATACAGTATAGCTGGCGCATATATATATATATATATATATATATATATAATAAAATAATAGTTCACTGTATGTTGTACACTGTACCATATACAAGTGAGAAATAAACCAAAGCTGAATCTGAATCAGGGATGTGAATCTGTACAGTTGGTAGAGTTGTAAAAAGATCGATCAGGGTTCAATACATTCGAATCGAATCGAATCTAAACCCAGTCACCTCAGTGTCTTCTTGGACAGCGGACATACGAGGACCTGGAGCAGCGAGGAGTCAAAGTGCTGCTGGTCTGAATACGTTCTGGTTGACCCAAGGACAGCTGGCGTGAGGTCAGACTGGAGGCAAGGCGCACATCTTCTCACCAGTCGCTGAATACTGCGCCTTTCTGTCGTCAATCTGCGCAAAACACGTGAAAACATGACCGAAAAACAGTCCAATAACTCCTGGGCTGCCGAACAGGAAGCACTACACCAGCTTTAGCAGGTGTAACAGAAATATAGTTCCCTCTAGAAACACAACATTGGTGTAACTATTGCCCTGCTAAAAAGCCTTTTGGTGTAATGTGCCTGTAGCTTTAATACACCCATGGCCTGTAGGCGTAACATTAGTGTAACCGAAATATATGTCCCTCTAGAAACACAGACGGAACCGAGGACGAACAATCCCTCCACTTCCTGACTTATTTGATTTACAGTGCTTGATATGATCATTTGGTTTCGCTGTTTGTTTACGCTTGTGATTGAGTCACTTCATTTAATGAAAAATATACAACTTAACAGAAATAGAGGGTCGGGGGTACATTACTATATCTTCCCACGTGATGGCAGTGTCGTACAAATCCAGTTTTCTCGTGTTTGACGCAAACGCAATTAAGTTTAGAAACGCTACAATACATCTGTATGTCTTCTTCTTCTTCTTCTTCTTCTTCTTCTTCTTCTTCTTCTTCTTCTTCTTCTTCTTCTTCTTCTTCTTCTTCTTCACATCATCATTTTTAATATTATTATTATTATTATTATTATTATTATTTTTAATTATTATTGTTTTTTAAATTATTATTATTATTATTTAAAATGGAAAAACACATTCTCTTAAATCTCTGAAGTCTGTATTATCATACATACTGTATACATATAGCCTATATAATAACTACTGGTGCTTGGTTATTCTAGAATACACACACGCACACGCACACGCACGCACACACACACGCACGCACGCACGCACGCACACACACACACACACACAAACACTTTGGGTGAACACTGAATATTTGGCAAGTAGAATCCTACAAGTTTATTCTTTACAGTTTCAATGACTGCTTGCACACATCCCATGATTTCCCAGTAGAGTAACTCGATGCAATAAAACAATTGTCAGTGCTTTATTCCAGACAGAACACAGACTGCATTCTATGCACATCATGCAGGGGATGTTGCTTTTAGACCTCCTAGGAGACTCATACTCAAAGCTTTGTACATGACAGACCTGCTAATACATTCCTATAGTCACCAGACTTTCACTGAAAACATTTGATGAAAAGTGTATACCTACAGCAGGGGCTCCCCCTTTCCAACATTGGCCTTTTTAAGACCACAAAGGAATCCATCCACTCTGAGTAGGCTAGATTTATATATATTATATATATATATTTATATTATTATAGCTATATTTAGGAATATATATATAAAGGCCTATAGCAAATATTTGACACATGGACAGACAGGACGACAGACACAGAGACAGACAGACAGACAGACAGACAGACAGACACATATCAGTAATAACCCCAGGGGATATTATAATTAGATCTGGTTCACTGAGAGGGAGACAGTTAATGAGTTGGTTCAGAGAGGAGGAACCTCCATGTTCTTCTGATCCTCTGGTTCCAGGGGCACAACCCCCTGGAGGTAGTTACTGTGAAAGGCACAACAAATATAGAAATTGGTACTACATGACCAGAGAACAACAGTCGGAACAACAGCCCTAGAGAACTGGTGCTACGTGACCAGAGAACAACAGTTGGAACTACAGCCCTAGAGAACTGGTGCTACGTGACCAGAGAACAACAGTTGGAACAACAGCCCTAGAGATGGCAAAAGTCCGTAGGTGGTGAACAAATTAGCAAAACTGAATGCTGGCAGAATGCTGGAGGAGAATTCATCATTGTTCATTTGCATATACAACCCACATTGTAGCGCAAACCTGGTTGAAAACCGTGAAATTATTCCTTGAGGGCAGGCAGTGGACATCTCAGTGATTCTACATCTCTCATACATCCTCTCTGTCATTCATACGTGTTATTCTATATCGCCTGGATATCCGGTAGCTCTTGTAAGCGTCACACTCCAAATGTGTTTCTGTCCCCCCTGTGTTGGGGGAGGGTCCCACAGATTTGTGCTGTTATCCTCGCTCGCTTCTCTATCAACCACATACTATGGCGCAGTTTGCCAGCTATTCCCGAAGCCCTGCCCAAAACACACACACGCACACGCACACACGCACACGCACACGCACGCACGCACGCACGCACGCACGCACACACACACACACACACACACACACACACACACACACACACACACACACACACACACACACACACACACACACACACACACACACACACACACACACACACACACACACAGCTCTCCGAAACCTTCCCCAATCAGTCTCCTGCTGAAACGGGCCCGCTGACAGCAGCACGGGGCTCACAGGAGCCACAGCGGGTCGAGAAGCTGCCTCTTTTTTTGTGATCCATTTCCTCCTTTCTGGTGGGAGTGTTACGGTGATCCCAATGTGTGTCTATATTCGAATTTATTTCCCCAAGACATCAAGGGTATGGGGAGGGTATCACATTGTTATTCTGATCCTCTGTAAATAAAAAAATGCTTCGTGGGGTTGGGTCAGACACAGGCCTCCTCTTCCACTTTAGGTTGAATGCACTTTTTGTGTGAAAAAAATCACTGACATTCAGTGACATTTGGCATCGCGCTCCGTATGTTGTGTCTGTGAATGAGATTCAACGGCTTAAGAGCGAATACGTTTGTTTACCATGTGATAATGTTTTTATTATAAATTTACATAGGGCGTGTGGGAAGCTGCTGAAAATGAATTCATTAGAGTGTGCAAACAATGTCAGTGATAATGCCCCTGCTGAGGTCAGGTTCTATCCAATTAGAACCAGGAGATTTTGCCATCCCTGCCAGGGAGCTCTTATTCCCATGATAACATATACTACTGAGCCAGCATTTACTGCTTGTGATAATCAGATCCCAAGGGCCGCCTTCTCCACTCTCTCTCTCTCTCTCTCTCTCTCTCTCTCTCTCTCTCTCTCTCTCTCTCTCTCTCTCTCTCTCTCTCTCTCTCTCTCTCTCTCTCTCTCTCTCTCTCTCTCTCTCTCTCTCGCTCTTTGCACCTTTAATCTCCTCCTCTCTCTCAGAACCCCTTATCTTCCTCTGACTGAAATGTTTCCTTTACTGATTGAATTTCTCGGCTCACCGCATATCCTTTCTTCTTCACGTTCCACACACTCTTCTTCTGCCTTTGCTTCCTGATGCTCCATCTTCATAATTGTATTCATTTTTTTTATTATCCACCACTTCCTGTAAAAATAAATGTTAAGAATCAAAAACAGGGGCAGAAAAGCTTTATTAATGACCATGGCTAATGGCTGGGCGTCCAATGATACAGCTCCCTCTAATTGGCTCTCAGTCACCTGGCAACGGTGTTAACTCAGTGTAATCCTCCAATTAATTCCAGACAGCTCTTTGCGAGGAAGGAGCGCGTGAATAAGCAGAGGGCAGCGATCTCCAGCACATCATTATCCTCCGGCCCTACAAGAGCTCAAGGGGAACCTGCCAACATGGCCTTGTGACATCACTTCCCGCTTCCCTGCTCTTTCACGTGCCATTGTGTGTGTGTGCGTGTGTGTGTGTGTGGGGGTGTGTGTGTGGGTTCATAAGTGTGTACGGCCACATGTAGGTTGGTTTATGAAGGTTTCATGGGACCTCTGAGTTGCGTAACGCGGGAAATGCATAAAGTGGTCCCGTTGACGCAGTCGGACGGGCACAGTGTAAAATGATCTCCATTAGGCTGCAGATAACGGAAGATGGCTCCAAACCGTGCATTAGGGGGGAAGAGAGAGGTAGGATAACGACTAACGCATGAATAGGATACCGCAGGTGGGTCAGAGAGTGTATGAAGCACACACACACACACAGAGAGAGAGAGAGAGAGAGAGAGAGAGAGAGAGAGAGAGAGAGAGAGAGAGAGAGAGAGAGGAGAGAGAGAGAGAGAGAGAGAGGAGAGAGAGAGAGAGAGAGAGAGAGAGAGATGAGATGAGACAGGAGAACAGAAACAGATCCAGCCACCATGCATTTAGTATAGAGTCTGATGTCTCCGGGATAGTCCGTTTATCCTTTTAGCTGCGCGTGGCAGACGTCTGCCATGAGATTTGTCTCGCTACCGACGCCGCTTGGACCGTTTGGAGAGTGTGTGTGTGTGTGTGTGTGTGTGTGTGTGTGTGTGTGTGTGTGTGCGTGTGTGTGTGCGTGCGTGCGTGCGTGCGTGTGTGTGTGTGTGCGTGTATGTTGCCGTGCCTCCAATCCAATCCAATACACGAGACAACAATAGACGCTTAATAGATCATGACTTGACTAAATAAATGATGCAATGCTTTATTTGGAGCTTCCCCCTGTACCCCTAAGATCATGGAGGCATTCCAGACATGAATTAATCAAATAAAAACTTCCTCCTCCTTGCTTCTGAAAGAGTGCTTTGAAAAAAGGGGTAGTTTTCTGTAGCATTTGAGTGGAGCCTATCAGTGCGCCTCATGGAGTGTGTATGGTGGCATGGCATTAGAGTGTGCGTGTGTGTGTGTGTGTGTGAGAGCTGGGGGCATGACCAATGACCATCACCAGCGCTAGCCTTGTTCACACAGCGCCATCCCATTTATATTTCATGGAGCCAAAACCACTTCAGGTTCAGCAGAGACGAGGTCTGCTTAAGCACTTTTCACAGCCTCTCGTTCAACCTATTTAACGTTTTGTAGCGCCACATTACTCTGGTTAACCTGGCACTGGTATAGGCAACATTTTCATGTTATGTTATATATTTTATAGGTTGTTTTAAGTCGTTATACACCTGAAAGAACAATTCACTGACATGAGTTAGGCCCGGACATCGTGGTCACTTTAATAGCTAAAACAAAGAGCATACATTTAATTTCTGTAGGGCTTTTCTCAGCACACAAAGACGCTTTCACGGGCATGTCAGCCAAAGAGTGACTTCTGGGAATAGGCCTATGTCACACTTCCTGCTTCCGGTAGTATAAAATCGCCGAGCAGTGTACTCTTACTTCCGGTAGTTACCCCAGATACGTGACAAACTACGGCTGCCTCCTCTCCTCTCTGTTATTGTAGTGTACCGGGCTGCTCAACGTCAAAACAAAGACCTAAGGGCCCTACCTCAGTTTACACGATTTCCCGAAAGACAAACTCCTCCGCAAGTCTTAATTGAGGCTGATAAGGAGGGATGAAGGTCCCTGGTTTCATGTTCTCAGGGTCCGTATGTCTGCAGTTTGCACTTTGACAAGGAGAGCATATACGTCTCGAAAAGTGGGCGGAATAGGCTAATAATGTCGGGTATGTGTGTGATTAAAAGCACTGGTCCTGACCCCCACAAACACTCCATCTCTCATCCAAATAGAGCCACATAATGTTGGGTATGTGTGTGATTAAAAGCACTGGTCCTGACCCCCACACACACTAAATCTTTCATCCGAATATAGACACACAATGTCGGGTAAGTGTATGATTAAAAGCACTGGTCCTGACCCCCAAACACACTACATCTCTCATCCGAATAGAGCCACACAATGTCGGGTAAGTGTGTGATTAAAAGCCCTGGTCCCAAGTAGGGCTGGGCGATACGGACCTAAAATCATATCCCGGTATTTTTAGGCTGCATCGCGATATACAATATATATCGGTATTGTATACGAATTCGGCAAATTTTTCAGTTTTAACTCAATGCCACATGTATGATGTCACAAGCACTTTTATTTTAAGACAACTCATATTCACAAGAATAACAGGCATTCCCTTTTTGAAAATATACAGCTGCACACTACAAATTAACACGTAAATGAAAAGGTACATTGAAATAATCCAAATCCATCAAATAAATAGCCTATATTAAATACATAGGCATACCTCTGCTCCTACACAAAATTGCCTTCGTTATATGGCGATATATCCAGATAGAGCCACAAGACACAATGTCGGGGAATTGTATGATTCGGATTGAGACTTCTTCACTGTAGAGTGTTCATTCACTAGTTGAACCACATCGTGTTGACTGACTTTTGGAAGGTTATGCAGCGATGTTGTCCAGCGATAACTGTCCTCCATGGTGAATGCCAAGCTGAATGCATTAACCGGAACTTGGGATACACTGCTTCAGCGATTTTTAACGGGTACTTCCGGCTTTCAACTGTGCCGTGATATAGGCCTATTGTAGTTGTTTGTCTGTCAGTTGTCTGCACGTGGCAGCTTTACACACACGCGCAAGACGAAGGACCACGTTCCAAACAATCATCCAAACAGCCGGCAAGGGAAAGAACCAGATGCACATCAGCGGTTTTTATCACAGTATTTATTTATTTATTTATTTAATAGGATAGCACAGGTTTCTTTAAGTAAAGTGTGTCTTTTTAAATACACTATTAAAATATCGTAAAGATACTGTATATCGGGACGTTCTACAAGAGCTCCCCGTAAATCGAGATATACAGCGAGAAGGTTCAGGTTGAACATGACCTGACACGCACCAAAAAAAAAGATTACATTTAAATAAGAAGAAACTAAGAATAAGAAGAAACTAAGATAATAAAACATAAATACAACAGCTGCTACACGGTAGCAGACGGCAGAACAAAAATAAGCTCAACACATTTCTTTCGTAGGAAAAATCCTTCGTTATAAAAACGCTTCCATTTCGGCCGTGTGTTGAATTGTTGATATTCATTCTTGGGGGGGGGGGGGGGGGTTGTGATGATTGGGAGAAGCCAACCATGCTAACACTACCGTTTATCAGGGGGATTTTTTTTTTATACGCAAGGCAGATAGATACCTTGGAGAAAGATTTCCCAAAAACAAACAGGTGGTCTCACTTGTAAATAATGACATATAAAGCTGCCTGGTTGGGTTCCACACTCACCTCCAGAGGAAGAGGATTGAATATAGGAGTGGACAAGAGTTTGATAAGGGTTCCTCCTGTCCTGTCCTACATGTAGGCCAGGTGAACCTTAGTTACATACAGGGCACTAGTTACTGCTAATAATAATCATAATAATAATAATAATAATAATCAATCATTATTAGCACTATGCTAATGCTTAATTTTCATTTAGGTGTGTCGATTTATCTGGCAATGCGGAATAAAATTGTGTATGTGTGTGTGTGTGTGTGTGTGTGTGTGTGTGTGTGTGTGTGTGTGTGTGTGTGCATTGTGCGCAATGCACACACACACACACACACACACACACACACACACACACACACACACACACACACACACACACACACACACACACACACAGCAAGAGAGACATCTCTCGTCGTCTCTTTGGAATCAAATAAGGGGAACGTTTTATCAGTTTGGTGGAGCCTCGCATCATGGTGACACCAATAGTGACAAGAGGACTGCCGTTGACTAAAGACATCGGCTCTCGTTTCCTAACCTCTCTGCAGTGTAGCAGCAAGTTTTACGTTGTAGAGTTTGAGTTGTGCTCCACTGTCCGGCGGTGACCCACCAGGGCGGTTAGGGTGGCTGACCATCACCGTCTCCCCCCCCCCCTCTTCCTTGTTTACCTACCCACACACCTTACATCTTAAAAATATAACTTTTATTTTGTTGCTTTGTTTTACTGCAGCAGGGCAGGCCAGGGGTCTGTGGGAGGAGGCCAGGGGGTCCTAGAGAGGAGGCCAGGGGTCTGTGGGAGGAGGCCAGGGGGTCCTAGAGAGGAGGCCAGGGGTCTGTGGGAGGAGGCCAGGGGGTCCTAGAGAGGAGGCCAGGGGTCTGTGGAGGAGGCCAGGGGTCTGGTGGAGGCCAGGGGGTCCTAGAGAGGAGGCCAGGGGGTCCTAGAGAGGAGGCCAGGGGGGTCCTAGAGAGGAGGCCAGGGGGGTCCTTGATAGGAGGCCAGGGGGGTCCTAGAGAGGAGGCCAGGGGGGGTCCTTATAGGAGGCCAGGGGGGTCCTAGAGAGGAGGCCAGGGGGGTCCTTGATAGGAGGCCAGGGGGGTCCTAGAGAGGAGGCCAGGGGGGTCCTTTATAGGAGGCCAGGGGGGTCTGTGGGAGGAGGCCAGGGGGGTCCTAGAGAGGAGGCCAAGGGGGTCCTAGAGAGGAGGCCAGGGGGTCCTTGGGAGGAGGCCTGGGGGTCCTTGAGATGAGGCCAGGGGGGGTCCTAGAGAGGAGGCCAGGGGGGGTCCTAGAGAGGAGGCCAGGGGGTCCTTGGGGAGGAGGCCAGGGGGGGTCCTAGAGAGGAGGCCAGGGGGGTCATTGGGAGGAGGCCAGGGGGGTCCGAGTGAGGAGGCCAGGGGGGGCATTGGGAGGAGGCCAGGGGGGGTCCTAGAGAGGAGGCCAGGGGGGCCCTAGAGAGGAGGCCAGGGGGGTCCTAGAGAGGAGGCCAGGGAGGTCCTTGGGAGGAGGCCAGGGGGTCCTTGGGAGGAGGCCTGGGGGTCCTTGAGATGATGCCAGGGGGGGTCCTAGAGAGGAGGCCAGGGGGGTCCAAGAGAGGAGGCCAGGGGGGTCCTAGAGAGGAGGCCAGGGGGGTCCTTGAGATGAGGTCAGGGGGGGTCCAAGAGAGGAGGACTGGGGGTCCTTGGGGAAGAGGTCCTCCTTATCATGGCTCCACACCCGTGGGCGGCACAATGTCGATCTGATGGCCACACCGCCGACAGGCTGAGCCCACAACGTCGGCCCGCCGCGAACCCCGCTTCCGGGGGGACCCGCGGTCGGTTTGAGGGGTATGTGTGGGGGTCACTGCGGCAGGACCGTCAGTATGTTGGTGATGGTCCACTTCTGGCCGGAGCAGTCCTGGATGGCCAGCTGGTAGGTGGACTCTGATCGGCTGCTGTTCACCAGCTCCAGACATCGCTGGGACTCATTGTTTTGAATGGAGCCGTCCTGGTAGAGAGAGAGAGAGAGAGAGAGAGCATGAGTGTGTGGTGTGTGTGTGTGTGTGTGTGTGTGTGTGTGTGCGCACGTGCGTGTCTGCCTGCGTGCGTGCGTGCGTGTGTGTGGGTGTGTGTGCGTGCGTGATGTTAACGGGTGCCTAGCTGAGAAAGGCTGTTCTATATTCAAAGTCAATCTATGCTTCCGGGAAAAAACAGACATATCAACATGATCGCCTTCCGTGCAACACCGTCAACATGACTAAAGGGCCCATTCACAAACGAGTGCAGCCTTTACGGCTGTAAGGACTCAGCACTACACACACACACACACACACACACACACCAGTAGTACCTCGTCTCGTACCCCGGCTCGACTCAAAACAACCAAAAAGCCAAAAACCTCTGGAGAGGAAAGGTATTCCCCCGTTGTTGTTTCCCCACACACAGTGCTGGGAAGAGAGCGGAATGGTTCTCCTTCCCCCCTTTCTCATCATAACAGAGCAGTCAATCCCCCCTCTCTGAGAATGTTAAGTAATTTGCAATGCAGTATAGTCAAGATATATATACTGTATAGTCCTATGTGATGAATACACAAACACACACACACACACACACACACACACACACACACACACACACACACACACACACACACAGTACAGAGCACTAGGCCTTAAGAGCGTGTGCTATAACGTAGTCTTTGAAAGGTTTACAAATCAAGGAATGCAGTAAAAGACGTGTACAGTAACAAAGAAATTCTGCCCACTGAACATATATCTATTTACACGCACGCACGCACGCACGCACGCACGCACGCACGCACGCACGCACACACACACACACACACACACACACACACACCACACACACACACACACACACACACACACACACACACACACACACACACACACACACACACACACACACACACACACACACACACACACACACACACACACACACACACACACACACACACACACACACACACACACACACACACACACACACACACACACACACACACACACACACACACACACACACACACACAGGGAGGCATATGGACCGATAGATGGACAGAGAGACAGGCGTCCTGTCCAACCTCGTGCTTGGTGGTTCAGTGTGGCCAGTACAGCAGCTCCGGATGAGCTATTGATCGGTTCGTATTAAGGCAGGAAGGCCACTTAAAAAAGCCATCGGTCACTCAGGTAGACAGTCCATCGTCGGCACGCTGCCCTAGTCATCAACCAATTCACCTTCAAGGAAAGGTGTGGTCATTCCATGCTCCTTATCCTGAAGGGAACACTTATTCTCATGCAGGCAATGACTGCCACACCGTCTCTTCTGTCTCTTCTGTTTCCCTTAAGAGCCTCTCAGACAGCCTTCCTGTTTTCACTGTATTCACATCTTTTGATACGGAGAACTCACCACATCCACCCTTTTCAAGCACGCCTGCCTGCGCACAGCCAGACTCAAACGTTATCTGAATACATTAGCAAGGCACCGATTTACTGCCTTTGTATACGTCTATGCGATTTATATACACACCGAAACCTTGTTGTTGTGTGCATATAAAGATTGGTAAAAAGGCCCTGCCTGCCATTTACAGCGCGGTTTACAGTCAGACGAGTCGATGTATCACCCATCCGGGCGTCTAGACTTCTGAAGGAACATTGGGGAGAGGCACATGCTCCTCAGCCTCCAGACACTTGATGAGGGTTGATCCTGTCTGAGGGCAGACTGTACCCCACCCCCCAACCCTCTGCGTTTCCATGCTTCCATTTTCTTTTTCCAACTTCTATAAACACATCTGTCAGCCAGGTGCATCAGAGCTCCTTCGCTACACCTGGAGGTGTGAGGAACCGTTGGCGGGTGTGCTGCTGGTGACCCACTTTCCGTGGCCTGTGGTATTTTATTCAATCTTGTGTGTGTGTGTGTGTGTGTGTGTGTGTGTGTGCCTTTGCATGCAAGATGTAGGCTGGATGTGTGTAGCCATTGTATTTCGGAACACTTTCGGCATTAAAATCTATGTCGCCACCGCTATGAGCCCCATCCTTTCATCTGATCCATTACTGGGCTCTATCTCTTGTTCTCTCTCCCTCTCTCTCTCTATCCAGTGTTCCCTCAGGGTCAGGCTCAGTTCAATACTGTAAAAGATCCATGTATCAATAATTCACACACAGATTGACCACTCTCTCTGCGTCTCTGCGTCTCTCTCTCTCTCTCTCTCTCTCTCTCTCTCTCTCTCTCTCTCTCTCTCTCTCTCTCTCTCTCTCTCTCTCTCTCTCTCTCTCTCTCTCTCTCTCTCTCTCTCTCTCTCTCTCTCTCTCTCTCTCTCTCTCCTATCCTCTTACACTGCCTCTTCTTCACCCCCTCCCCCCATCAAATTGTCACCCTCTCTTGTCAAACACCATCATCCTCCTTTGTCTCATTTCATTTTCGCCTCTCTCTCTCTCTCTCTCTCTCTCTCTCTCTCTCTCTCTCTCTCTCTCTCTCTCTCTCTCTCTCTCTCTCTCTCTCTCTCTCTCTCTCTCTCTCTCTCTCTCTCTCTCTCTCTCTCTCTCTCTCTCTATCTATCTATCTAAGCCGTGTGTCAGATCCTCAGGCTTGGGGGCTTCACACTATCCCTAGAGAGGTAACACTGTTGCTACACATTAAGGACATACACACACTCATATTATCTAACACACACACACACACGCAAACACACACACACACACACACACACACACACACACACACACACACACACACACACACACACACACACACACACACACAGCATATTAAGGGTACATCTTTAATGCGCTAACTATCATCATTTCCAGGCAAGCATTGCCATGATATTCAAAGCCAATGATGTGTTGTGAATATTTCACTTAATGATAAATACCACAGGATCAGACAGTTCGTTTTTCTGTTGAGACATTCCATCTAAAGGGTATTGATGAACTCAACTCTGATAAAACGTGAACATGCAGACATTGTACAGCAGGGCCTCCTCCACCAGGGCAACCAGGGCCCCGTTGTCCATGGCATCGACAGAGGAATGAGGAGGTCAACGTGACAGAGATAACTCAGACTACAGCATCGTTGGGGGAAAGGATCATGTAACGTATCGAAAATAAATGTTCAGTCGCACACTGTTTGAACTGAAACCACAAGCAAACGTGTTGCACACAACAGCTGTATATAAGCGCCTTCCCCAGTGAAGTGCAGAGCTATAGATGAAGTGAACTGCACAAGGACTGTCTTATCAGAGCTTACGTGTCACATACCTTGAGTACATGATTTGTCGAGGACCTTCTGTTCTGTAAATATGTTCCAATGTGGACAATAGGCTATTTATTTCCATTCAACGCTCTGTTGAGCTATAGGGGTTCATTCATTTAAGGCGAAGGGAGGCTTGTTTGTTTCAAAAAAATGATTGTTGGGAACCACTTCCATATCAGATGGATAAACCCCACCATGCTGCAATCCAGGGCTTTTTGTTTGGCTGAAGCTGCTGCACTGCAAATAGGTTGTGCAGGTGCTGCAGCCTATTTGAGTTAGCCTAGAGATACAAGACAGACTGCACACATACATATATACTGTATATTACTGTTTTAGTGTCTCACATTTACCCATTCACACACACACACACACACACACACACACACACACACACACACACACACACACACACGCACACACACACACACACACACACATGCCCACACACACACACACACACACACACACACACACACACACACACACCACACACACACACACACACACACACACACACACACACACACACACACACACACACACACACACACACACACACACACACACACACACACACACACACACACACACACACACACACACACACACTGTCAACCACCAGCACCCAGGGCATGGAGCAGCTGGTGGGGGAGAAGCTGGGGTCGAGTGCCTGTCTACATTACAACACTACAAAAACTAATGACATTACTGACAACATTACAGCGGTTGGGTGATCCACCGACCAGCTGACTTGCTCCACCTCCTGAGCCTCTCTCTCTCTCTCTCTCTCTCTCTCTCTCTCTCTCTCTCTCTCTCTCTCTCTCTCTCTCTCTCTCTCTCTCTCTCTCTCTCTCTCTCTCTCTCTCTCTCTCTCTCTCTCTCGTCTGCTCCATCCAGCCGCCTGAAGCTACTCAAGAGTGAGACCGGGGAACAACAAGCAAAGCGCACAATCGATATCGGAGTGACTACAAAACGTGGCACCGCACGCGCACGTCCCGGAACAAACCAACAGCAATCAGCTGAACAGTGGTTACAGGAATCACAACAAGCTGTTATCATTTGTTTTACTCGCGGCAGTCAAGCGCATAATGGGAGTGTGTGACCAAGGTAACGTACGCTCTAATTTGAACGCAACAAAAACAGACAACAGACAAACAAAATGCTCTCAGTAGAGATAGGGGGGGGGGTGTGTGAGGTGAGTGTGTGTGTGTGTGTGTGTGTGTGTGTGTGTGTGTGTGTGTGTGTGTGTGTGTGTGTGTGTGTGTGTGTGTGTGTGTGTGCGTTACCTGGGTGACTCTTTAATTCATCTACCTCGGGTCGTGAGAGGGACAGTGGGGACTCAGTGACCTGAGGTCAACGCACTGTAAATCCTTTCACTGTAATTTTGCACTGTAAATTCTATTTCACTTTTCACTTTTCACATGTCACTTTTTCAGTATTCATCTGAATTATTTATTGTTATTTTATTACTGCCAATTTGCACTATATGCATTGTTGTATATTGTATATACCTATGTATTACTGTAATAATACTGTAAATTGTGCAATTCATCTGTCAATACATTTAGATTTCATTTAGATTTCATTTAGTTATATTTTGTTTATACTAGTTTAGTTTAGTTTAGTTTGTTGTTATTTCGTTTTTAGTTTTTAGGTATTAGTATATTTTGTGTGCATTTATTCCCCCTGTGTCAACTGTTGCACCTTAATTTCCCTCGGGATAAATAAAGTCTCTTGAATCTTGAAGGTCCAGGTGAGTGTGTGTGTGTGTGTGTGTGTGCGTTACCTGGGTAAAGGTATAGGTGAGCGTGTCCGTGTGCATTCCCTGGGTGAAGGTCCAGGTGAATTTGTGTGTGTGTGTGTGTGTGTGTGCGTTACCTGGGTGAAAGTCCAGGTGAGTGTGTGTGTGTGTGTGTGTGTGTGTGTGTGTGTGTGTGCGTGTGCGTTACCTGGGTGAAGGTCCAGATGAGTGTGTGTGTGTGTGTGTGTGTGTGCGTGTGTGTGTGTGTGTGTGTGTATGTGTGCGTGTGTGTGTGTGTGTGCGTGTGCGTGTGTGTGTGTGCGTGTGTGTGTGTGCGTGTGTGTGTGTGTGTTACCTGGGTGAAGGTCCAGGTGAGCTTGAGGTGCTTGTTGGAGGCGTAGCTGCACTCCAGCAGCATGGGTCTGCTGTTGACGTCCACCAGGCACTTGTTGTCGTCGTCGTCGATGGTGGGGCTCAGCACCCCGAGGTGCAGCTGCTGGGCGCTGGTGTAGTACACGTTCTGAGGGAGGGAGACATACAGACACACTATCTCTCTCTCTCTCATCCCACTCTCTTGTCGTCGGCACCCCCCCCCGCCTCCCCGCCTCCCGCCTCCCCCCCCCGAGACTTTGGGAGGCGGCGTGATCGTAAATTCCATGTGGCAATTTATTCTTCAAGCCGTGTTACGTGACGTGCGAAAAAGGCTCCTTCTCGGAGAAAGAGAGCGAACACATTTTCCATCGCCGGCAGCGAGGGGATTACTGCGGGTCGTGGAGGCAGAGGACACCGGCGTAGAAGGTCAGAATACATACAATTTAAAGACTGAAAAAAAACAGACGGGCAGACCGTCGACATTTCGTAGAATTCCGGCCTGCATTGATACCTTCACCCGAGCCCCCAAGAAAATACTGATAACAAGTATACCAATATAATGAATGCCTTGGGGGAAATGACTTGTTAAAAGTGTTGCTGATGACAACCATACTGACAAGGAATACTGATGATAGGATATAGTTGTCGTGAATGGAACCGGCAGCAGCAGCGGTGTCTCTCAGCGCCACAACACAGAACGACCCGGCGTACGGGAATAAACTCTCCAATTAAACGGGACGACACAAAACAAAAAAAAGGAAGGATTACACATTTGCACAAACAAAAACAAGCCCAGCGGTGGAGACTTGGAACACAATATCAGCTTGTATGAGTGTGTGTTTTTGAGCACGGGTGAGTGTGTGTGTGTGAGTGAGTGAGTGAGTGAGTGAGTGAGTGTGTGGTTGTGTGTGTGTGGTTGTGTGTGTGTGTGTGTGTGTGTGTGTGTGTGTGTGTGTGTGAGATCACCCATTCCCATAGTTGTTCGTGACATCACGGTTTGGACTAGGTAGGTGCCTGCTTGTGTGTGTGTGTATGTGTGTGTGTGTGTGTGTGTGTGTGTGTGTGTGTGTGTGTGTGTGTGTGTGTGTGTGTGCGTGTGCGCCGCAGTGTATCTAATAGTGCACATTTGCATTTGCAGTAAGGCCGGTGATTAAATGACCATCTGTCCATGCTGATTGCCCTACTGTTCAGTGGAGGGCTTAATGCCACCTCGCCTTCCTCTACGGCCCTCTGGGAAAGCAGCAACATCATGTCGGATAGATTACAATATCTGCCGATGGATGCCACGTCGATTTGTACACCTTCTTAGCAGAAGGGGGGGGGGGGGGGGGCTGACATTCAGACCTGATGGGAAGCCCCCCCCCCCATGACCCTAAAGTAGGGAACAGTTCCCCGAAACCCAGTGGGGAGACCTTGAGAACAGGGATATGATGTCAATATTGGTGTTAGTACCTACCGGCCGTCAAAGATGGGAGGAGGTTATGTTTTCGCCACCTGTTTGTCAGTTTGTTTGTCTGTCTGTTTGTCTGTCTGTTTGTCTATTTGTCTGTCTGTTGTCTGTTGTCTGTCTGTCTGTCTATCTGTCTGTTTCTCTGTTTCTCTGTTTTTCTGTTGGCACGACAACTCAGAAAGTTATGTACGGACAAAGCTTAGTGGTACCTATGGGCCAAGGAACAGTTGATTCCATTTTGCCACAGATTTGGATCTTAAGGGGATCTGCAGGGGACTTTTTGGTGGGGCAGAGGTATGCTCTCTACTGAGGGCCTTAGTGTAAGTTATAACAAATATTTGAATATTTCTTTAAAATACAAACCAACCCACAAACAAATCGTGAGGATTGAATCCTCTTTATTGGTCACATACATGAAGACATACAGTGAAATGTGTTCTCTGCATTTAACCCATCCTAGTATTAGGAGCAGTGGGCAGCTATTCATACAGCGCCCGGGGAGCAGTTAGGGTTAGGGTCTTCCTCAAGGACACCTCGACAGTTTTTGCTAGGAGGAGCCGTGGATCGAACCAGCAACCTTCCGGTTGTGAGGCGACCGCTCTACCTCCTGAGCTAGACTGCCACCCAAGAATGGATTCTATCAGAGTCTTTAAATGCGGGCTTCAGAAAACAAGGCTTCCCCGTTCCCAGGAGAACAGGTGCAGTTCAACATTGGTTTTCACACCTGAAACTATTTTGATCGATTGTGAACCCGAAACAAACACAATTTACGAAACGTAACATCCTGTGCAGACCACAGCTGGGCTCTAGCATCG
Organism: Muraenolepis orangiensis; assembly: GCA_027704905.1. Taxonomy (NCBI): domain Eukaryota; kingdom Metazoa; phylum Chordata; class Actinopteri; order Gadiformes; family Muraenolepididae; genus Muraenolepis; species Muraenolepis orangiensis. Next base: position 26,195,699 of record CM051010.1, read on the forward strand.
TGTCTCCCTCCACCACCACTATCACCACCACTTCCCCCACCACCACTGCCACCTCCACCCCCTCCACCACCTTCACAATCACCACTTACATAACCACCACCGCCACCGCCACCACCTCATCCTCCACCACTATCACCCCCAGCGCCACGGGAGTCTAGGGAGCTTGTTGAAACACAAGGCATTGGTTCCGGTCCCTGAGGGGAGTGATGATGCGGTGTAAGTGGGTGTGAACCCAGCGGGGGGTCCTGAAAGCAGACTCTTGGGTGATCAGAAGCGCCTGTAGATCAGCGCCTGTAGATCCGGCGGGAGCCAGTGGAGCGGAGAAGAGGCGGAACGCATGTCTCACTTGGCTGGAGATCAGCCTCACTTGGGAACGATCACCTCCAGCTGTGTGCTTTTTGACCTCGGCAGAACAGTCTCCTGGATCCTGGATGGTTTTCTTCCCACCAAGGACAGAAGAAGGAAAAGTTCCCAACAGGGGAATTTCCCGGTAATATTATATGAAATTGACACCTTCCTTGACACCTAAATGTCAAATGTCAACTTTGACAGAGAGCAGAGTTCCAATGAGATTCAGACATTGTTGTAAATCAAGAGGTTGATAGGCCAGGCTGCTCATCAGTGCTACACTGCTGCACTTTGGAAAAATGGAGAAGCGAAACAGGAAGTGTCCCCAAGGACGTGAATCTTTGTCTTTGTCTTTCTACCCAGGGATCATCCCTGGTGAGACAACAGATGACATGACTTCACACAGCAGCCGCGCTGCTCTCTTTGACTGGTGCT
>CM051010.1:26198981-26237898 GCA_027704905.1 Muraenolepis orangiensis
AGTCATCCCTCTCCGTTCATGCAGAGAGACTTGACTTAAGTTGTTTTCTCTCTTAAAGACGCCCAATGAGACATCTACAGGGGGATACATCTACCTAGAGTGTTTTTTTGTCTGGCTGACCTTCATCATTAAGAGCTACAATAATGATAAAAAAGGCCATCTGTTAAGCAGCTAGGCTTCTACGCCACACGTTAAAGCACCTCCCTTTGTTTCTCCGATTGTGGATTGACCGCTCGTCGTGAAGTAGAAACCCATTCAGCCTAGGACAACCAACTCTCAGGCCCCCCGAAGACAAGACCACCTCGAAGTGGTCTTGTCTCAGATAATGAGGGTAGAATAAAGGTAATAAAAAGGTAAAGAACCTAAGTGTCAGTAACCCCGCCCCCGCCCTGAAAAGAGTCCTTATGCCTGCATCATTCAAACATGAAACAAAAAAGGTTCTACGGCCTGCTGTAATAGAAAAAAAAAAGTGAATGCAGAAACTACCCACTCACAGGTGTCTTGATTGACAGGTGCTGAATGCGCGGTCTCCAGATATGGAAATGAAGACAGACAGAAATAGGAGGAGAAGACCCAGACAGCGTCGTCAGAGACGTTTGGAACAACCGGGCTGAGGCAATCAAGCGAGGGGGTAGGAACGACGGAGAGAGACACGGTCCAATCGGAGGAAAACTCTCCCAGTCCAGTCTCCCAGGATTGTCAAGCCAGGCCCCGTGGTGTATCCCATCATGCCACTGTGTTTATTGTCCCCGGGATTAAAGTGTGACAGGCTGTCACATTGCAGTTGTTAGTGGGAGACGTGGAAATGACAAATTAGGGAGAAGTGGAATCACTTAGCCATTTGGTATGCACAGCAGGGGGGGGGGGGGTTGGAGGAGGGAGGAGGTGGGAGAGTGAGGGGCGGGTAATGCGTCCAGTAGGCGTTAGATTAGCATAACGTTCTCTGCAATTCAGTCCCAAAATAAACCCCTCGACTGTGCGACCCGGCGATAAACCGGGTGTATACGTTGGAAAACTTGGAACAGGCGACGAGGTCTCTCACCTGCGGGGTCATGCCGTGACACAGGTACATGATGGGAGCGTTGTCCGTGTCGGGTCCCTGGTCCAGGCAGAGGTCACCTCTCAGACTGTTCTTCAGCTGGCCGGAGGCCACCGGAGGACGGAGAGAGAGAGAGAGAGAGAGAGAGAGAGAGAGAGAGAGAGAGAGAGAGAGAGAGAGAGAGAGAGAGAGAGAGAGAGAGAGAGAGAGAGAGAGAGAGAGAGAGAGAGAGAGAGAGAGAGAGACGTTGAGAAACAAACAAACACAGGAAGACCTCAACAAGTTTGAGCTGGAAAGGTGTGAAAAACCGCCACCTGAGAAACCCCGTGAAGCTGTAACAATGCAGGGGGTGTTAATCAAACACAGTGGAGGGAAAACATGGTCTCTCCTCTCCTCTCCTCTCCTCTCCTCTCCTCTCCTCTCCTCTCCCCTCCCCTCCCCTCCTCTCCTCTCCTCTCCTCGTCGCTTCTGTAAGAGTGATCTGCACGTTTCACAGGCAGCCAGAGTCAGAGGTCGATTCACCTCGTTGCTCGTGGTTCTCTCCATGACCCCTCATTAAGAATACTTCTTCAAGACAGAGAGAGAGAGAGAGAGAGAGAGAGAGAGAGAGAGAGAGAGAGAGAGAGAGAGAGAGAGAGAGAGAGGAGAGAGAGAGAGAGAGAGAGAGAGAGCGAGAGAGAGAGAGAGAGAGAGACGAGATAAGACAGAAAATAACATTCTAGAGAGAAAGAAACTCACCAAAGACATACAAAACATCCTACAGAGACGAATGAAAGAACTTTCAGTGGAGAGAGACAGAAAGATGCAGAGAGGAAGAGACTGTTCTGTCCCCAAATGGTTTGAAAAGCTCATGAAATGTTCTTCCACCCAGTAGCAAACCTTAATAGCACAACCATCCTGCTGGTCCGACAGTTGGCCTTTTCATGTCATGCCAATAACAACTTGGGCAATGCTTTAATGTACCCATTTGTTTCAGGTATGATAAAGATCTAAATATATTTTATAGAAGAGGATTCCCCCCCCCCCCCCTAGCAGATGCTCGTAGTTTTCACACAGAATAAAATGTTGTATGGCAGAGTTACAGAAAATGTTCCTAAATATATTTTGTCCATCTGAAATCAGAATCTACAAATGTTCACTGGATATCCATCAAGCGACATGATGTTGTTTGTTTGGATGACTTCAGTGTGTGTCGTCGGGGAGAGTCCAGTCCCAGTTCTTGCCGGTAACCAAAGGTGTTTCCGCAAGGTTCATTTTGGGGTCCTGTCCTCTTCACCATTTCGATTATTGAGTGGCTGTCAAGTCTATCTTCACGCTGACGACACTATTGTGTCATGATTATGTACAACTAGAGCCATTGAGAACTTCCCTTTAATGCCATACAAGATGTTCTGATAAATATCTAACTCGTAGCCACTCATAACTTGCCACTTTGGCAGCCACTGCGTTTTAAGAACCAAATTTCCCACAATTCCCCATTCAGTCGCTGTAATGATGTAAACAAACAGACATTAGTTTGTGCTGTACGTCTATAGACTGGAAATGTCAGTGGCTTCAAAATCGACTTCTTCTTTCTTTTATGAGCATGTAGCTAAATGACAGAGAGCAACATTTTGAGTTGATTAGTATACGGACATTGTAAATGCTATTATAAAGATGCATTGCCTGTCGTCTGCTCTTCCATCAGTAGGCTAACTGGAACTGAGCTACACTGTTTCATCCTCCAGCTAGGACAAGACATGCAAGCATCAGAAACATACAGTCAATTATAGACCTCGCCCTCGATAAGTGCAGTCTGTATGTTATTCAAGTCACACACCTTGTTAACTCACACACTTTTAAATGCACCAGCGGGGAGTTCTGATAACGCAAAAAAAGATATACTTTTGACACCAACGCGGCGACCACCTGTCTTCCTTACTCATAATAGTCTTTCTGTTTCTTATTCAGATATGGAGGCCATCATGGCAATTGTTTATGTTGCGAATGTCTCCCCAAATAAACTACAAAAAAAACATTACTAAAATGACCTTTGCTCCTCAAACAAATATAACAACGCTAAAGAATGTGTCATGTTGGCACATGTACAGTCGGTGATATTGTTGCACCTCAAGGCGTCACTTCCCTTGCCAGGACAGAATTCCAGTCTGTGTGCAAACAGAACGCTTAAATTCTTAAATAATACATTCACACGGTCTCCTGCGGTCTCATGTCTTGAGAATTATATTTGGGGTCTTGCTAAGGCCAATTCATAACCATATAGAAAGATACCCCAGCTTATTTAATTATATCTCTTGGAGCTTTAATGCAAATTAAACAGAATTCATGCAGTTTGCTAGAGTTTGCCAGAAATATTGATTATAACAGTATGCATACGTCCACAGAGAAAGGTCTATTTAAGCACCATATAGACTCAATTGTCAGCAAGCTTAGTCAAAATGTTGTCATGATTTACAGAAACAGAAGCATCTTCCTAATGATGAGCAGGGAGAGGATTGTTGAGGCAGAGATGTCATTCACTTCTACTCCTAAACCCTCAGACCTGGTCTATCATTCTTCCCCATTAGATGCATAACTGCTCATTACGGTTGCTCACCATGGTATCCTGCATGATAAGGTGGTGTTCTCTGGCAGAGAGGCGTAACAAACACTGGTGTGTGTTAATCCAGAAGCGCTTGTCGGAAAGCTACCGCCTTAAATCTCAGCAATGCGAGATTGGGACTTTGGACCCTATTTAACCGGTTCAAATTGACTGGCTTACGCACAATTCCCTCAGGAGCGGTCTCGATCTGGACCCCTTGATTTGACTTGGAATCATTTTCAACACGCGCTGAAAATCAATAGTCTTCTAACCTATGGACAATTTAAACCCACAATCACAACACTCCCTGCTACAAGGTTTAACTGCTTTAATGTATCTTTCTGCATTCTCGTTTGCGTCCTTTGTCTGTAACTCTACATGAATGTAAATTAGGGCAACCTTGGTAATTCTCTAAATTTAAATAGAATGTTTAAAGATATTCACAACCTTTCATCGACAAAAAATTATTTAATGCTCCCGAAAATTCAGCATTGTGACCTGATATTTCCAAGCCCTGTGAGTGTTAGGTTATGAACGTGCAGTAACCTGACAAACATCTGTCCTGTGGTAGAATGAACTCCCCGCTGATGTCAGGACAGCAGAGTCGCGTGGCCATCTTCTGCCACAGGCTAAAAACCTTTCATGTCTTCAGGAAGCACAACAAGATACAATATGCTTTATTGGCCAACAAGTACAATGGAATGCTTACTCCCCATTGCCCCCATTCCTACCCTGACCCTTCCTCTTAGCACCTGCGTCTTACTAGCTCTACGTGGTTAATTGATTGCCTGCTGATTGCCTTGTTAGCTCTATTGCTATTGTTATATTGTTCTATTGTTTGCCAAATGATTGTACTTTAACCTGAGCACTGGTTCCGCTCTTGGAGACTTGGAAAGAAAATGCACTTATGACTTCTGGTGAAGAGTTGTTCTCTTGCCTCCCTCTTGCCTACTAATAGCGTGTGGTTGAATGCACTATTGTAAGTCGCTTTGGACAAAAGCGTCTGCTGAATGATGTGATGTAGTGTGAAATCACCATCATGTACCTGGACTGTGATGTAGTGTAAATCCCCATCATGTACCTGGCCACACGTGTGCAACTGAATGTTTGGACATCTCAGTCAAGAGGTTCAACATGGCTTGCTTTCTCCCCATTTGCACCCGCAGTATCCATTGCATAGAAGACTATGCAACAATAAGTTAAAAGAAAAATTAAGAATATGTTAAAAAAAAATGGGATAGCAGCATAATAACATAATACACACGGTACAGAAATGCACCAATAATATCAATCTGTGAAATTGATAATGGCCACAATGTAGTGCTAGTGAGCTGGTGATCGTCTTAACCAAAGTGGGGGAGGCACAGAGAAAGCACCAACAGCAGCAGTGTCGTTAGGCCTCTAGATGTTTTATGAATAATAGATATCTATCCTAACAATGCAGTGACTAAAAGAGCCCTACATCCATCCATGTTATTATTCTATAACTAATTAAAACACATACATCCATGTTGTTATTCTATATTTAATTAAGACACATACATCCACAGTTATTATTCTATATCTAAATAAAACACGTACATCTATGTTATTATTCTATATCTAATTAGAACACATACATCCACGGTTATTATTCAATATAAATTAAAATAGGTATTTAAGTAATAAGTCATTGGTCAACAAGTCCAACTGATGGTGAACGACAGCACCTGACATGACCGACTGCTGAGCTGCTGCTGAGAATCAATGAAATTATTAAATGAATGTTAAAGATGCTTAGCCCCATTATAAGCATGGTCTAATTCTTAGATGCACAATCTATCAATAGTGCACAGTGTGCTTCCATGATTTAGTGGCTCATGTCTGCTCAGGGACACTGAAAACACACAAGCCGGGATTTATGTCCCTGTCAATCAAGAACTTGGCAGCCGCTGGAAAATCTGAAGACCAACAACAAACACACAAGATTGAACCCACGTTATCAATAAAACTTGCCCGTCAATATATTTGCTGCGAATTCTTCAGATTTTCTGCTTCCATGTTAAATCAGAGTGGTGCACTGACTCCACCGACCCCAACGCCTCCATCTGTCATCTGTCTGCTAGCAGAGAATTGTTCCCTCTTCCCTCCGATGTGTAAACTCCACATCCACACTGTCAGATGCTGCAGCTTGGGCAACAACACTTTCATCTCTCAGAGCAGAGCGTGGCGCAGCGGCCCACCCCCACACACACACACACCCACACACGCACACACACACACCCACACACACACACCCACACACGCACACACACACACACACCCACACACGCACACACACACACGCACACACACACACGCACACACACACACCCACACACACACCCACACACGCACACACACACACCCACACACACACACCCACACACGCACACACACACGCACACACACACACGCACACACACACACCCACACACACACACCCACACATGCACACACACACACCCACACACACACACCCACACACACACACTAGAATCAACAAGTTTGACCATCTCACTCCCTCTTGCACCGGCGAGTGTTAGAATAGCAAACAGAGGTGGGAGACTGTGTGAGCAAGATAAAGAGAGCGAGAGAGCGAGAGAGAGAGAGAGAGAGAGAGCGAGAGAGAGAGCGAGAGAGAGAGCGAGAGAGAGAGAGAGAGAGAGAGAGAGAGAGAGAGAGAGAGACATAGGCAGAGAAAAAGAGACTAATATAAATATATATATATATATATAGAGACAGAGGGAGAGACAGAGAGACAGAGAGTGTGTCTCACCAACCATAGTGCTGACGACTTTACAGGAGAACTATGGATGACCTATTTTCAATCAAATGAACTCTTTCCCTATACAGCCTTTTGTTCGAGCTAACGTGCTACGTCGATGGGTTGCAAGAAAGGAGCCCTCTTGTTCAACTTGAGTAAATGTGTGTGCGTGTGTGTGTGTGTGTGTGTGTGTGTGTGTGTGTGTGTGTGTGCGTGCGTGCGTGCGTGCGTGCGTGCGTGCGTGCGTGCGTGCGTGTGTGCGTGCGTGTGTGTGTGTGTGGTTGTGTAACCCTGTATTTCCCTTTTCCTCAACGCTTCTAAAAGTCCATTTTTGTGAGGAGCAGATCGCTTGCTCCTCATTACGGAGCAACAAGAAGAGCTCAACCCAAGCCGCACGCTTTTCTCTTTCCCATTAAAAGCAGCATTCAGTGCATGTGGGGTCGGGCGCTTATTTAACAACCAAACAAGAAGTTTCCCTCAGACAAAGCGTAACGCTTCCACACTGCCCACAGTGGTGGGCTCTGACTCCCTCCAGGCCCGCTGAGAGGTTCAACGCACCGCACACAGGCCTCCTGAAGCAATCAGCCCGCGCTTTCATTCTCTGCCGCGCACATAACCGACAATCTAATGCAGACGGAGAAGTTGGAGGTTTTTTTAGCAGCTCTGTCGGTGAGGAGACTTAATGAGAATTGTGTGTGGATTGGTGACACCCCATTATATATAGAGCCATAGGGGATAGTATATACAGGCAGCCATACAGGTACGTACATGGACTAGCCATGAAATCTTGTGAGGGGGACATCAAGCTTTTCAACCCCACACAAAGCGTTTAAAAAAAAAAGAATAATAATGAAAAAAGATATTCATGAATAAATAAAATCCACCATATCGACCGATCGTTCCCTTTGACACGTTAACAATATAAAAAGCTATGTGAAAGTCTTTTATGGAACCGACACTACTCTGAATGCTACTCTGAATGCGACTTCAAAGCCCATGTGAACATCCTTCCTCACCGCAGAGCGAGCGCCGCAGCCTTGATTCACTTTAGAAAAGCACCGTGAGTACATTCACGGGAACATTTGTAAAAGGCTTTCGCCAACTGCAATTCAACTGAAGTCAATGAAACACGACAGTATTGTGCGGCCGCCCACTTCTGAGCGCGGCGCTGGAGCAGCGCAGACACGTCTCTACGAGCCCCCCCCCCCCCCCCCACCAGACACGTCTCTACGAGCCCCCCCACCAGACACGTCTCTACGAGCCCCCCCCCCCCACCAGACACGTCTCTACGAGCCCCCGCAGACACGTCTCTACGAGCCCCCCCCCCCCACCAGACACGTCTCTACGAGCCCCCCCCCCCCCCGCAGACACGTCTCTACGAGCCCCCCCCCCCACCAGACACGTCTCTACGAGCCCCCCCCCCCCCCCCCCCCACCAGACACGTCTCTACGAGCCCCCCCACCAGACACGTCTCTACGAGCCCCCCGCAGACACGTCTCTACGAGCCCCCCCCCCCCCCCGCAGACACGTCTCTACGAGCCCCCCCCCCCCACCAGACACGTCTCTACGAGCCCCCCACCAGACACGTCTCTACGAGCCCCCCGCAGACACGTCTCTACGAGCCCCCCCCCCCCCCGCAGACACGTCTCTACGAGCCCCCCCCCCCCCACCAGACACGTCTCTACGAGCCCCCCCCCCCCCCACCAGACACGTCTCTACGAGCCCCCCCCCCCCACCAGACACGTCTCTACGAGCCCCCCACCAGACACGTCTCTACGAGCCCCCCCCCCCCCCCGCAGACACGTCTCTACGAGCCCCCCCCCCCCACCAGACACGTCTCTACGAGCCCCCCCCCCCCGCAGACACGTCTCTACGAGCCCACCCCCCCCCCCCCCACCAGACACGTCTCTACGAGCCCCCCCGCCCCCCCCCCCACCAGACACGTCTCTACGAGCCCCCCCGCCCCCCCCCCCCCACCAGACACGTCTCTACGAGCCCCCCCGCCCCCCCCCCCACCAGACACGTCTCTACGAGCCCCCCCCCCCCCCCCCCCACCAGACACGTCTCTACGAGCCCCCCCCCCCCCCCCCCACCAGACACGTCTCTACGAGCCCCCCCGCCCCCCCCCCACCAGACACGTCTCTACGAGCCCCCCCCCCCCCCCCCACCAGACACGTCTCTACGAGCCCCCCACCAGACACGTCTCTACGAGCCCCCCCCCCACCAGACACGTCTCTACGAGCCCCCCCCCCCCCCCGCAGTTTATTCATTTTCTTTGTTCACTTGTACTTTTTTACTTGTTTTTTTGGGCACTGCACAGAGCGTCCTGACCAGTGACGGCGTCACTCTGTGGTTTCGGTAACACCACGAGTCATTATGCATAATTCAACACATGTACATATCATCCATCGTCACTTTATTGTTCTTTTTATTGTCATTTTTATAGTAATGTGTTTAAGCGTGTTTAAGGGAGTAAGCGTTCCATTGTACTTGTTGCATATGGCAAATCAAAATCTTGAATCTTGAATCTTGAATATTCAGGCGTGACGTAAATGTCCTCAAACAACAACTCCGGCATCGCCATGTTCAGACGCTCAAGTCATGAAATCAAATCCATGCTGGTGAAAGCCGCCAGAATGGTACTGTTCAAAATGTGTCACTACAGATGTAGGAGCTTGTGCATTGACTGCATCAACAGGGGTTTTGTGAGAAGGGATCCAAATGGTTCTAAAGATGGGGCCGTGTGGCTGTAACTCAAGATGGCAAACCGTGTCCCGTGGTATCCTGCACACATGTTCTCCTCTCGGGAGGATTAAGACCCATTGGCAAAGAACCAAGCACTCGCTCCGGTTCCAAAAGAAGAGGCTTTGGGATGAACGCCACATCCACCAAACGGCCATATTGTTTCATTGGAGAGAGGCGGCTTGGAGCTTTTGGAAACAATGATGTGAACAATGAGAACCAACCAGGACTCACCACGCCGTAAGCCAGGGTGTCTCCGTAGGACCGCAGCTCGGGGTAGATGTTGGTGAGGAACCAGGTGAACGGACGACAACCGAGACGAGCACGCAGCGCCTTCCGCTCGGAGATGTCCCCGATGTCGATGCCCGAGTTCTGCGGAGAGAGAGAGAGAGAACACCCACGTGTGAGACACCATGTGTAAAGAAATAGGGCAATATGTATATGGGCTTTTTTACCTCGCAATGTCACCGCAATCGCAATGGCAGGCGCACATTTTGGGAGCACAGGAGCGTTGGACTGTCATTTATGTTGTAATTAACTATGTTGTCATGTTTTTTTTTGTTGTCATTGTTTAGTAATTCATCCTAAAATGATTTGTCATTACGGGCAACATGTCAAAATCTAAATCTGGAGGAATGAATCCTCTTAATTGGTCACATTCATTCATGTACACACAGTGAAATGAGTTTCTCTGCATTTAACACATCCTAGTATTCAGAGCAGTGGGCAGTGTATCCTGTATAAAGCGCCTAGGCACCGCTCAAGGGCACCGCGGCATTGCCCAGGTCCTTCGGGGACTTGAACCGGCGACCTTCCGGTTCCCAAGCCAAGTCCCAACGGAATGAGCTACTGCCACTCCTTCCATAGACCTTGTTGTGTTGAAACCCGCCACATGCTAGATGTGGCAAAAGGTTTCATTTGCCTGGGTTACGGTAAATTTAAGTTGATTTAGGATTTTCAGCGCTACAACTCTCTCTCTTCTCTCAATATGGCCTAAGTATTGCTAACAAAAGAGATATAACACATATATACTGTATATATATATATATATATATATATATATATATATACACTATATGCTATGGATCATACATATATGTATAAAACAGAAAATGTATAAAAATGTAGAGCAACAACATGTATAATGTAGAGAAACTGTAGAAAAATACCACTGTAGAGGAAAACCAACTAGTGACTGAGACAGCCTGTGTTCCTATGGCTGTATGTACTATGTACGGTCGGGTCCGACCCTAAAGACACACAGTACATATCCTCCATGAATGGCTAGTCGTTGGGAGTAGCTGGTCCGGCTCAATCGTCGAGCCAGCTATGAAATTCTTTCTTAAATTTCTTCAGTATTTGATTTCGAGGAGAGGGTTACTGAATCCCTCTTGCCTCCAGAGCGAGTTGGGGTCAGGGTTTCTTGCTCAAGGACACCTCGACAGGTTTTTGCTAGGAGGAGCCGGGGGGGACGGAACCAGCTACCTTCCGGTTGTGAGGCGACCGCTCTACCTCCTGAGCCATACTGCCGCCCAATACACACACACACACACACACACACACACACACACACACACACACACACACACACACACACACACACACACACACACACACACACACACACACACACACACACACACACACACACACACACACACACACACACACACACCACACACACACACACACACACACACACACACACACACACACACACACACACACACACACACACACACACACACACACACACACACACAGTACCTGTTGAGGGACATTCCAGGCCATGTAGACGTGACTCTTGTGCTGGTCCATCCATACCTCCGCCACCCTCAGAGCGTTGCGGCGCACGTTGGCAGTCAGGTTCTTGGTGTAGGGCTTGTGGGCTCGCTCGATGTGGGCAATCCTGGAGCACGGCAGGACCTCCACGCTGCCACCACACTGCCACACCTTCCAAGGAGACGTGCACACACACACAGACACACACACACACAGAGACACACACACACACACACACAAACACGTACGCACACAGACACATAGACACACCCATGCACGCACGGACACACACACACACACATCAGGAACACAATGCATGCCCTTCACCATTTAGGCAAATAATCAGACACTCTGAGTGGAGATGCAGGTGTTGACAAGAGAGCGACATCGGGGGACAGAAGCTCACAAAGCCAGAAGGAGACTTAACATTATTTTCACCTGCAGCCGAAAGGCCAGGGGGAGGAACTCGACAAGCAAGCCCGGGGAGGTGACTCTTTTGTGGGGTTGAATCAGCCCTGCTCTGGAGACAAGAGGTACTATCAAGTGGGGGGGGGGGGGGGTTTAGACCGGAGGACATAATACAACTATAGCAACGAGTCCACAGTTGCCACGGTTGACATTCACTGTTTCATTAAAGCTACCTCTGTATTCAATTGGTTACCACTGAATTTAATTGGATACCACTGTATTAAATGGGTAAGCCCTGTATTCAATTGGTGCGGCTGCACATCGTCCACTGATTGCCAGGTTGGGAATTCAAACTCCTTGTTGTTAAAAAGTTGAGGCGAAGTCATCTGAGACCAACGAGTCAGGCGGAAGGCTTCTGTGTGATTTGAGCAGGAAGAGTTATGAAGACAATGAGCCTCCATCTGCCCCACCAGCCCGGCTCACAGCCCCGTCTCCATCCCCGTCTCCATCCCCATCTCCATCGCCGTCTCCATCCCCGTCTCCATCCCCGTCTCCTTCCCTGTCTCCATCCCCGTCTCCATCCCTGTCTCCATCACCGCTTGATTGATCGCTGCATATGAATGGAGCGTGCGGGACCGGGTTTCCGCTCCACGGCTAAAAAAAGGCCCTCAAGATAACTACACTGTCCTCCGTCGGCCAGCGGCTCCGAAGCTGCCCACTTCGCAGCAAATGAGCAGCAGAGTTTCCGAGCACGCATTCTGTTTTCCTTTCATCTCCCCGACAGGCGGCGGCCCCGGCACCGAGCAATCAATGTGAGACCGTCTGCCGGTCTCGTCCGAAGGCTGTCCCCTGCCATCATACGGAACATTTAAGCCACTGATCAACGGGCCGTACGTTCTCTGTCAGCCAGGCGGCTGGAGCTAAAACGGCGGCTCAGCTGTGAGCGGCTCAGCGAGGAGCCGTCCGCTGGACCTCACCTCCGTGATTAGTTGCCACGCGTTCTCATACCATTTCCTCCGGCAAACCCCCTCTCTTACCCCCCAGAGGGTGTTTAGCCGTGCGCTGCCGGGCAAGAGCATCGAATGCACATCGAGACTATAAATAACTATATTAACAAAACAGAGACACAGGGAAACTGGCCAGACAGCATCAGATAGGAGATGTGGATGAATCACAAACAGAGTGAGTGAGGGGGTTCGGGGGCGGGAGGGCATGGCATGCAAAGCGAGCTCTGCAGAGGATGTAGCATAAGGACTATAGTCTCTCTAAGTAGTGGCAGTAGGCAGTCAGCAGCCCAGGCGCTGCGAGCTGGCAGTGCTGACTGCGCCCGGCAGGTTCAGAAGCCTCCGCCTCTTTGGCACAGAGCAGCGTAGAGGCAAGAGACCGATGGGGGCTGGAAGACACTGAGTCTTTAGAACAATTACAGTCCCAGAATCAGATAGGAAGGGACCTCTCACCCCTCTCAAAGCCCACAGAGATAACCACATACCGGCTAAGCGACCGGACATGGGGATAGCGGGCCGAGAAGGATAGCAGCTGCGATAAATGCACGACTGTACCATCAAAGAGACGGCAGATGAAGAAGCAGAATCTGGGGGCTGAAAGTGAAAGAAAGAACTACTATATATGTCAAGTTTTTATCTCACTCTTTTTTTTGTCAGACTTAAGAACACTTTCTGTCTTCACAACTTCACAAAGATGAGAGCATGATCATCGCTCGCTGGAGAAAAGGGAAAGTGTTTCCAGCAGGAAAGACCAGGAGAAGACTGCCACCACCAGTGGCTTGTTGCCCAGAGATGAGTCGACATTACCTCCTGAGTTATGCTTCACGCTTCCCCCTCGGTTTATCCTCACTAGGATTTACCACACAGGGTGTGAGGGTGCGAGGCACTGCTTTAGCACAGAACACATCTTTTGTGTGTGTGTGTGGGTGTGCAGGGGGGAGATAGAGGCTCGGGGAGCGTGAGAGCAGAGAGACAAAGAGAGGGATGGATTAAGTAACAAAGAAGAAAAAAAGAAAGAAAGAAAGTGTGTTGGTCAAGATGGAGATACAGTAAGGCTGGGGACAAACAAGCTGTTAGAATTCCCAAGATCAATTATTATACAATAGTTCTTCCCTTCGCCTTGTGGGTGTGCGTACATGACTAGGCAAAGCCGACAGAAGGGAGGCAGGCCATTAAGAACACTAATTATTTGTCCTCTTCAGTTACAGGCAAAACAAATGACATTATTTTGCCCCGTGCGGGTAAAAAGGGGAAAATTGAGTTGTGAATGATAAATCACATGCTTTTCTTGTGCGATAAAACCGTGTGAAACAATGGAGTGAGTGGCACGGCAGCGACTACACCACCAAGGTCCCTTTGAGCGGCTTCCATCATAACAGAAGCATGTGGCTAACATAGATAGGATGCCTCTCTGTCTGGGCCTAATATAGAGAAATACAGACAAAGGGCAAGTTGCTTAGAGCTGTGGCTCTACCACAGAGACCAACGGAACTCATTCTGTCAGAAAGAATGTGATGAATTTGCCTTGATCTGCTGTAGTGTGTCAGAAGTGTTTTTTTTGTTGCTTTATGTATGAATGTGTGTGTGCGTGTGTGTATGTGTGTGTGTGTGTTGTGTGTGTGTGTCTGTGTGTGTGTGTATCTGTGTGTGTGTATGTGTGTGTGTGTGTGTGTGTGTGTGTGTGTGTGTGTGTGTGTGTGTGTGTGTGTGTGTGTGTGTGTGTGTGTGTGTGTGTGTGTGTGTGTGTGTGTGTGTGTGTGTGTATGGCTGTGTGTCTGTGCGCGTTTCTGTGTGTGCGCATGTGTGTGTGGCTGTGTGTGTGTGTGTGTGTGTGTGTGTGTGTGTGTGTGTGTGTGTGTGTGTGTGTGTGTGTGTGTGTGTGCGCGTGTGTGCGTGTGTGCGTGTGTGTGCGCGTGTGTGTGTGCATGTCATTGAGCAGAAGGAGGGGATACTGTCAAATTGGCAGCAGTGGTTCGGTATGTATTTACCGCACCCTCGTCCCTCCCACACTTTAGCTGCGTTTAGTTCAAAGTTTAAATATTATTTTTTGTTTTTTTGCACACAATACCACCTTGACTTCAAAGGCACTGGACTGCAAATCCCGAGGGGCTAAGCTGGTGTTAAAACAATTTCCCCTGGACATTTATCCGTCTGCTCAGTCGAAAATATATTTTGGCTGCTTCTGTTGCAAGGTTGGATAAGCTTCTACTGTGGAATAAAAGGCATTTTCTTCAAATCATTCTGACACATTCAGAGTCAAACCTCAGACTAAAATGCTGTAAAAAAAAAGAAAAAAGTTCAATTGGAAAAACAATTTTCACCCATCATTCAAACTCCATGGAATGAGCTGTCCTGTATGTCCAATGCTACCATAATAACTCAAATGGCATTCCCTTTCATGAACAGTACACCCATATAGCCAGGTGGTTCAATGTAAACCAGAACACGCGAACCCAGCGGTTGCAGTCTGTGTATTGAATTGCATAAGAAGAAACTGAAGATACAACATACTCGTATTCCCAGCTCTACGTTCTCCCCTCCGTAGACCTCCATCCCCTCGTCCAGCAGACCGATCTCCTCAAAGTACTTCCTGTCCACCACAAAGCAGCCAATGAGGGCAGGGCTCCTGAAATTAGGAAGAAAAAAAAACGGTTTTCAAACCAGGCCACACAACATTTAGACTCCAATGCTGATCCTGGATCTGAGTGGAGATGCAATTGGGGCAGTTGCTCATTATTATCATTATATTTCTTCGTACCTTGGCCACATTTTCACTTTTTAATGATTCCACCTAAAAGCTGAGTGTATTTTCAAGATTCTGGAGAAAATAACAAAAAATAACATCATCATTAAAAAAAGACTGAGTGGATGATTTCATTTCATTGCAATTTGTTGCTGTGAGTGCCATCGACGCTCTTCTCATATTCCTGTGAAATACTAAATTTGCAAAACATAAACAGCTCGCTTCGGTGATTTCTTCCCCCGCTACGAAAACACCTCCCTGTGGACGAGGAGTACTTCTTCAGCGACGGCAGCCCAACAGTTTCCCTCCGTCACGAGCACTCCTCCCCTGTTAACCAGCGCTGACATCTGTTGTTATATAACCCGACTGTTTGACTGACTTGCTCGGCTGACATTTAGAAAGATGCAGCGCAGCAACGATGTCATCGGAGCTTCTGTCAGGAGAACATTTTGCGGTTGACAAGTTGTCGGCAACGAAAAACCTTGCGTAGATTCCTTTGAAAGTCATCTGCTGAATGCAAAATGTACGTATGCACACTTTTGATGAGTGTTATCTTCACCACAGCACATTATGGTGGGTTAGAACCGTCTCCTCAATCAAACCGGTGGGATAGTGTAAGTGGCTAGGGTACGAGCCTCCACACAGGCTCAATTCCCAACACGTCCTCGTCGATCTGTAGGCCTTCTGTTGAGCCGGCCCAGTGGCTGCTCGATTACCCATCGCTGAAATCACTCGCTCCGGATACGACCGTGTGCTCAATCCCCTGAATCAGTCATTAATAATGAACTCTACCCCCGGGTCCTCGCTGCAGGACGAGAGGACAACCACAGACAAGAAAGAGACAAGAATCGCACAAACGCGACACACTCAAAAAGTTTCAGTGGTCTGCACACAAAGGGACCACACATTACATTACATTACATTACATTACACTACAGTCATTTAGCAGACGCTTTAATCCAAAGAGACTTACAATAGTGTGTTACAACAAAGGAAGGTAAGAGAACAACTCGTCACCAGAAGTCAAAAGTGCATTTCATTCCTAACAAGTCTCCAAGAACTGAACCAGTGCTCAGGTAGAAGTTCAATAAGTTCAGGTAAAAGTACACTGTTACCTTATGGGGGCGCTTTGGTTGCGCAGCACCCACCAGGCCCGGGGAGGGTTGAGGTAGCGGCACCACAGCTCCCAGTCGAAGCCCTGCGCCGACAGCGGGTACTCCTCCACCTCCAGCGTGTCGAACTTGATGTTGTCGAAGGACGGGGACACCACACGGGTGCGGTCCTCCTTGATGCGTTGCAGAATGGGCTCTGCCCTGGGGGTGGGGGGGATAGGGGGGATAGGGGAGGGAGGAGGACGACAGGACACACGTTACAACCGTGTGGGGAAAATGTGAGATGATCCTTTTGGGGGTTTGCCGATGTCAAACCCGGCGCAAGCGTTGGCGAAAACCCCCGGTGCAAACGTTGGCGGAAACCCCTCTTACCAATCGTTACATCAGTCCCAATGTTGCTAATTTTAGTTTTGTGGGGGTTTTAAGGGGGAAGGCAGAGTGCGAGGGCCGTCATTGCGACAGCAGTGTGACCTTAATGTTCCTACGAGGAAGCCAATTTAATTAAAAGAAACGGAAACACATTTGCGGTGTTGTGCGGCACGCGGTGAGAGCACAGCCAGGGCTGCAGCACATGGGAGATGGGGAAAGGCTTGTCTTAGAAACTTGCTCACGCGGCACTCGTGAGCAAGTTTGGATTGTGTACTCTGATTTGTTTTCTCAGCCCCACTTGCTTGCAAAATCGCTTGGACAAAAGTGTTTATTTTAAAGACGAGAGGAACTCCTAGAGGAAAGGGTTAGGGCCAAGGCTGGGAGAGACACCACAATAAACCTGAAGTGAAGTCTCAGGGATCGATGTCCAGGAAGACACAATGAAAAGGATGCTAAAACAGGGGTGATACGGTCACATTGCATTTTGGGGTTGAGTTAAGAGCCGAGCTGCAGCATGTCGCAACAGACTGTATGCGGCGTGTTGATTTGTGACTGAAAACCGGTAGATAGGGAGCTACACTAGTCACGGATGCATGGATCAGTTTCGCCAGATCGGGGGCAGAAAACAAAAAACACTGAACTGTGGCTATATTTATCAAATAAAGATAAAAACATGACTGAACCTCTTCCTCTACATGGGGTTTCGAAGCAACACATAAAAAAACATTACACCAAGTGCATTTTGGGTTGAGGACTTAGCATAGCTGGTCACCGGGTCTAATTACAGTGGCTGTGTGTCATCAGCAGAACCGTAAAGCTGGATGTTTTATTTCCGGGTGATGATGACATCAAGAGGGAGCATTATAGGTAGGAAAATAAAATGGGACCAAAAATTGAACCCCGAGGTACACCACAGAGTACGTCCGGGGGCGGAGGAACTGAGCCAGCCATGGCCACAGGGAAACATCCATTAGATAGGGAGGGCCTGGACCAGTTTAAGGCCAGGTCAGTGAAACCTGCCCACCTTTCGTGTCTGTAAATGAGCTCATGTTATGATAAGGCTGTGTGGAAGGCAGCGGTTAAGGTCCAAATGAACTAAGATGGAGCCCCAACCTCTTCAGCCTGCAGAAGGTCATTACAGACATTAAGTGGAGGGATCAAAAGTATACGTACTGTATACATACATACACATTCTTGTGGGCATTTTGAGTGGGACGCAGAGCATATGCCACCTTAATATAGAGAAAGAAGCCTGTCAATTAACTAATATTACAATGTTATTTTTTGTTTCAATGTCTTACAATTCCATTGGGTTTAGACCCAATTGTTGCAGCGTTTTGTTTTTAACCGTACATAAATGTGAATCTAAATCTTGAGAATTGAATCCTCTTACTTGGTCACATCCATGTACACACACAGTGACATGTGTTTCTCTGCATTTAACCCATCTTAGTACTAGGAGCAGTGGGCAGCTATTGTATATCCAGCTGCCCGGGGAGCAGTGTAGGGGTCTGGTGCCTTGCTCAAGGACACCTCGGCAGTGCCCAGGTGTTTCGGCGATTTGAACCAGCGACCTTCCGGTTCCCAAGCCAAGTACCAACAGAAGGCATTGTTGATTTGGTGATCGGTAAATAAATGTTGTAATTCGTTTTGGGTCGTGACGTAACGACTAATGAATGACACACGTTGGACCTGAGGCTGGACCTGTTCAGAACCACTGATTCAAAGTATTAGCTTTGGGTGGTCTAAAAGGAGACACAACAACACAAAGCAATCACACAAGCTAACAAACAAACAAGCTAACAAACAAACAAACAACAAACAAACAAACAACAGGCAAATCCTGAATGTGTATTTTGGAGTGTGATTTCAGGAGAGAGACCTTTGGGCGGAGCAGCGTCCTCCTTCAGCGGCAGAACCCTCTCTCTCCCTCTCCCTCTCTTCACTGATGAAACGCAGTCCACCGAGGACAATAAAGCCAGGGGGGCCATCCAATTAGCTAACACCTTCACATGAAAGAGAGGCCGCACCAATCAGCAAAGCAACGTGGGGAGCCTAGACCAGATGTGTTACCCAGATACCTGCTCAATGTGGGGAGCCTAGACCAGATGTATTACCCAGATACCTGCTCAATGTGGGGAGCCTAGACCAGATGTATTACCCAGATACCTGCTCAATGTGGAACGTTACATTATAGACATACTGTTCATACATATCTCAGCACGCCTGATCCCAAGACATTAAAATGGTTTTTTTTTTTTTATTCTTTGCATCATTTTGTATATTTTTCCTGTCTGAAATGCATCATACGAGGGGTTGGCACAATTGATATAGATTATTATAACTGAACACTCTTTTAAAAAATATATAAATCAAAGCTATATTATTATTGCGGGAGTGGAAACAAAAAAGGAAAAAAACAGCAAAAGAGGAAGATAATTGCAGAGAAGAGGAGGTTTTCAGGTCTGTCCATTATATGGCAAAGTGCTTTCAGAATCAATTCGCTATCATAACACACACACACACACACAACCACACACAAACACACACACACACACACACACACACACACACACACACACACACACACACACACACACGTCCAATAAATGGACACAGAATGATAAGAGGACAGAACAGAGAGGACATGTTTTAAAAGGCGGGGAAAACACAACCTCTAAGGTATCTTAAAAAAGTGCTGTTTGTGTGTGTGCGCGTGCGTATGTGTGCATGCGTGTGTGTGCGCTCGCGCGTGTGTGTGACTGTTTATATCTCTAGGTGAGCTGTGTTACAGCGCTCAACAGAAGATTGAAGAAGTCAGAATTAGTTTAACCCCACATATTATATTCAGAAATGTGTGACACGCGTTATGGATATTCAATGATGTGTGACACTGGGACACATCCAATAAATGGCGTTTAGTGGAGAAATGGATCGTTTTGGAAAATGATCAGCCGGGTACGTGCTTGTGCATATTGAAGAAGTAGAGCTGGGTCCTCCAAGACCCAGCTCTTCACGGCTCTGGCTCCACAGTGGTGGGATGAACTCCCGTCTCATGTCAGGACGGCAGAGTCCCTCGCCAGCTTCCGCAAGAGACTCAAGACCTACCTGTTCAGATGAACCCCCCTTCTCCTTTGTGAACCCCTAACTTGCTTAAGTCCTGACATTAATAGCTCTTAGCATGTTGTATATTCTAGCGAGTGTATATCCTTAATGTTGATAACACGCTCTTATTACTTAAGCAGGTGACCTGGCAGTACGAAATTGTGTTATTCATCTTGTTAATATGAATGTTTGTGAACTGCTCTATTTTTATGTTTGCGTACCTCAGCGTTATGCTATTGTCTACTTCAACAAATGTACTCCTTGTAAGTCAAAAGCCTTGGTCAAATTTCACATTATAACACATGTCCCGGATTTTCATGGCAAAAAGGGAAAACCTAAATTGGGTGATGTTTTTATTCTCAGCAGCAGATTTAAAGTCTCTACTACTTGTCTCCTACCACACACTCCAACAACCAAGTATGTTCTGAGTTTCTAAGCCAGCAGCGATTGGGGTCAATTAAATCACAGCCCATGAAACTGCAGCGTGTTTCGTCTTTTATTACTTCCTATTTAACCAAAGCCAACCGTTTTGAGGCAGTTAGGGATGCCCAGCTACTCCTTAGCCAGCGAGATACACTCTCCGGCTTGTCCTCATCGGACCCCTGAGCGGAGTTTATGACCGCAGACGAAAAACAATAACTGATGGGGTCTGGCGGGGACTCGGCCCTAAAGCTCAGCTGTTACCCCGCAACGCATACCGCCCAGTCACTCAGACCCAGATGATGATTCACACACAGCGAGAGTTCATTCATCGAGCACCGCTGCTCCTCACCACAGCTGAGGAGCAGCAGATATTATCCCGGACAGGCAGACAGTACTCCTTGACATGGACCATGATGTCACGTTGCTTTTAGTGGATGGTTGTGACAGACAAGAAGACTAAGGTAACCGTATTGGGCTGTATTGTAGAAGGCAAAAACTAAAATGCACTTTCAGTGCCATACAGAAGAGAAGTGGTTAACTTGACTGGTGTTTTTGCGAAAGAACAACTTAATTAGCTGCTTATGGCAGGGTAATAGGTCAGCAAAAAACTGGTTTAGAGAACACTAAATAATGGACGAGGCAGAGGCCATTTCAGGGAGCATCGGCAGTTAACAGCACAGACGTCAACATATAGAAAAGTGTAATGTCACAGCCTCCTTGTAGCAAACTATCCTCAATCTTTTACGATTGTTTAAACCATTAAAATGGTTTTCGCTTGTGTGAATTATGTAGTGCTATTTAAGTCCAGTTTATTTATATAGTCCGTTACTATCTATCACTAGCCATATATATCAGACAGAATTGTCGAGTCATTACACTCCATTTCCATCTTCAGTCTGCCTCTACTCTAACCGATTTCCGTCGGGGAGGGAGATTCGATTTTTCCACAACCAATCACTAGAGATAAAATGATCCGCCCCTAGCACTGATTGGCTAATCGTTTGTCTTCCCCCGGCATTCATTGGATAATTGTTTTTTCCACCGAGAAATCGCTGTTTCATGACACAAGGCCAGACCTTAAGTCACACACACAAGATAGAACAATTATAGTCCGATTCAAATGGAAAGCTAACGTGAATAACTGACTCGAGAACAGACACAAAAGAGGAATTAGATATCATATAAATGTATAAAATATACTGTATATAACCTCTAAACCCTATAAATCTATATTTGATATGATATATAAGGATGCCAAATCTGAGGTCTTTGTATTTACCGGTTGTCATCTCTGAGCAGTCCTCCATTTTGACAATGTGTGACATAAATACTGCACGTCTTTTAAGTATGTCGGCGACTTGTCATCAAAGTCAACGATGCCGTTATAACATCTCACCTTGAATTGATGTAAGTCCCTCATAGCCGTCTGAGTCACACATGAATCCCTCAGCAGCACCCATTGGAAATCAATCCAACTGAGCTCTACAATAATCCAAAATGCTGCATCTCCGTCGACAAAAAGATTGGACTAGTCCATCTCACTATACCATATGAGCTCTGACCTAGCTCTGATCCAGCTGAAAACCTAGAATCCCCAATATCCCGTTGGGGATTAATAAAGTACCCTCAGATCTTTCACAAAGTCTAGAATAATTAATATTTTGGATTAAGCGATGCACTGTTTCACACATACAAGTACAGTCTACAAAAGTCGACACAAAATAGTTATAGGGGTGAATGGATGAATAACTAGTCTCACATTCAACCCTTCATACGGCCAAAGGCGGTGACAACCACACTAGGGGAACAGACAGCTTGTCTGGAGCAGTGCTCAAGGGCACATCAAGGATCCAACCGGCAACCGTCCGGGTGCCAGACGACCTGCTCTAACCCCCCCCCCCCCCCCCCGAGCTACCGACGCCCACCGACGATGAAATGCTGCTCGACTCAAACTAGTTCAGCTCTCGCTGTATGCGGCACCACAGTCTAAAGTGTTCCAGGGTCAGAGCAGCATCCTCACAATCGATGTGTAGACAAAATCAGGAGCTACAAACCAAACCCAAGCACACTAGTCTAAAACTGGATTATCTTTTTGGGCCTATCTGTGTAGTGCTCACACAGAGGCACATTGATCAAAAGAGCTCAACTCCCAAAGCCTGTCTTTGACTTGAATGAGAAGAGTGTCGGCCCACAAGGGCTCCTCTACAGTCCTTTAAACCAAGACTGACTGCCGAAACACCCAAACACTCTTCACTGCCATGGGACAGCAGCAGCAGTACGCTGGTGTGATTTTGCTGTGCCACTGTGTATCAAAGCAAGCCTGAAGCGTCCCTCCTTGGACTGATGACTCGATGCTACGTATATGAGTGCCGGGATAAAACACCTATTGACTATTAAACCAACCCTTTGAATGCGTGAATCCGCATAAGGGTCATTAAGGAGCAGGACGGGGTAATGAACACAGGCCATTTCAGGCCCGCCATTGTAAATAAGAATTTGTTCTTAATGACTTGCCCGGTGGAATAAAATCAAATGAGAGTGAAACCCACATCATGCGGGTCTTTAAGCAGCAGATAAGGGGGTTTGGGGACCTTTCCCAAGGACGCTTAAAAGGTTGTTTAGGGACATCGGGGATCAAACTCAGGACCATTTTCGAGCGGGACTAACCGCTACACCGTCATTCAGATCACGTTTTTCCTACAATGCTCCTCTAATTTAGGGCCGGCAGTTTAGCTCAGGAGGTGGAGTGGTTCCATCCCCGGCTCCTCCTAGCAAAAAACCTGTTGAGGTGTCCTTGAGCAAGACACCCTAACCCTAATGCTCCCCGGGTGCTGTATCAATAGCTGCCCGCTGCTCCTAATACTAGGATACTGCACTGACAAATTAGAATAATTGCTATCATAATGCTCCTGTTCCTATCCTCTCCTGTTCACCCCCCCGCTCTCCTCACCATCCCGTGTTGAACTCCACGTGGGCGTCGAAGAGCGCCACGACCGGCGCCGAGGCCGCCCTCCAGCCGCTGACCCGGGAGCGGATCAGCCCCTCCTGCTTGTGGTGGCGGACCAGCTTGACGAAGCCGGCGCCGTGCTGAGCGTTGCTCTCGTCCACGAAGCTCTGCAGGTGTTCCTTGAGCTCCGCTGGAGAGGAACACACACACACACACACACACACACACACACACACACACACATTAAGTCTAATGCTGTAATGGCCTACTGAATGTCTGCACCCATCGACCACACTCGACTGGACGACTTAACAGAAGGAGAGAAAAAGTTTATGCGAGTGCCGATAAAAAAAAAAGAAAATATATGCACGCACAGCGGCAGGGCCAGAATAATAGCGTTCAATAGATCACATAACATCAGTAATTCATTGCAAATGACTTTATCTTTTTCACTCTCCCCCCCCCCCCCCCCCCCGTACCCTAACCCTATAATTCAAAAGATTGGTTTCTTGAAATAAAGTAATCGAGAAATTGAAATGCGCATTTCAGGCTTCACAGAGTCCTCAACGGTGGAAAACAAATCAATGTACCAAACATACATCAAATCATCCATCAAACATTCTTTATGAAGTAATATATATTCTGTGAAGTAATATATTCCGCAGTAAGGATCCAATCAACAAAGTGATGCGAAATGCGAAACTATAAAATGTCTATGGAATCAACTTTTCATTAAAACGATGACAATGTATACTTCTAAAAGAAAGTGTCTAAAAGAAAGGTCACATTCACTCATTCATACACACACTCATTCATACACACACACACATTCATCCACACATTCACCCACCGACGGTGGAGTCAGCCATGCAAGGAGACAGCCAGCACGTCAGGAGCAGTTAGGGTTAGGGGGTCTTGCTCAAGGACACCGACAGTTTTTGCTAGGAGGAGCCGGGGGTCGAACCAGCAACCTCATATATATTGTATATATATATATATATATATATATATATATGTACAATATAAAAGTACTCAAGTACATCCCATGTTTCCTCATGCATGAGGTGAATTGTTGTACTTCAAAATAAAAGGCACTTTGCACATAACAAGGAGGGACATTCATACACATTGGGACACTCAAACACAATTTCCCTCTCTCTCTCTCTCTCTCTCTCTCTCTCTCTCTCTCTCTCTCTCTCTCTCTCTCTCTCTCTCTCTCTCTCTCTCTCCATCAACCAGAATCCTGCTCTCCCCCCTCCCCCCTCTCTTCTAATGAGCCACAGTGCGCCCATGACCGTAGACAAAGTTTCACAAAGCTTTTGGGGGAGATAATAAGCTACACCATCTATCATCCTGTGAATATGTATATGCACGCCTTTATATTCACAGGAATATATTTCTGTTCCCAGATCTGATAGCATCTGCTGCTCGGAAAGAAAGAAAAAAAAGTGGATGAGTGAGGTCATTGAAATCAAAACAGAGCTAATAATAGCTTTGGACCGACGCTGCAGCATCGTTGGGCTATTGGAAAAGGAGGGAGGAGTGCTCCTTCTCAATGGCTGCTCTTCCTTTCCTCACTGGCTTTGGAAAATACTTTCTTGTGGATTTAATTAGGGGCTTCCAGAGAGAGAGAGAGAGAGAGAGAGAGAGAGAGAGAGAGGGGGGAGGCTTCAGGTTGTAACGGTGATGCAGTGCAATACAAATACAAATCTGAGGATCTTGCAATTTGATTTGAAGTGTCCCATGTCAGACGCTATGTGGATGGTCACAGTGTGTCCTGTTTCTGTGTCTGCTGTTATGTGTGAGTTCATGGCACTCATACATACAATGCCACGCGCTGCTTTATGATAGGGGAACATAAGAGAAACTATTGCTGAAGTCAGATGTATTAAATCCTTGGCTAAGGACCCTCGTTATATTATGCACCCAAAATACGGTTCCTGTGTATCAATCCTTCAGGATCAGCGATTCAACAGCATGCCATAACTGGTACATTATTGAAGAACAGTGACAAAAGAGGGGGAACCCATTCCGTTTCCAGAGGGACGGCAGCGGGGACATAGTTCTCATAAAGGTAATTATACGTAGGGCGGCTAGTGAAATATGCCGGCCGCTGATACGTGACGAAAATTACAAAGGTTCCTCCGACGAAGCGTTCCGCTGTACGGGTGAATAAGACATGAATCAGTTCCCCCCTCACTTAGGAGTGAGGAACCTTCGACCCCCCTAATGTCTCGGTGCGGTACCGTCTCTCTCCCGACACCCGAGTGTGAAATAATCGGGATATCAAATGTGACCTCTCATATCTCTCCATCCATATCTCTCTCTCTCTCTCTCTCTCTCTCTCTCTCTCTCTCTCTCTCTCTCTCAATGTCTCTCTCTCTCTCTCTCTCTCTCTCTCTCTCTCTCTCTCTCTCTCTCTCTCTCTCTCTCTCTCTCTCTCTCTCTCTCTCCGACTTCTGCAAAACTAAAAGTGATTTAGCGGTGAAGTCCTGGATCCGGCTTCCTGTGACATTGCCCTACTATAAAGCAGGAAGGAGAGTTAAACTTATTCATCAAACTGGAGACGGACAAAAGGTGTGCTTTAGGGATCTCTTTCCGGCCTTCCATTAAATAAGAATTCAAAACCAGAATTACATTTACATTTTAGTCAAGACAATACTATCTAGAGCATTTTAAAAAGTGAGATAGAGAAATAATATATATATATATACATCATATATATATGTATATATATATCATAGATTGTAAGATAGATGATTGATCAATGATGAATAGATGATAGAGAGATGATTAGGGCTGCCTCAGTTTTGTTTTGTAGAATGCAATTAGTTCAATTCATTTAAATTAGGATACATGTGTGACCTCCATATCGCTACATGACTGCTGCGCTCACGTCAGGCGCTTCTGGCTCCCATCATTGGTAAGGCACAACACCTACAGTATTCTTCCCTGTATATATATATATATATATATATATATATATATATATATATATATACTGTATATATATATACCTTTATCTGCACATATCTCATACCTACTCTATAGGTTATTTTATACCTGTTTTTATACCCAGTAGACAGTTTTTACATCCTATTTAACCACTGTACATTATAGTCCAGGCACTTTACAGTAACATTTGCACTCTGGTTAGACGCCAACTTCTTTTCGCTGTACTGTACCTGTGATGTACAATGACATTTAAATCTAATCTAATCTAATCTAATCTACAGATTTAAAAAACACTGTAGCTGCAGTTTCTTCTACCAAAGAGGTTAGATTAGATGGGTTAGATTACTAGTGGTTATATTACTTATGGGCCAAGGACCAGTGGATTGTGGCGCAGATCCGGATCAGAGTCCTGATGTAGGGGACGTTCTGGTGTGGGAGGTATGGCTCTGCTGTTGTCCTATGGTACTACGGCCCGCCTGTGCTGAGCTGCTTCCTTTGGATGCGTCTTCCCAAAGTTGATATATTGGAACTTTCATGCACGGTTAAATAACGGCATCATAAGGGCCACAGCAACAGCCCGCTCGCCATGGAAGAGAAGACGTGGTTCTGTGCCATCTGCTAAGTGTGTCTATTCGTGTTTATGAAGCTAATTGCCAAAGCCGTATCATTAGAGAGGGAGAGGTTTTTCCCCGCCGACGCTGCTACTGCGTTGATAAAGTCATCATCACTCGTTTGTCGACTACCTTCGAATTTTCAAGAGATGCCAAGTTATTCTACTTTGATTGATGGTGTGTGTGTGTGTGTGTGTGTGTGTGTGTGTGTGTGTTGGGATGTGTACCTCATCTAATTATTTTTATCCCATTATACTGAACGTCTTTGTGCAGGGCAATGGTAATGGATGCTTTTTATGTACCGCTTTTATCCAAAGCGCTTTACAAGTCATGCCTCACATTCACTCATTCATTCATACACACATTCAACCACCGACGGTGGAGTCAGCCATGCAAGGAGACAGCCAGCACATCAGGAGCAGTTAGGGTTAGGGTGTCTTGCTCAAGGACACCTCGACAGTTTTTGCTAGGAGAAGGCGGGGGTCAAACCAGCAACCTTCCGGTTGTGAGGCGATCGCTCTATCTCCTATGAGCTATAAAGAAGATTGAAGGTTTAAGTTGAAGGAACAAGAGGAATATTACTATATCTCACATGAAGAATTACATTTGAACTCTTTTTGATGTAGGCCTATTTATTTTTGCTCCTTTTTTCATCTCTTGCTCTCAGGCAAAATCACCTCAAGGAATTCTACGTGTTTTTTTTGGATGAAAATGAATTGCTTAATCAATCAAATAAATCGATAGAAAAATAAACTTCAGCGGCTAGCCCTACGATGATAGATAAATGATAAATGATAGATGATAGCTAGTCCACGGGCGCTGGAGTGATGATAGTGTGATATTTCAACCCTCAGTGTGTGTGTGTGTGTGTGTGTGTGTGTGTGTGTGTGTGTGTGTGTGTGTGTGTGTGTGTGTGTCTGTGTGTGTGTCCTCTTACGGCTGCTGCTGAAGTCGTCCACCAGGATGACCTCACTCAGCAGGTGGGCGGGCGTCCGCTGGATCACCGTGTGCACCGAGCGCAGCAGCACGGACAGCGCCTCGTTCACGAAGATGAAGACCACGCTGAGCTGAGGAAGGTCCGGGGAATACACCACGTTCCTGCAGCTGGAGATATAGAGAACACACCGGAGGAACACACAGAAGGGGGGTCAGACCAGCGTCGCCAATGGCGAAATCCACAGCAGAGGCGCAGCGAGAAGGAAGGACAATGCAGCAACGCAGGTGGTTGTCTTTCCGTCACTTTTTTTGGAATCATCATCTTCATTTTTTTGCATGAATACATTGAATTATTTAGTCATACGCAATCTACCACAAAGTATTACGATTTTGCATGATTATAATACTAACGGTAATTATTACATAACTTGACATTGTCATTGATGAGCTGCAGACATTGGGATTCAAACTCACAACCTTTTCACTGAGAGTCGAGATTCGAGATTCAAGTGCTTTATTTGTCACACACACATCGAGCAGGATGTGCAGTGAAATGAAAGACACCCAAACCACAACACACACACACACACGCCTCTATTATCCACTCATCAGCAATAAAGCCAAAAAAAGCCTTACTCATCCGGTCTGTAGTCCGGTATGGGCCTCGTGAGGGAGACCCGGTCGCTGAGGTAACCGTTGTAGCCGTAGTACTGGAACTTCCGGAGGGCGACCCTGCGGCTCTCGGGGCCGAGGTCGTGACCCCAGTGCAGGAACAGCGAGGTGGCGGGGTCAGAGGCGGGGTCAGACACAGTGTCTTCACCATCCTTTAGAGGAGCATCTGCAAAGAGAGAGAGAGAGAGAGAGAGAGAGAGAGAGAGAGAGAGAGAGAGAGAGAGAGAGAGAGAGAGAGAGAGAGAGAGAGAGAGAGAGAGAGAGAGAGAGGGAGAGAGAGAGGGAGAGAGAGAGAGAGAGAGAGAGAGAGAGAGAGAGAGAGAGAGAGAGAGAGGGAGAGAGAGGGAGAGAGAGAGAGACAGGAAAAATAAATTCTGTGTCAATGAAAGGATTTTGTCATATTTTCAGGGAATTGGCTCAGCTATATATTTACACATTATCAACCAATTAATCCCATTTCCTTTCAATTTAAATCACTGATATAGCTATCATTTCTAATATAAATATGCGTTTGTTCTCATAATAACTTGCATAACAACAACAACAATGCCATTTGCCACAAGGTACGCAGTCTATTATCAGCTAAATAAATAAATAAATAAATAAAGAAACCCTTCTCCCTCCGGGCTGAAATAATAATGTTGAGCAGCACAGGAGACAGGACCAGACACACATAGCGCGGGGCAGACACACACGGCCATTGTTAGCACAAATAACACAGCCTAGCAATCATACCGCTGCCTCCTGCAGACTAGAGATTTGGTCACCGAGAGCGAATGCCCCCCATATCCCAGGAAGAAATCATTGAGTTTTTCTGCTTTGTACGTTACTTTCCTGTGTTACTTCACTATCTCTTTCTGCGGTAAGCAGCCTCTTTTGAGACCCAAGGAGGATATACAACTAAATAAAGTTTGGAATGAAAATGATTCGACCAGCCAAACGAGACATGGCTGAGATGCTGTTCAACCGTTTGGATTCCAATTCATATTCACCTATTCTAAAGACATAAGGACGGTGTGGTGCATCCTAATTCTGCCTATGTGAACCCACAGAGGAACTAGCACGCCCCATATGACCAATCAGAGCAGCAGAACACACGCCCCATACGACCAATCAGAGCAGCAGAACACACGCCACATACGACCAATCAGAGCAGCAGAACACACACCACATACGACCAATCAGAGCAGCAGAACACACGCCACATACGACCAATCAGAGCAGCAGAACACACACCACATACGACCAATCAGAGCAGCAGAACACACGCCACATACGACCAATCAGAGCATCAGAGCGGACGCCACATACGACCAATCAGAGCAGCAGAACAGACGCCACATATGACCAATCAGAGCAGCAGAACACACGCCACATACGACCAATCAGAGCAGCAGAACACATTCCACATACGACCAATCAGAGCAGCAGAACACACGCCACATACGACCAATCAGAGCAGCAGAACACACGCCACATACGACCAATCAGAGCATCAGAGCGGACGCCACATACGACCAATCAGAGCAGCAGAACACACGCCACATACGACCAAAAAAAGCATCTCTGCCAGCAGTATATGTATGGACAACTCCTGGGCAGGCACATCTTGATTCTTTGTGTGTTCTCCTCAAGGAGGAGGAGGAGGAGGAGGAGGAGGAGGAGGAGGAGGAGGAGGAGGAGGAGGAGAAGCCATCAACGGAGCTGTAGGGTTGTTTTTGTTCCTGGGACCTATGCCAAGTTTGACATGTTACATCATGAATTTATGGAGTCTGGGCTCAACAGCTCCGGGGCCACAGACCTCCACTGCAGGCGCCGCTAACAAGTTAGGAAACTCAAGAGGTAGAGAGAAGATGTGAGGCTTGCGTGAGCTGAGTGTCACTCACAATCAGCCGGTGTGTGTGTGTGTGCGTGCACGTGTGTGCGTGTGCGTGTGCCATGCAGGTGTGTGGGCATGCGCGTTTGGCAGGCGGAGAAAATGTGAGCTATTTATCTGTTGCATATGAGGCGATTAGCGCGACTGCCTCGACTGTTGTTTGTAGTGCCAAGTGATTTGCTTCTGCACATGTATTCATGTGCTTTGACGAGGAATTAATGTGTGTGTGTGTGTGTGTGTGTGTATGTGCCAAAATGTGCATTCCAGCTCCAGTGTGGACGGTTTGTTCGAATAATGAGAAAATAGCAGGCAATAAACTTCTGTAGCTGCTCTGGAATATTCGCCGCCTGATTGTGTGTGTAACCGCTAACAACAAGCTTCTGCAAATGCTGCAGTGAAAGGCGTGTGTGTCAGTGTGTGTCAGTGTGTGTGTGTGTGTGTGTGTGTGTGTGTCAGTGTGTGTCAGTGTGTGTGTGTGTGTGTGTGTGTGTGTGTGTGTGTGTGTGTGTATGTCTGCGTGTGAGCCACACAAACTTCTAGGTGTGACTTGTTGCCGACATCTCTAAACGCATTCAAAAGTAATCATCTCCTTCCCCTGCTCTCACACACACACACACACACACACACACACACACCACACACACATTGCGAGTCCCAGCGGGCGACATTTTAATACAGCGTGTTGCATCGTGGGGGGGGTCTGCACCTTTTGTTTTGAGACTCGGAGGCCGAGGAAGTAAACAGAGGCCCGTGGCGTCTGCTAGCTTACGCTCCAATCTGCCGGGAAACCGCGCGTTCTGCAAAAGGAGAAACTAGGGGTCACGACACGCCGACGGCGGGTTCTGCTGACCGAAATAAACCGTGTTTACACAGAGAGGGGAGCACGCCGCCATCGTGTTTTCCGCGGCGGGTTCCGCCTGACAGATACGATGCTCCGTTGTCTCCGAGCTGCAGGAACACCTCATACCTGCGGTTCACCGGGGAAGTCACCCCCGTAAACATGGCATCATCATTGAACAAAAAGGCCTTGATACACACGCAATATGGAATATTTTATTTGTATATATAATATGTCATCTCTTGTGTCACAGCAAATCATTCAAAGCTACTTCTTCTATCGATGAAAGTGCAGCTATAGAGCAACTACTAGGCTACCTCACAGATCAGAGATCAGCGGTATATTGAATATAATGAAAAAACGATGTTTGGAAACTCCAGCAATCTCATGGATTGCATGGCGCTGACACAATAACGGTATCGTATGGATTGAAATTGTGAATTGAGAATGTGTTCCTTTATTGCATTTTGTTTCATTGCATGTATTTATTTTTATATTGACCATTGTTACCTGAAGAAGATAAGGGTTGTTGCATCTGGTAGGCTAAACAACACACTAAACTCAGCCACAAAATGTTCCCTCAGGTGAAATACAACGACACAAATCTTTGCTTGCAGTTTCAGTGTACTGCAATGTACAGAGGCAAAAAGAGAACCTTGACAAGAGAGAGATGGCAGTGGACTTGGCCTTCAACCATGAAGGATGTAAGCATACACAGAGAAATCTCACAGAGCAAGCATCTCACAGGTAAATATTGTGTGACAAATGTGACTAATTGATTACACCCCGAGATGAATCTGCCTGAGATAAAACTCCACTAATGTCTAGAGCAGGAATGTGTGTGTGTGTGTGTGTGTCTGTGGGGGGGGCTTTCTAGGGACATGATTTCATGGCAAATTCCCCATCCTGTGGAGAAACATCAGGTTCAGCTGAACAATGCAGGGAGGTCCACAGCAACTAACACACATCAACACCCACCTGCTTTTTTTCAATTCTTGACCACGGCACCATTTCAAAAGGACACCGTTCTAAAGGGAATACACTTTACAGTGAATCTACTCGACCATCTCTCTCTCTCTGGTTCCCATGTAAAGGACTTGGACTTGATGGCACACATTCTAAATGGCTGCTTGTATAATGAAGGGCTGTGCATAGCAACGCACGACTGAACCGCCGGTTAAGGACAGTCATCTCTCCACAGTCTATTGAGGTACAAAAACACTGCCGTGCCCACACACACCGTCAATTCTATACCCACCTGATGGCCGATGAAAGGCCTCTTCTGCATCATTGCACTCTTTATGGTGGCCCTTTTACACTAAGTGCTTGAAATGCAGTGTGTGTGTGTGTGTGTGTGTGTGTG
Organism: Muraenolepis orangiensis; assembly: GCA_027704905.1. Lineage (NCBI taxonomy): Eukaryota > Metazoa > Chordata > Actinopteri > Gadiformes > Muraenolepididae > Muraenolepis > Muraenolepis orangiensis. Next base: position 26,231,273 of record CM051010.1, read on the forward strand.
TGTGTGTGTGTGTGTGTGTGTGTGTGTGTGTCATACTCTTAATTTTGCACCTACAGATATATTGGTTATTCACTAAAATAAGGCTCTGTTGGTGAACATTCATACATGGAAGAGTTAATGTTCATGTAATCTAACCCTCACAGACACAAACAACAGGGAAACAACCCAAAGACAGGGCAGAGGACTGCAATACAACCCACGTATGACCGTAGGTCGCAACAAAACCCATTGGCTTACAGCAGCCCTTATTAAGTCCTTATTATGAAGTTGTGGTGTAACAGTGTGTCAGGAGCTCACAGAAGAAAGAAGAAAAAACAGTAGACGCCAGTAGACACGCCCACTTGTCGCTTCAATATATAGCAATTGGCCACGGACTTCAGTTCGGGTCCTGTGATGGCGAACTCTGGTGGAAACGATCAAAGTACCAGGGCAAGCAATCCCACCATCAGCGTCACATGGCCAGCACAGTGTGAACCACACTGCATGTAAACGTCTCCCCGGGGCCAAGGCATTTCTTAAACTGTGGTCTACAAGCCAGTCAAGCTTGGACTAGAGAGTTGTTCACCAGCACTTCATTAACAAGAGCCTGAATACACTGCCGGCGGTCCACGAGTGGCAGAACCAAATCCAATTATGGGTTGCCACTGTGACTTGTGTTCCAGCGGTTAGGTCAGCGTGACACAGTCCACATGTATGTGGCTATAAGAGGTGCTGGTGTGAGCAGGGCGACAGAAAGCAGACGGTGGCAAAGTTACAGAAGAAGCTTCACGCCTCTTACTCTCATCAGCAGCCCTTCTGCCGGGCCGCCGAATCGAGACGACCAAAGCCTCTACTACCTCGTTGGCTGTCAAAAGACCCAAATTATCTCTTGATCAAATGATCACAAAGGCAACCATTACAATGCAAGTAAGCAGGCACACACTTATGTGCACACATGTGCGTGTGCATGTGTGTGTGTGTGAGTGGGGCAGGTAATCCATCCCTTGATTGCAGCTTGACGCTAGAGACCAAATCGCTTCCCGAGATCAATACAGATGGTCTTAGCTGGTCTCCTCCTGCACCATCACACAGTCCCCCCCCCTCTTCTCTCTCTCCTCCTCCACCTCCTCCACAATCTCCACCTCCTTCCCCAACACACTCTCCCTCTACACCACTCTCCCCCTCTACACCACTCTCCTTGTCCTCCAGCCACACCACCATTTTCCTCCTCCTCCTCCTCCTCCACCCCTCCTCCTCTCCATCTCCACCAGACCGTCTCCCTGCCACGAGAGGAGCCTCCGGCGCGGCTGAACTAATTCTGTTAGCACCACTGAGATACGCGTTCCCTGTCAACTGACAGGAGAAGAGGGCCGAGGCGAGGGGCTTCCCTGGAGACTAACTGGAAACCGCGCTTTTGTATGAAATTAGGAGGGAGATAAACAGAGAGGGAGAAAAGAAAAAAAAATAAGAAAAAAAGTGGTATTTATGATGCAGTTGAAAGTTTCTTCTTTCTTTCTATAATAAATACCATGAAACATCCAGTGAGGTAAGATTGAGCAGTGAGAGATTGAGCAATATGAAGTACAGCATTTTTTGTCGCTCACAAAAATGTTCAAAATCTTTAAATGTTACACAACAGACACCGAGAAGGAAAACTTGCATTCCATGTGTTGACACGTATGGAGGAAAGTAGGCTCACGAATCAGACTTCAGATTCTAATCTAAAGTCAGATGGCATACAAGCTCAAATCTGGGATAACCGGGCTTTCCACTTTCTTTCACTCCATATTTGTTTAGACCAATCATGTTGTTGGCTGCAGGGGGTCTGTAAGAGGAAGTGCTTGGTTGGCAAACACAAACTCTGCTAAGTTCTGCTATAACACAGTAGGACTGCTGGATCATAAGTTCTGCTATAACACAGTAGGACTGCTGGACCCGAGATTTGGAGCAGAGTAAGTACGTTTTATCAACAAACCAAAAAACAAAGTAGATTTAAAAAACTAAGATGAGCAACACATAAGTTGATATTTTTCCATAGTTACTTAATACAACCGTGTGGGAATCGCGGTATTCAGCAGCTTTGATGATGCTAATACATGTTCCTTGAAGATGGTACTTTCCACCGTGTAAGTGCACTTTTAAAAATATAAAAAAATATATTATTCCAAATAAAGTGAATTGATCGTGCAACTTCAAGATGGAAACCCCTGCCAATGCCACCTTCCTCTGTGTACCAAATATATACGATTAAAATACAAAAGATTAAAAAACTAAATAAATGCTTGCATTCCCATGGATTCATTTGTCCCGCTCAAGGTCGCTGTGTATCACTTGTTTGAAGAGAACCACTTTGCAGGACACACCGCACTTCTAGTGACAAAATATGCACAGCACAACATATTGAATTGATTTTGTATGGCTTTTTTTCACTCTCATCACTCAGCACATGACATTTGCAGTGCCGGCAAAATGCACAGAGCAGATATGGTTGATGTCTGGAGACCCAGGCGGACGCATGGGCTCTCTAAAAGCACCGGGGTCAGCCTGGAAACACAGTGTTGTTACAGTTAGCTGAGAGGGTGATGAGGAGAGAAGAGAGATGAGGAGAGAGAGAGAGAGAGATGAGGATGATGGAGAGGGGAGAGAGGTGAGGGGAGAGAGAGAGAGAGAGAGAGAGAGAGAGAGAGAGAGAGAGAGAGAGAGAGAGAGAGAGAGAGAGAGAGAGAGAGAGAGAGAGAGAGAGAGAGAGAGAGAGAGAGAGAGAGATGAGGAGAAGAGGACATGATGAGCATGTGACAGCAGAGGTGATAAGAGGAAATGAGAGCAGAGGAGGAAAGATAAGATAAGATAACACGTTGATTGGAGAGGAGGAGAGGAGAGGAGAGGAGAGGAGCAATTATATGAGAGCAGAGGAGAGATAGTCCACAAGAAGACACTGACAGAAGGGGAGAGGAAATGAGAATAGAGAACACATGGAGAACCTGTTGAGTGCAGAGTGTCACAAGGGAGTAGTTTGGTGGGACCCAGAACGCAGACCCAATGAAGCGATAACGTGAACCTTTATTAAAGCAACAGACTGATCGGGAACAGGCCAGGGGTCTGGATACCGGGAAGTCGATCAGCGTAGTACCGGCAGGTAGTAGACCGGCGAGTAGTCCGGGACGGGGGAGGAGTCTGGATACCGGGAGGTCGAAGTAGCGACAGGTAGTAGACAGAGAGTAACGCGGGACAGGTGAGAGGTCTGGATACCCGGTCCAGAATGTACAAAGTACAAAGTACACAGTAGTACAACCTAGCCCCGAAGTAACGGGACGCCAGGGTATATATACACCCCCAGGTGACGTGAGTACCCTAATCACTCTCGGCAATTGCCGATAGGTGTGTGTGTGCGCCGCCAAAGCCCACGGCTTGGCCACGCCCCCTCTCAACCACCGTAACCGTGACACCGAGAAGAGGCGAGAGAGGAGAGACTTGGGAGATGAGAGTTGAGAACAAGCTTAGAGGCCAAGAAAATAGAGAAAGAGCGAAGCCGCCTAAACACAGCGGTTAAGAATCATTGCACATGTTTTTACTTTGCAACTTCCAGGTGTTAACAGAACAGTTAGAGAGTCAAATCAGATGTTCATCAGCAGCACTGTTACATTTGTGTACTGTTGTTGTGCTATGGATCCTCATCCACTAATGGACATAAAAGAAACACATGGACATTACGGTTAGGTCCACTGCACTCACCCCGGGCTGCAGTATACACAGAGCAGCCCCCTGAGCACTGTGTTTCAGCACTTTGGATGTACAAAAGTTATTATTAAGCACAGTATATATTTCAGATGTGATTCACTGTGGTAACCACAGTCCGCCCAAGGTTCAGAAGTATTGGAAGGGGCTGAATGAGGTCTAGATGGAAAAGGGCTCCGCACATGGGCTCGCAAAAATAAACAAAGCCAGGGAACGGTATATACTAGTGATTCACAAGTGGCGACCCTGCACTGCCACAATAAAGGTGAAGGCAGTGTCTGTCCGGGTTTTTCATGTTTCTTTATGAAACATGAAATGTTTCATAAATGTTTTTTTATAACTTTAAATCATTCAGTTCAGCTAATTCATTGCAATATGTTTGGTGAATGAATATTCTGAATTGCATTTACTGAATATATTTGAGCTTGTCTGGACACCAAGCACCAAGTTTATATTTGTGTTGTTGTTGCGCCTTAAGGGAGAAACGGGGCCACATAGACAGCCCCATTTTATAAGAAAGCCCTACTTTCCAGCGGGAAATTACTTCTTTAAGCCCAAAGCACACTTCGGTGAATTGCGGCTCACATTGTGACCCAAAACATTGAATTAATGTTATTATGGAGGTTCTAAATGGATCCCCAAACCTCCAGGAAACGAGGGTAGCAATCAATTGTCCAGTTTATTCATCCAGAGAATGAGGTGAATGTTGATTGCCATGAGGATTGAGAGCTATTCAAAAGACGCCAAGGCAAACACCTACAAACACTCAGTCAGAGGGAAGGTGGAGGAGGAGGTCCATGTCCAGGCCTCCGTAACAAGGGTGGAACTACACTGAAGTACACTGAACAATCACTTGGTGTCTCCTCGTGCAGGAGCAGAGGAAACAAACCATTTTCAACATATTGTTTTAACAGTGCAACGCACACATAGCTGACTGTATTTGGCTCCTTTGGTATCAGTGTAACAGTCAGTGTCCCGCACTGGGCTTGAACTCACAACCTCCGGCATGGCATGAGGGAGGACACTCTTACGTGAGAAGCTTAAACCCACAGGCTCTAGCTTCATCGCTAGAGCGTCTTTTAGGCGTCGGGGAGTGAGGTTTATCACTGCACAGCACAGCAAGTCTATTTTGGACGCATGTATTCATAAACATTATTTTGCATTTGGCCCAAACGTGTGCTTGGGGTCCACCAAGTCGCTGTCTACGATACAGTGGCTGCGACATGGCCCAGCCATGCGTGCATACCCACGTGCACAGTGTGCGTGTGTGTGTGTGTTGTGTGTGTGTGTGTGTGTGTGTGTGTGTGTGTGTGTGCAACTATGCCTGAGTGATGTCGTTCATAACGCTGCAGACAAGGGACGCCTCATCATTCGGTTTAATAAGCATTGTGATGCTGGTGGGCATCAGGTGTGTGTGTGTGTGTGTGTGTGTGTGTGTGTGTGTGTGGGGGGGGTTGTGTGTTTTGTAATAATTGGATTGCCTGAGGAATTGAGAGGGAGGGCACTGCTAGGGAGTGTGTGTGTGTGTGTGTGTGCATGAGTGTGTGTGTGTGTGTGTGTGCATGAGTGTGTGTGTGTGTGTGTGTGTGTGTGTGTGTGTGTGTGTGTGTGGTGTGTGTGTGTGTGTGTGTGTGTGTGTGTGTGTGTGTGTGTGTGTGTGTGTGTGTGTGTGTGTGTGTGTGTGTGCATGAGTGTGTGTGTGTGTGTGTGTGCATGAGTGCATGTGTGTCTGTGGTTGTGTGTGCATGCATGTGTGTCTAGGAACGTGGACTGCATAGACCCAAATACAATACTATGCGGTGCCTTGCTGGTTTGTAGGCCGTGGGTTGTGTCTGTGATAGAAAGGAGAGCCAGAGACAGAACTGAAGACGTGGAGGTGAGAGGGGACAGATGAGCCCGGGGGGGGCCGCACTGCGTCCTTGACCAAGGAAAAAATAATAAACTCCACAGAAAAGTGGACTTTCCACAACTAGTAGGATCCTTCCCCGGATCCTCGGTCCACCTGGACATGATTCAATACCAGCGGCTAATAGTTAAAACATATAGCCAGCGCTGGGTCATAGTACCAAAATAAAAGCTACCACACCCAACAAAACGGTCTTACAATTATTTCAGCTTCAATAATGGAATTCAGTTACTGCATGAATGCCTGGACAGAGAAATCGATGGAGTTGCTCCTATGCTGAAAGAATGGCAGCAGAATGTGTGCAAAGTCTCATTTTGTGCTTGGGTGGGAGTTATTATTTTGTAATGCTGCAAAATAGAATATATATATATATATATATATATATATATGCTATTTTATAGCATAAGCATGGTGAAATACACCACCTAATGAGGAGGTGTATCTCAATATGAATTACAATGGCGACATCATGGATTAGGCTCTCAGGGATAAGAGCAAATGGGACAACACAATACCTTGGAGATCCGTCCTCCTCACCAAAATACTCGCCGTTAAGCAACATGACATTATTCTCTCTCTCTCTCTCTCTCTCTCTCTCTCTCTCTCTCTCTCTCTCTCTCTCTCTCTCTCTCTCTCTCTCTCTCTCTCTCTCTCTCTCTCTCTCTCTCTCTCTCTCTATGTCTCTCGACGTCTCTGTCTCAGAATAGACCTTAAAACTTGTTAGGGTGACATTAACACCAATTTTCCGTTTATCAGCCTCACTTTTCTGAATGCAATGATACCCTAAAAATATTCCACCAAAGGAATAAATAGCGAGTGGTGTCTACGATCATGGGTCCCCGTTGAACAGACCAATAGGCCTAAAGCACGTTACAGTTGAAAGCCGGAAGTACCCGTTAAAAATCGCTGAAGCAGTGTGTCCCAAGTTCCGGTTAATACATTCACCATGGAGGACAGTTATCGCTGGACAACATCGCTGCAAAACCTTCCAAAAGTTGGTCAAGAC
>CM051010.1:26238898-26241398 GCA_027704905.1 Muraenolepis orangiensis
TCTTCTTCTTCTTCCCATGCTGCTTGCAGAGCAACAGCAGGGCAGAGCGAAGCTACAAAACACCACCTTTGGTCGGCGGGGGTAACGTTGTTTGTTGTACACGTTTGATGGGGAGGCTGTGACAAAAACAACTCACTTCATTAGTAATGAGTCAGTGAGTGAGACATTTCTGGAAACCTGTGGCAAGAGCATCCCTCAGCATCCCTCAGTACACCTACTCTATATCTAGGAAAACAAGCAGGATATGCGATGACCACAATAACACAGAAAGAAAGAAAACCGCCTTAAAGAACCTTGTAGATCAAGACGTTTGAATGCATGATGAACCCTTTTATGGTGTGGGTGGAAACAACAACATCATCAACAGCAACAACAGTCGCTGTGCTTTAGCTGTGGGACATTACTGCATGAATTCCGGTTGAAAGGTTAGTGTGACATTTTGAAATGTGCCCTGCTATTCATCTTCCCCATGGACCTGTCAGTTTGTGGGAATGCAGTTTCTGCAACAATATGTTGCCCCCCCCACCCCCCCCACCCCCCCCCCCCCCCCCCCCCCCGCTTAGCACTTAATGAAGACACAAGTGCCTCACGACGCACAGTAGCGCTCTTACTACAAGTACTACATGACACTGAATAACACATGGAGAGTCATCCTCCCTCTCCTCCTCCTCTTCCTCCTCCTCCTCCTCCTCCTCCTCCTCCTCCTCCTCCTCCTCCTCCTCCTCCTCCTCCCCTCCTCCTCCCCTTCCTCCTCCTCCTCCTCCTCCCTTCCTCCTCCTCCTCTCCTCCTCCTCCTCCTCCTCCTCCTCCTCCTCCTCCTCCTCCCCTTCCTCCTCCTCCTCCTCCTCCTCCTCCTCCTCCTCCTCCTCCTCCTCCTCCTCCCCCCCTCCTCCTCCTCCTCCTCCCCTCCTCCTCCTCCATCATCACATATGCATGTGTCTCATGCCGTCTCTGGACTCTCTGGTCTAATTGAGTAGGCCCTGGCGGTGGGACCATCTGTCACCTCTGGCCTCCCCTCCCAGAGCTGAAGACCACAGACCACACAGAGATGGGAGAGGAGGAGAGGAGACAAGAGGATGCAGGGAGGCCCACGGCATGCAGCTAGGGGGCTACAGACCCCCTCATGTAGACATGAGGCGGGGGGAGGTGGGGAACAGATGTGCTCTGACCTACAGGACCTCCGGTGTTCTGAAGGACTTCCCTACATGACTGGGACATGACACCGGGGATGGATGCATGACCACAATGAACGTAGAGCGCTCCTGTGGACGTATCAAAAGGTCAAACACAACCGACAGCTCCGAGATAACAACGTGCGCTATTCCCATATCAATTTTGGTCGCACCAAGTAGTGCAGCGGTAGCAGTAGGGCCGACAACTGTCAATGCAACAGTTCCAGATTGCAAGTATAATATAGACCTTATGGAGGGCAGGAAACCGGTGTATAGAAGCCTCTCTCTCTGTCTTAGTGTGTTTGGCTCAGGCCTCAGAGACAGGGGACTCTAGAATCCAGAATCCCCAGGAAAGTCAGTGTGCAAACACAGTGAAAACCAAGAGAACCCAGAGGCTGAGGGGGTGGGGCTTCCCAGCTAAACGTTGGTTCACCACTGCACACAGCGACCCCAACCTGGACCAGGCTTGGTGTAATGCTGCAGTGGTGAAAGGAGAACTACTAAAAGGACAGGTGAATGATGTCCCATATCCACATTTTGCTGTGGAAAAAAATCCATGATCTGTCGGGTTATTAAGGCAGGGACAGGGGAATGTGTGAGAAAGAGCTATTTGTGCCAAAACCTTATGACTCCAAAGTGCTCTTCCTGGCACATACCCACCGCCCCGAGGGCCCACCTTGCTGCAGACAAGACTGAGAGGCTCCTGGCTCTGGTTCTTCTGGCCGGGGGTGAGAAGGGCTGCTGCCGCCGCTGTGCAGCCTGCCAGAAAATATCCCCAAAGGCCTCTTATGGCAGCCTTCTCATTACACTCCCCATCATTGAGACTCCCTTCGGCTGGATAGCCATGGGTGTGGTGCTGCTCAACACAGCACATCGAGTCATACTGGTCCCGATGAACTACAACACCCACTAACCCGAGACCATAGCGCTCTTCTCCACCACCGCCAAACTGATAGCCTTGCTTTTCTCGTCCAGTAGGGGGGTCGCAGAGGAATTTCTGATGGACCAGCTTCTTCCCTTTGTCCCTTTCTCCATCAGGCAAGTTCTAGCCGAGTTCAAACTACCACAACCTTCAAAGACATCTTCACTGCCCTCTCCCATCTGGGTGTCTTACAACCCCCCCCCCCCCTACATCCAACATGCCCACAACAGACAAGCTCTCATCATTCTGTCCATCCTGTGTTCTGCCTTGAAGAGGGAGACTGCATGTGTTGCTGCTGCTCCAGGGCTGGGGCAAGTGTCTTGGCCCTCTTTTCAGAAAACATCTCTCCCTCTCTCTCTCTCTCTCTCTCTCTCTCTCTCTCTCTCTCTCTCTCTCTCTCTCTCTC
>CM051010.1:26246398-26271398 GCA_027704905.1 Muraenolepis orangiensis
TCGCTCTTCCAAGACCCAGCTCTTCACGGCTCTGGCTCCACAGTGGTGGAATGAAGTCCCTCGCCAGCTTCCGCAAGAGACTCAAGACCCACCTGTTCAGAGTCCACCTGGACTCTCCATGAACCCTCCTCCTCCTTTGTGAACCCCTAACTTGCTTAAGTCCTGACATTAATAGCTCTTAGCATGTTGTATATTCTAGCGAGTGTAGATCCTTAATGTTGATAACACGCTCTTATCACAGCTACTTAAGCAGGTGACCTGGCAGTACCACATTGTGTTATTCATCTTGTTAATATGAATGTTTGTGAACTGCTCTATTTTTATGTTTGCGTACCTCAGTGTTATGCTATTGTCTGCTTCACCAAATGTACTCCTTGTAAGTCGCTTTGGATAAAAGCGTCTGCCAAATGCCCTAAATGTAAATGTAAATGTAAATAGTATTTTCTAACTTTCCTTGTCACCCACTCTCCTCTCCACGCCTCCTAGCTCTTCACAAAAACTCCATCTCTCTTCTCTATCTATCTATCTATCTCCCTCCATCTCCCTCCATCTCCCTCTCTCTCTCTCTCTCTCTCTCTCTCTCTCTCTCTCTCTCTCTCTCTCTCTCTCTCTCTCTCTCTCTCTCTCCCTCCTTCCCCAGTCTCTACCTCTCACCATCTCACCCCCCATCTCTCTTCCTCTCTCCACCTCTCTCCATCTCTCTCTTCATCTCCCTCCATCTCTATCCCTCTCTATCCATGTCGACCCTACTCCAGCTCTCCCTCTTTCTCCATCTCTAGCCCCATCCAGCTCTCCCTCTCTCTCTCTCTCCCTCTCCCTCCATCTCTCCCTCTCTCTCCGTCCCCCTAATGCCACATCATCACATCCTAAACTCTCAGTCCTTCGCTGTTGGCACCTTCCGTACTGGAGGTTACGTTTGATTGGCTGTCTGGTTGTGACCGCGGCTCGTCGGGACAAATGAACTACTTGTGAGGATGAGACCCCAACGTCCCTCCAACCTGACACAGCTACAAGAACGACCAGAGGAAAGGCCGCTTCCAGCCACAGACAGGAAAAAGTGTGTCTTCTTTAGGCCTATATGTATTATATTTGTATAGTCCAGTGTGGTCTAGTATGAAAAATCCATAACATATAACTTAAAGGGAAAGTATAAGGGATAATGGAAATAAATGGAACCTATAATATGCATGTGAACATGCAATGAATTGATTTGGAAGGAAATCATATAAGCAGGGAAGATGTATCCCTCTCTCTAATGAAAGCTAAATGTGAAAGGAAAAATCAATATGGAAAACCCATTAGGAGGTTTCATATCAGATGACAATTCTATACAGGTTATACAATTGCCCTGATATAAATTGGAAACCTAAGACTTTTGCTTATCAGCTCCATTTTGTTAAGAAGAAGTTGATCAACATTTGCCAGTGACGTGGTTTCAAGTGCTTGTCATTAAGATTGACTGCACAAGTCCATGTGGCTTTGAATATTCAGTACTCCAGCGAGGGCAAAGGTGAAAAGAAAAATCCATCCCAACAATTTCCAATAAATCACTTTTTGAAACCATCACCTGTGATCGACCTAGCCGTGCCAATACCTCACTGTGTGCATGTTGTGTGTGGCATAACCTGGTGAAGCGTGCACACACACACACGCACACACACACACGCACGCACACACACACACACACACACACACACACACACACACACACACACACACACACGCACACACGCACACACGCACACACGCACACACACGCCTTCAATAGTGCACCACTTTGAACATCCCCCATTCCTCTACTGTGGCGACCGCTTTTAAAGCTCGGCAAGGAAGGAGATGAGGAAACTCGACGGGGGAACCAAACTAAAACACCTGAGGACCTGGGTTCTCCCTCCCTCGGTGCAGGGGGGTTAGAGCACAGAAGAGCTCCCCTCTCAGCAATGATTCAGTCATCAAGTCATGTCTTCAAAGACACTTCTGCTTAATTAAATGTAAAAAAAACCCTGAATGTGATCCTCCAGCACATCTCCCTGATGCTATTCACATATTGTGAATTCCTCGCACAACAAAAGCCGGCTGGATATTCAGGCAGTAAACACACACAATATGAAGTGGCCCAAGAGAAAGACATTGACTCCGGAACAAAACACTTGTTTGGCAAAACGTTCTGCTAATAAAAACATTTTTGTCCAAAAGCCACTTCCCGAATTAAAGCTGACAACCATGAAATCAACCATACGGCCAGGAGCCGCACACCAGAGGACCAGGAGCCACACCGGTTTACATGCTTCCTCGGTCAACAAGAGACAAGTGCAGGTTGTTCGCATTGATGACTGCTTGATTCTACACAACGGTATGTCAACGGCAGCTCCGGACACACAAAAGGCAAGACAGACACGAAACAGTGTTGCCGCAAACACAAGAGGCCAGTGAACCTTATTATGTGTTTGGATCGTCAGGTACCGCTTCTCTGCAGGCCGCACGAAGCCATCCAGGGAACCAAGAGAAGGGAAGCAGAGAGTGAGAGAGAGAGTCAAGACTCTCGATCCGGAAACCCTTATGAAGGGCCCCAGACAGCCAGGCTGTCTGGGGCCCTTCATAAGGGTTTCCCATTATTCAGGTCCCAGGGACCTGAATAATGACAATGTAGTTAGGGGGAGGACAGAATATCAAGGATGTTGAGGGAGGCAGCCGAGTGAAATAAAGACACGCAATTAGTGCTCACTTTGACCGTTCCAAGGATACCAGCGGCCGCCTGTTGAATTATCTGCAGCGGTTCCACGGCACGGTTCCACTCCACCGGCGAGCAGCGCTACATTCATATTCACGTTCCCTTTAAGCCGATGTGGTTCAGTTACGTGGGTCTCGCAGGACCCCGGCGTTCTGCAAGGGGGATTCATGAATTATCAACCCGCAGCACGTTGGATCCAAGCTGGCTTGACGTGTCGTGATTGTGTCGCAGTTCATATATTTGTTGTGATTTATAACATCAAGTCAATTTTTGGGCAAAATTGGAACAAGAAACCCCCAAGGAACTGTCTTGGGTTTTGTCCAGTTTGTATGTCAATTGACGGTATATGCACTGCATTTATGTAGCGCTTTCATCCAAAAAACACTTTACAATTATTGCCTCACATTCACCCATTAATTCACCCATTAATTCACCCATTCATTCACCCATTCATTCACCCATTCATTCACCCATTCTTACACCGACGGCAGTGTCAACCATGGTCAGGAGCAGTTGAGGATAAGGGCCTTGCTCGGAGACACCTCCACACTCGGCTAGGAGAAGGGGGATTGAAAATGATCTATTATATTATCTAAAACTTTAAATTGACTTTCTGTACATACATCAAGGGACTACAGGGCTGCAGCAGATCCATCAAACTGTAACGTTTGTTCTACAAAAGACCACGTCTACTGCGAATGGAGAGAAGTCACAGAACTCACTACCTGAACACTCGAAATGTGCTGCAAACTTCACTTTTGAGTAACAAAATCCGATTTTAATTCAGCAACAGATCCTGTCTAGTTTCACTATGTTACTTCTAAATGCATCCGACTGCTATTTGCAGCCGCTACAAACACTATGACACTTGCATGGGATACTAGTTGCTCTCAATTCAGTCCAACAATGTACATTGTATATCCGTCGCCATCAAAACGAACCATTCATAAATAGATAACTTACAAGAGCTACGCTGCATGATCACATTCATCATTGAACCATCCTGAGGAGCAGCTCACACAGGGAGACCAGGAGGCGTTCAAGCGATGAATGATGCAAGAACAACAAGTTGTTACATAGTTTTGTTTAATGCACCCCCAAGGGATTATGTCATTGATTTGACATAAATCGCTACAACCCCGTTAGCGGTAGCTGGTAGCTGTACAACTAACAGCAGCAGCAGGCACAAGAGTTCAGCCACACACACACCCACACCCAGATGGAATAAAGACCAACCCACTTAAGCAGAGTGGAGTCCTGAGTGGGGAGAGAGAGAGAGAGAGAGAGAGAGAGAGAGAGAGAGAGAGAGAGAGAGAGAGAGAGAGAGAGGGGGGTGGAGAGCGAGAGAGAGAGAGAGAGAGAGAGAGAGAGAGAGAGAGAGAGAGAGAGAGGGAGAGAGAGAGAGAGAGAGAGAGAGAGAGAGAGAGAGAGAGAGAGAGAGAGAGAGAGAGAGAGAGAGAGAGAGAGGGGGGAGAGAGGGGGGAGAGAGAGAGAGAGAGGGAGAGAGAGAGAGAGAGAGAGAGAGAGAGAGAGAGAGAGAGAGAGAGAGAGAGAGAGGGAGAGGGGGGGGGGGGTGAGGAGAGAGAGGGAAATTTGCTGTACATGCAAAACTCTGGCACCCCGCTGATCATATCTACAGGTATTTTTTACCTTGGTAAAATAATTAGGACACAACCATATACATACTTAAGTGTATTTTCCCATTGTTTTAACAACAGTAAACACACCACAACCTACACACACACACACACACACACACACACACAAACTCTCTCTCAAGGAGATAAACAATCACCCTTAGGGGCATACACAACATCCTTAGAGTGTGTGTGTGTGTGTGTGTGTGTGTGTGTGTGTGTGTGTGTGTGTGTGTGTGTGTGTGTGTGTGTGTGTGTGTGTGTGCACGTGAGAGACAAGCTTATTGTTTTGTAATCTAGTTTCATTGTGTTTTTTCGGATCCTACAGGGAAGTACAGCACCTGATTATCACAGCGATTCAAGGGGAGAGCGTTATTCTCCAGTGGCCCCTCTATGGAAACCCTTTCTTCCTCTCCGTATAGTTGTGTTTGCCCCTTCATCCTCTTCTGTTTATCCCTTTCATCAATCACCATCTTGCCTCCTCTTCCTACCCCTCAGCTCCAATGAGCATGAGCCCTGCCGATCACCTGGAGACACAGTCTGCCTCTCCCCCACGACCCCCTCTCTCTCTCCCTCTCTCTCTCTCTCTCTCTCTCTCTCTACTGGAGACACAGTTTGCCTCTCCCCCACGACCCTCCCTCTCTCTCTCTCCCCCGTTCCTGATACACATCATATCCATACTGGAGACACAGTCTGCCTCTCCCCCATGACCCTCCCTCTCTCTCTCTCTCTCTCTCTCTCCTCTCTCTCTCTCTCTCTCTCTCCCCCGTTCCTGATACACATCATATCCATACTGGAGACACAGTCTGCCTCTCCCCCATGACCCTCCCTCTCTCTCTCTCTCTCTCTCTCTCTCTCTCTCTCTCTCTCTCTCTCTCTCTCTCTCTCTCTCTCTCCCCCGTTCCTGATACACATCATATCCATACATGCTCGGTTTCCTTCTCTTTTTTTCTCCTTTCACACACGCTGGCGATCCAGAATGCTGCCAGATGGAAATGACAAATGCAATCGTGTGTCAAACCTGCTCACCGATGGAAGTGAGAGAAACACGCTTTTCTGGTTAAAAGCTTTCCACTGCAGACCAATCGGGCCACCAGGTGATGTCACAATGCCTGCAATTCCTTTTTCTTTTGGTACCAAGACAAGTCAATTGAATACAAGGCTTAGCCATCCAATTTAAATTCTTTGCAAATCCTTTCCTGGAAGATTTGCAATGGGTTTTAAAACCGGGCTGTGGCGAGGGAGGTGGCATTGTAAGGTGAATGACTAAAGCTGTGTGTTTATGTGCTGCCACAATGGCCCTAAAACTACTGGCCCTAAACTACTGGCCCTAAACTACTGGCCCCCAGTCACTCTGTTTCACTTGGATTTAATTTCCACATGAGTCACAGAAATGTTCCCCATTCTATAACCAATATGAATGAAACTACAAGTTTGGGATACGGTCACAGTGGTGACCTTGAATGTGCCACAGAGCGAGTGAGCGTGCACACACACACACACACACACACACACACACGCACACACACACCCACTCTCTCTCTCTCTCTTCTCTCTCTCTCTCTCTCTCTCTCTCTCTCTCTCTCTCTCTCTCGCTCTCTCTCTCTCTCTCTCTCTCTCTCTCTCTCTCTCTCTCTCTCTCTCTCTCTCTCTCTCTCTCTCTCTCTCTCTCTCTCTCTCTCTCTCCCTCGGGATCAAGATGGACAAGGCCATTATAAGGAGGTATGAAGTGTGACACCAAAGGCTGTTTGAAGCGGTTCTCCGGAGCAGCTGGCGGGGCACAGATAAAATAGATAGCAGTAAATTCCTGGTAGAATGTCGGGGCAAATCTTTAGGCAAATATTCAGGCCAAGTTGGGCAGCCCCAGCATTCAGATGCCACTGAGTAACAGTGAGTGGCAAAATTGCACATTAGAAACCTTTCGGAAACCCTTTCAGAATCCAACACTACAGCGTCCTGTGATCCTAGCGTGCAGAACTCTGCCACCACATCCCTGCTACAGTGGGTTATCACCCGGGAAGAGAGTGTAAATCAGCGTGGAAACCAGAGGAGCCGAGGAAGGCTAAACGTACCGATGGCGGAACATAGCTGCATGTGTGATCTCTCCTCAAGGGAACGAAAGGCAACCCGGGTCTAGACTGAACGCTGGATCAGCCTAGAATGTCCAGAGATCCCTCCAGATAACCTTTATCCATCTCTGTAAATGATTGATGGATGACAATTTGTCAATCGGCGGAAATGTTATCAATAAAATGAGTAACGCCCAAGCTTATCATTCAAGGCAAGCACATTTAAAGACACGACTGAATTAGCATTTGCCATTATGTATGACCTTTTATGGACTAAATCAAAGACCGATCGATAAGAGGAGAGGGGGGGGGGGGGGGGGGGGGGTCAGGGTTACACACTCATTGGTATCCTCCCTCCCTTGTGAATCTTAATAATAATAATAATAATAATAATAATAATAATAATAACAATGCATTTTATTTCTATTGCAGAGCGTTACAAAGTTAAAAACATTGCAAACAAACACAATAAAATCAGACACAGGCTCAGACTATCTTTAGAGAACTCGACCTTTACACAACTGCAGATTTAAAAAGTGTGCCATGATAAAGCGTACAATGTGTTTATAGCTGAGGTTGACATCCCACACTACATCCCACACCACACAACCCTCTTTGAGTTCGGACCACGGACCAACTGAAGCCCCAAAACGGCGTCAAATCCAAGCCTGTAATTTTGGACTGTGCTGAGAAGGGGGCAGACTGAATGTGCGACCACAGACATGGAATCTGATGATCCCTCGAGAGCCAAGAGGACACACTTTGTACCCGGCCGAGGGGGCCATGCATCGGTAAAGCAACGCACGCTGCATCTCTCCTATGGCTGGTCGTCATAGAGACGGACCATGACAGATTGAGGGGCTGACAGCAGCAGACAGTGACGGATCCATCAGCAACTCCCGAGCCTGTGCCCCAACAGGCCAAAGTCAGCCCACCTCATCTCCAGTCTGTTCCACCTCTGCCGACGGCCCCGCATCACAACAAATCAATCACTCCCCTATCAGCGTTTTGAGTGATGGGGAGAGACACAATACCAAAGAGCACAACTAAATATAAACAAGAATATTCAGTGGGGCTTAGTTCCAAGTCCCGTATGGGAGAGTTCGTAGGATGGCTGTAGGGGAATGCTTTCTGATCCAGCACGGAGATAAATGGCTTGTAAAAACAGAGGGGCAAAAAAAAAAGTAGGAAAAGCCATTAATGCATATGATTCTATCCACTTTGGATTAAGGACGAGTTAATTAATCCAAATAATTAATCCAAAGTGGTGTGTTTACGGCGTGATGAGGCGCTCTGTGACCCGCTTTGCGCCGTAACTCCGACTCGGACCAAGAGTGGATCAGAAAGCCACCGCCTCCCCCCACACCGCTCTCTGGGGAAATTGAAGTTGTTGTTATTTTTCACTCCTTATGTGCTAAGCTTTCCATGAAGATCCCAGCTTTGAGGTTTTAATCTCTTGGAACATAATAAACGAAAGCCTCCGGGATACCACACATACTGTATACTGAGGAGGGGTGTGTGTGTGTGTGTGTGTGTGTGTGTGTGTGTGTGTGTGTGTGTGTTGACCACCTGCAGCGTGGCGCCTGAAGCTAAATACATTTATGATCAAGACTTGCATTTGAGGAAAGTGCCAACTTCCTTTTGTGTTCCATAATCATACTACATATGTAACAGTACGCTATTGAATACAGAGGCCAGACCCAAGCTGTTATAAAGAAGCATCTACCAGGCCTGTTGGAGCATTGCTGCAGAATGTGTAGCATTGCTCTAAATTCCTATGGCCTGTAATCCCATTTATGAATAAAAATAAAGTCATCTTGAATCTTGAATCTTGAACATGACAGTCATCCTAAACATTTCTTATTATGTTCCTGTCTACCGCTGATACATATGTATGAGCACCGCTATGGATACACACAATTCCCAGCGGGAGGGAGGCCCCCCCCCCCCCCTGTTCCCAGCGGGAGGGAGGGCCCCCCCCCCCTGTGCCCATGAGCACACGTCCTGCATGACTCTCAAATAGCTCAGCACGCATACGGGCGTTGGGGCGGTGCAACACAGTGGGCGTTTCCATCTGAACACATCAGCGCTGCAGCGCTGGCTGTGAAGGCATTAAGAGCTCACGCCGACCTGCTCCCCCTCACCCCCCCCTTCTGAAGGAGCTCATTCTTCAACACAACACAAACCTATGGGGCCTCTAGGGGCTTTAAAGGGTTCTGGGAACCTTTTGAGCCTCCACCAGGAATGCCGCTGTAGTGTTTTGTTTATTTATTTATAGGAATGTGATCCACGCAGAGCAATTGTACACCGTCTGTACCGTTCAGAGGGAAGTTAATGGAGAAGAAAAACAGTGGGTGGGCAGGAAACCCACCAAAAACCGCTAACTGCCAACCCACCGCTACAGAAAATAATATGCTGGTTCCTGGGACTAAAATCCTTATCCCCTTATATGAGAGTCAGTCTGCACCTGTAGTGTAATGTGGCACCTGTAGGCGTAGCAGAACCCGAGTCTTCCACTGCCAGGACGACATTAACCTTAAGGGTGTTCTAAGCCCATGGAAAAGACACATACAGCTCACTCTTTCCTCGAAGAATAGAAACACACACACACACACACACACACACACACACACACACACACACACACACACACACACACATACACACACACACACACACACACACACACACACACACACACACACACACACACACACACACACACGTATAGAGGGCACCCTGTCTGACTGTTGACTCGGCAGTGCGTCTGCAGGTGGGATGTTCCCAGAATCACAACCAAGTTTTTAAGCATGAATCAATTCCGTGTCATTGGAATATAACCACTCGCCTGGCCTTCGCCTGTGCGGTACGCTGTGGGGCGGCAGTAGCTCAGGAGATAGAGTGGCCGTCGCGCAACCGGAAGGTTGCTGGTTCGAACCCCCGGCTCCCCCTAGCAAAAGTGTCGAGGTGTCCTTGAGCAAGACACCCTAACTGCTCCCAACGTGCTGGCTGTCGCCTTGCATGGCTGACTCCGCTGTCCGTGTATGAACACAGTCCACGTGCTGTGAGTGCTGTGCGCTACACTCTTCTACCTACTCTTCATGCTACACATTTTCCTTAACCTAAATTCCATGCAACTGTGCACAGCAGGAACCTGCACCTCTCAGAGCAGCCATGGTGCTTTTCGCCCAAATTCAATGGAATCCTTGCAATGAGCAATGTAAGCAATGATGTGTTGTTAGTTTAATATCCCTGGTTGGCAAGAGATACAAGATACAAGATATTTTATTGGCCATTTATAACAGCACATGCGCTATACGTGCACTATACGTATTGTTGTATATTGTATATACCTACGTATTGCTGTAATAATACTGTCAATTGTGCAATTCATCTGTCTATACATTTAGATTTCATTTAGAGTTCATTTAGTTATATTTTGTTTATACTAGTTTAGTTTAGTTTGTTGTTATTTAGTTATTTAGTTTTTAGGTATTAGTATATTTTGTGTGCATTTATTCCCCCTGTTTCAACTGTTGCACCTTAATTTCCCTCGGGATAAATAAAGTCATCTTGAATCTTGAATCTTGACATAGGAATGCTTACTCCCCATTCCCTCCCGCAGTTTACATCTCCTTTAAAACAACACCATGAACATATAAATAATATATACAATAAAAATAAACAAAAAAGAGCAGCAAAGTGACTTAAATGATATGTACTGTGTTGAATGTACATGTTTTTTTTACAATCATTTTTAAAAGCATTTATAGTGCCAGTAGTGAAGCCATCATGAACACAGTGCAGTACAGTGCAGTACAGTGCAGTACAGTGCAGTACAGTGCAGTACAGTGCAGTACAGTGCAGTGCAGTGCAGTGCAGTACAGTACAGTGCAGTACAGTGCAGTACAGTGCAGTACAGTGCAGTACAGTGCAGTACAGTGCAGTACAGTGCAGTACAGTGCAGTACAGTGCAGTAACTGTGATGAGTCCAGAAAGTCCAGCAAAGTATGTAAGTGTAATGTTAATGACAATGTTATGAAAGTGAAAGTGGCAGCACTCCTAGCAGTTCAGTAGGCGTACTGCATGTGGATAAAAACTATCCTTAAATCTGGTAGTACTTGTACGGATGCTGCGCAACTGGCGACCAGACGGTAGGGGGGAGAAGAGATGGAGCCCAGGCAAGGGAGCATTAACCAGCCCGCTAAGTCACCTCCAATTCATCTTGCACAGCTCATCTTGCACAGCTATCTCGTTAGCCAAATCACACAATACCAGTAAGAGGGGCCTTCTTTCCGCCATGAAGCTCTCATTGTGTCATCTAGAATAATGTACCCCGAAATACAAACCCAATGCATTATTCTGGTGATCTCGGGCAGAAAATGCTAATTTAATAGGCTTGAATAAATAGCTCTCCAAGCTGGGAAACATGAGGACAAGACCCTTTTAAACTGGGATGGCTTCCTTTGACAAACTATGCAGTAGATCTAAAGACCTTGAATGCTGGGGATAAATAAAATATTAGGCCTAATAGTGGAGAGTGTGAATGCAATGCAGGTGCCAACAAGAGCATTTGATGCACAAACACAGCATCACACACCCACATGCCCTCTCTGATTAGACTCAGACTCTATTTATAAGTGTGGATCAACCAATGCTGACAGGTGGTAGGAACAGATCCACACGTCATATGTATTTGACTGCAGTAAGTTTTGTGGTGAATGCCATTGAAGAAGGCTCAGCTAAGCTGGCTAAGCTTTACCGGGTGACCCTGTTGGCCACCTTAGCTGTGATGGTCTACAGGGTTCCACACACCCACACTCCCAGCATGTGGAGCAGAGCTTTCTATTCATGTAGAATAGGACAGGATCCAATAGGTACACAATAGTAAAGAACATTTGGCAAAGGCAACAGTTGCTGTAATAAATGTAGGTGGTAACACTTCAGAGATGTGTTTTAAAAAAGGTCTGAGAATGTCACTAGCACTGCAGGTCATTCGATGCCATTACTCATCCCAACATCTTAGCACTCATTAGTAAGCGGATAGCCATTCTACATCGCCGCACATTTAGAACAAAACCCTACTCCAGTTCAGAAACATTCTCAATACAGCAAACATAATTTACTTTTCACATGCTTATTTTTCTGAATCAAAGAAATCGACTTCTCTCATGCCCAACATGCTCATGCATGTCGCATGCGTGTCTGCGCTTCAGTCTCTTTGTATGATTAACAAAGCAAGCACATGTGAACTAATCGACGCGTGGCAGGTAATGTAATCTGGCAGCAGCTCCGAGGACCAGCCAGTATGCTGCCAAG
The DNA here is from genome assembly GCA_027704905.1 of Muraenolepis orangiensis. Taxonomy (NCBI): domain Eukaryota; kingdom Metazoa; phylum Chordata; class Actinopteri; order Gadiformes; family Muraenolepididae; genus Muraenolepis; species Muraenolepis orangiensis. Next base: position 26,258,155 of record CM051010.1, read on the forward strand.
CTAGCAGCCCCAGGGCGGCATTTACTCACTCGCTATAAGCCCTGAACTCATGCAGAAGGGGTTAGCAGGCTGGACCTAGCGTTATCCCAGGATTCAGCCTACACTTGTTTTTAATGCACTTACTTTGCTTTCTAAATCAAGGGCTTTTCTTTTTCTCACCACATCGAATCACAGAGCCAGACTATTTTTGGCCAGTGGAAATGCAGGGGGGGAAAACAAGATTTAGATTGCAAGAGAATGAAGATAAGAATGGCCCCCTGATGCGGTAGTTTCAACTTCTAGCAGTGAAAGAAATTCTGCAAATGTTCACAACCTCACTAAACGTGACCCACTTGGATAGCAACGAAGCTTCATTAGGCAATAAGACTAAAACCACCACAAACTAGCCGCCCGCATATCACAGCTATGAACAAAAGTATAGGGAACCCAAACAATCAGGGAACAAGTGTGAATTACAGCGGTATGGTTCTTAAAGTATCTGCAATAACAAGACTGCGATTCAGATCGGCTCACATTTGGGGAAAAAAAACGTGTAATTCCATGTTGGCGGCACATCTACGCATAATCTGCTGGGCTCCATAAAAATGAAATCTTCTTATCGGTGAAGTAGGCAGAATCAGAGATTACCCGGCTAGGCTAGGCTAGGCTACAGCACAGCCTACACACATAAGCCCCAGGCCTGCACACAGCCACAAACAACATCAGCAAAGAACAGGTGAGATTTGCGGGCAATGCTAGAGAATACCACACTTTGAGCCCATTGCAAATGCCAGGTACAGAGTGTTCAGGTGAAAGAGAGAGCAATTGCCATCAAATCAGCACACTTTAAACACACCTGATGTTACATTGGTCTTCTGTCTGCCATGTGCAACAAGTGGCAGATGGAAGTCTTAGTCCCCATTCACCACCACATTCTGGATTTAAACAACATTTATTGTCACTTCATTCACTTCAAACATTATTAGATCCAGGTCCAAGGCCTACATTATTCATTTGAATGAATTAAAGATATATTTATTGGTTGGTATATATGTATATTTATTTACTGATTGGTCCGACCACTTTTGCGGTTTTCAAAGTGTGTTTCAAATGAAGCAAGGCCAGACTGATCAGACTGAAATGTGAACCTGCAAGACCAGGATGGTCTCACAGGGCGACCAATGAGCTGAATACATTCCAGATTATGAATCCCTAATCGTATATATATATCTTTTATTTTTTTTCAGCAATCTGTAAATAAAGGTTAAACATGCTCTTTAGGCAACCATGTGTATGCACTTCCATGCATTGAGGAGATCTGTAGAACCAGATGTCGGAAGAAGGCCATCTCCATCACCAAGGACCGCAACCACCCTGGGCACCATCTCTTCTCCCCCCCTAACGTCCGGTCGCTGGTTCTGCAGCATCCGTACAAGTACTACCAGGTTCAAGAAGTGTTGTTATCCACAGGCAGAGTGCCTACTGAACTGCTAGGAGTGCTGCCACCATCATAACATTGTCATTAACATTACACTATCATACATTTCTCGACTTTCTGGACACATTAAGGTAACTGCACTGTACTGCACTGAATGTATGATGCTGCTGCACTACTGGCACTTTAAATGCTTTTAAACCTTTTTGCACAATTCAAAACATGTAAATATTATCCGTCACTATATTGGTCTTTTATGTTCATTTCTATTGCATGTAGTATTTTTTAAGTATTGTTTTAAAAATTCCTACCGTGGGAGGGAATGGGGAGTAAGCATTCCATTGTACTTGTTGCAAATGGCCAATAAGAAATATTGTATATTGTATCTTGTATCCATGGGGATTATTCATGGAAAAAAAATTGACATATAGACTACAACAATAGGTATTGTATTTAAGGGACCGAGATGGTGAATGCTGTTGTTATGAACTAAAGCTTTTGTTCTGTAGTTTTTGGATTGGATGAAACTATTTGGTTCTGTTTATTATTACATAATGTAACAAATGGTTTCATGATAGATTTTCGATTAGATAAAACTTATGATTCAAATAAATACATTTTCCTCAATGAGATAAATATGCCTTGGTGTGTGTGTGTTTTCATTTTAAAGAAAGTGTTGATCCATGGAGGAAATAAGTGGACACACACACACAAACACACAAACACACACACACACACACACACACAAACACACACACACACACGCCACCACACCAAGAAGCATCCCCTCACTTCTCATTACTTCTTTCATTAGTCATTTACAGTGCCGCACGTTGGCCTGGCGGTGAAGTGGCACAAATGACCACTTTTATCACTCAGATCCATTATACAAACAAAAGCACATCAAGGGCGCAAAGTGGACGTTGAGGAGACGGAGGATAGGAGGAGGTGGGGCTGACCGGCGCCCGGGGATCGACTATCACAAACCGCTTTCACCCTAATGTCTAATGTCTAATGTAGAAAACCAGACTTTATATTGTCCATGCAGATCACATACCAGGCCGCCAGGCGCAGGTGAAAGTCAATCTGAAATGTTTTGCATTCATCTCAGAAGGACACACTCTCCAAGTTGTTGACTGATATGTCCCTATAGCACTGATAGCTCATTATTATATTATAATATGATATACTCATTATATATATATATATATATATATATATATATATATGTATACTATATGTATGTATACATATATATATATATACTAGACCACCAGACAACCATTGGGCCAAGTAGGCTATACGTAACACAAGCCTGTGAACATTGTTATCAATTAGTGTCACGTGCAGTATATCGCTACTACACGGTGGAAGCATGAACATGAAAAGCTCACTCAGCACACTGTGCTCCGTTAGACGGGGTTCAAATCTAGTTGGACGTTCAGGAGTCTCATTACACATTCGTTTGCCCCAATGTGCTCGCCAGGTTTCATGGACACACAATCTAAATGCACATGTTAAACCTGTTGGTAAAGCACCTGGCCGGACACTGGCGTGAGGAAGCAAACCAATCATTGAAGTTGGTATTGTAATATTATTATATACCAGTAATGTGAATAACACCATGTAGACATGGGCTTCAGTACCGGAAGAGTACCGAATCAGCGGTGTCTCTCGTACCTTTAATGTGTTCGTTCACGACGGACTCCAGCCGGTCCAGTCTCTGGATGATCTTCAGGGTTTCTCCCTTGCTGTCGTCCTCCAACTTTCTGTCCGACTCGCCGCTCTCCGCCACTTTCGGATTGGGACTGACGTTCGCCACGTAGTTGGTAATCCACCCGACGTACAGCAGACACACGATGTTGGTCATCCCGCTGAGGATCACGCAGGTGGACACCAAAGTTTTGGTTCTCCGGGAGCACAGCATCGCTGCATCGCATCCATGCGTTTTTTGTTTGTTGCAGAAGTAAGGCTGTGCGTCACGTAGTTTGAGACTTAAAAACACAAAACTAGTGAAATATCGCCTTCATGGCGAGAATGTGTCACAGAAATGTCGAACTTGTTGCGGTTTTTTTTGTCAGATGGGAAGTGATGACTCGTAGCCCTGGTGAAGTGAAGTCCTCAATTTACGCACCGGCGCGCCGTCTCTCCGCCGCCTGACGAGAGTAGATGATGCTGATGCTGCGAGTGGAGCCTCTATGAGCACAGGGGGCGACGCCCCCTAGCCGCTCCACAGCCAATGGGAGGGTGGAAGGCGTGGTCTCCTCTATTCTCCTCTAGTCTCCCATCATCACAACTCTCATCATCTCATCAAGTCGCTTATCATCACAACTGCTTAAAAAATTAGAAAAAAGTACAAACAGAAGACCTCTGGTCCATCACTGATGGTCTGTCTGGTCTGTTTGGTTATTTGTTTGTCTGTTTGTTAGAAAGATAACTCAAAAAGATACCTACCGAATTAGACACAACGTGGTCACAGTGGTCATTGGATTTTGGCGCAGAAATGGATATAAACTTGGTTTTAAAAAGTTCTTGGGGGTAATTGGCCAGAGTCAATTAATCACTGGATTAACATTTCTAGACCTTAGCAGAAAGGGTTTACTGGTATAGAAAGTCCAGGCTGAAGGAAACGCCTATATGTTTATCTCTTCTCGCCAATATAGAGAAACGCTATTCTGCGCTCACAGCTACCATGTTATCACTGTGACGTGTCAAGATGACGAGCCAATCGGGCGGTACTGCATTTGTGGCAGAGAAAAAAAGATTGCATGCCAACTGGCACCTAGACTACGAATCAAGTTCAACATACCTAGGAAATATTTTCATTAGCTGGCTTTGCTAAGCCTATTGACCACATCACGCCAAGCGGTGTCACGACGGTAGTTATCAACTCGTTAAGTAAACCCAGGTTTTCTTGATCTAGCTATGAGCGTGTTCACATAAAAGGGGCAGGGTTTGAATAATCACAAGCATGGCCAAGTCTACCAGAGAAGCATATTTTACCTAAGATGAGCAAACTAAAATATTAAAAAATATTATATATTTTTATTTTAAAATATTTTTTAAATAAAAAGCAAAGCAACACGGTTACTGCTGCCAAAGGCAGAAAGGAGAGCTGGCAAAACAAATGCAGACTGTGAATGTGTGAGTTAAAGGGGAACTTTGCCGCTTTTCAACCATACCTTTCTCCGCATTATTAATATAGTTTGAAGAACGTCTGCAGTTGTTGCCAATGCTCTCTGTGTCTCTAAGGGCAGCTAGGTGACAACTTTTTTCGTCAAACAGACAAAAGCAGTGGCGAGATCTGGGTGCAAGCAATTATTAAGTAATTTATTGTAATTGTAATGTATTGTTATAGTATAGTGTTGTATAGTATACATATACATATAGTATATAGTACATACAGTGTTAAATTGTAGAAAATTCATACTGCGGGAGGGAATGGTGAGTAAGCATTCCATTGTACATTGTTATTAAAAATGAAAGAAAAATCTTTAATTTAATCTAGAATTGCACGAGTAGATAGGCTCTTATTATAATTGTGTTTCCATTCAATTAAAGTGAGTAAAGTTTTTATTAACTCATACTGTGGTCATAGTGTCCCATGCTGTCCAAAATGTACCCACAAACCAAATCAAAATGCCCAGAATAAACGACAAGATGTATAATATTGTTGTTAATTTCCTGGTGAGACAGCGTTCCCAGAGGTAGATATAAGCTTGATATTGTGTGTCTCTACAGTTTTGTGTGTTACATTTCCCGACCTGTGGACTATGTGGTATAACCCAACCCGTGACATACTGAGTCCATGCTGACTTGTTGTTTTTGCCACAGCTATAATCCAAAGTAGTCTGGGCAGTGAAACTGATCTAAATGACCTTAATAATATAACTTTAAAGACGCACTGCAAAACACCTGATATTTACAATGTCCCGCATTGCTGAAGGTAAAAGAGTCTCGACTCTTCTTCATCTTTTTCTAATTTTCAGTTGACTCTACACTGGGCTATGGTAAAAAGGTTCTCGTGAAGGTGATAAGGTAGGTGTAATTGATCGATTGAGCTAAATATGACAGATGATAATGTCCCTATGAAAATAGATTTAAACACATTTTTATTGTTGGAATTATTATTGATTGCATCACTGCAATGACTGAATCTCCCAGAATGCTCTTGTGTGCCCTGTTTCATCTGCACACACACACACACACACAAACACACACACACACACACACACACACACACACACACACACACACACACACACACCACACACACACACACCACACACACACACACACACACACACACACACACACACACACACACACACACACACACACACACACACACACACACAGTTGTCCATCTCTGTATCCTGGCCACCTAGGGTGTCTGGTACCTTAACTAAGTGCCGGGGTAACTTCAGAGCTTGACTCCAACAGATGGATCTTGCAGATAGAGCCTCCAGGCAGCTGCTTTAATCTCTGTCTTTCATCCCCTGCTTAGCCAAACTCTCTCTCTCTCTCTCTCTCTCTCTCTCTCTCTCTCTCTCTCTCTCTCTCTCTCTCTCTCTCTCTCTCTCTCTCTCTCTCTCTCTCTCTCTCTCTCTCTCTCTCTCTCTCTCTCTCTCTCTCTCTCTCTCTCTCTCTCTCTCTCTCTCCCACACACACACACACACACACACACACACACACACACACACACACACACACACACACACACACACACACACACACACACACACACACACACACACACACACACACACACACACACACACACCACACACACACATACACATGCATGGGCCCCGGAATCAGAAACGTTCTGTTTCACCCCGGCGGGAACAGTCGACTTGCGTGGGCATAAATAATACATTAGATGTTCAATATTAAGGCTCCGGGCACTTACTCTCTCTCTCTCTCTCTCTCTCTCTCTCTCTCTCTCTCTCTCTCTCTCTCTCTCTCTCTCCTCTCTCTCTCTCTCTCTCTCAACTGACTGACGGATGGCCTGACTATCCGTCTCTCCGCCTTCCATCGTCCCGCTTGTTTATTGGCCGTGTGACTGCCGCCTGCGCCAGTTGATTCAATCTAAGCCTAAAACAAAGAATTGTTTTCTGTGGGGAAAGGAGATTTGAAAGGCATCCTTGTGAATATTCCTCAATCAGTTTTTATTTTGCCCACTGTGTGCAGACAAATGTGTGCTGCAGACCTAACTGATCAAGAACTCACACATATACCATACCTAAATCCACCGTCTTTATTACTGGGTGTAAATTGCTCATTACCCCATATATGAGAAAATTAAGACAATACAGGCATATGTTTGTGTGCAGTGTGCCAACCTGAAATTGTATTTTTCTTCAGTTTCTCAATATCCAAAGAGTATAGATATAGATACTTGATTTAATATTTATATTGCTATAAGTGCAAAATGATCTGATATCATTGTACTATAGGCACATGTCCTGCAAGTAGCCTGCAAGTTGCACTAATATCCATCCCTTTGTTTTGATAAATATATATATACTCCCACTGTTGCATTTATTAATTGACATTTCCACAACTCACTGTTACTGTAGCACTGACCACTTTATTGAATGGAGCTCATAAGATGGGGAACACCACAGCGCTACAGTGTAGACAATCAAGTATCAGTGATCATGATTAAGAGTGAAGGGTCAAAATAAAACTATTTACAATTTGTCCAATGAGATGAAATGATTTACAGATAGATTTCCTCCAGCTCACCTCACTGAATACAACTACTCACCTCACTGAATACAACTACTCACCTCACTGAATACAACTACTCACCTCACTGAATACAACTACTCACCTCACTGAATACAACTACTCACCTCACTGAATACAACTACTCACCTCACTGAATACAACTACTCACCTCACTGAATACAACTACTCACCTCACTGAATACAACTACTCACCTCACTGAATACAACTACTCAGACCTTTTGATGGGGGGGTCATCATTTTTACAGGGCAGAAATTATTTTTTTAGTATTTTTTTTATGTCCTTGGGTTGGTCTTGTTTTCTAACATCAAAGATACATACAGTAACAAAGACCGGAACACACAGACACAAATACACAAACATACATGTATCAATATTGGATCAAATACAAAGAAAAACAATTCCTCTACTTTAAATAATATTTTCTCACACAAATCCTCTATTCCCAGCCTCCATGATGTTCATATATGGTTCCCAGAGCTGATCAAAGTCTTTCTGCTTGCCTTTAGCTAAATCAGTTAGTCTTTCCAGACTATATAGACCTATACTTCCAACGAGCTCCCTCTGCCACATTTAGCAGGCCTGTGATCAATGAGAGATTCACCGCTGTTTGTAAATATGTCTGACGCATTTCCATTCAATTAAGATCTAACAGATTAGTTTGGAGCAAATATTAATTACTTTTGTCCTTGGAAGGAGCAGGCCGGTTGACTCGCTTGAATGTTATTTGTCGGAACAATTTGAATTGTCTTCTTACTTGGGAGACATACAGGGGCTTGGTCACACTCACTGAATGATTCATGGTTTGGAATCTTGGGATTTATTTAAAATGACACATTTCACCGTGGGGATTCTGTAGGCTGCCTCAAATAAAATCAACAAGATATAAAGAGAAACGAAGAGATCCCAGTTCCCGTTTTCATGACTTCCCAACACTGTCATTGTGCTTCCATGGGAGATTACCCTGTTGTGTGTGTGTGTGTGTGTGTGGTTGGTGGCTGGTTTAAGCTGGTTTAAGTCAGATTGATTACTCTCTCTGGAGCTGGGTGAGGCTGCACACCTGTGGGTCCTTTGTAATGAAGGCTACAGGTTAAACCAGCCACCAACACACACAATCGCGTTGAGCACTCTAGCACATCTGCTCCGTTCATTCATCAACTGCAAACTCTTGCAATAAACCGGATTCCTCATCAACCTGTGTCTCTTCGGGAGGAGCCCTCAAGCAGCCATTGTAATAGCTTGTGGCAGTGTCAAACTGCTATACCTGTGTACCAACTCTATTCAGATGAGGAGAATTATGTAGCGCTGGAGTCCATACTATTCATATATCTATATGACAGGCCATTCAGACATTGTTAAAGAAACACCGTTCATGAAAACTTTACTCATCGTAAAAAGTGTAACCTAACATTCACATTTGTTGTTAAAAGCATTTTCATATTCTCAGTTTTTCCGCTTAAGATGGTGGTGTTTTTTACCTTTAGCCAGATATTAGATAGATTAGATTCAGATATTCAGTTGTATCAGTCTATGAAACTGACCCGAACACAGGTCTGTTTGGTGGATCCCATTTGCTGTCTGCATTTTCACAAAAAGCTGCCCTTCAGTCCACCCAGGCCCCTACGGTGGATGAACTTTGACCGTTGGAGAAGCTTTCATCCTGGCACTACAAAGCAGACCCTGCTGAGTAAAAAAAAAAAAAAAGAAGCAACATTTTTTATCCAAATGTCAGGTCGGCTTCTTTTACAAAAACAGCGCAAGCATCAACGGCAGAAGCTTCTTCCTGCCAGATGTCCCAGCGATGATTGAAGATGACCTGATGCCTCGGGGCAGTGTTCCCATGTCTGTGGTCTGGTTGCAAACTGCAAAGTGGTTGCAAAGTGGCAAGTGTGTGTGTCTGCGTGTGTGTGTGTGTGTGTGTGTGTGTGTGTGTGTCGCATCAATAAAGTGTGGATGCCCTATCAGAATGTACACATATATATTAATAAACATAATGAATACCATTTGCATAGTGTGTGTGTGTGTGTGTGTGTGTGTGTGTGTGTGTGTGTGTGTGTGTGTGTGTGTGTCTGTGTTTGTGTGTGTGCGCGTGTGTGTGTATGCATCAATGGACACTGTGTTATTTATTAATCATTTATTATTAATGTATTAATTTAGAGTATCAATTCAATCAATGAGGCTGCACGTGTCAATGGCATAGTATTGATGGACATGGGATGTGGCTCTGATATGTTTTATTATATCAAACCAGCAGTGACAGATAACTACTAAGAGCAAAGGCTGATTAGATATTATAGATAGGTAGATATTGTTCTAGATATTGTTATATATTGTTCTAGATATTGTTATATATTGTCCCTTACTGTACTTTTACCTGAACTTATTGTACTTCTACCTGAGCACTGGTTCAGTTCTTGGAGACTTGTTAGAAATGAAATGCACTTTTTGACTTCTGGTGACGAGTTGTTCTCTTACCTTCCTTTGTTGAAACACAACAAAGTCACTTTGGATAAAAGCGTCTGCCAAATGACTATAATGTAATGTGTACTCATAGGTTAATTGATTAAAAGATTAAAAGATTCAAATAAAATGTTAATTGATCTTGACGCATATGGATTGTATTGCCATTTATTTTTATCACTGAACTGTCTAAGTAACTGAGTTACTTACAGATATGTGACATTATTGAATAATAATCGAATGTGTCTCTGCCTGTACTGTCAGGACCCCCAAATTGGAAGAACGTATCGTAAATCTGGGAGATTTGTAGGAGCAATTACAATCAAGCGGCTGTGCGTTCTCTTCATTTCCTAATCTCTCATTTCAAGACGGGGCCCCTGGGATCCAGCGAACGTTGTGTTACGAGTTGTGCCCTTGCCAAATGTAATGATTTGTGAAATTTGAAAGTGCTACCATCTGTCCAAAGGCTAATGAAATGGAAAACCTTGATTAGTACGAACACACAATGTGTACGCCACAATAAGGGGAATTCCTGGCATCGATCCGTCCAATCCCCACAGAGCGAACAAGAACCAGCCCACCACTAGTGATGATAACGCCATATTTTTCCAAAACAGCTTTAACTTTTCTGGAAATCCAACTTTTGGTTTTCTGTTCTTACCATCCATTCATACACAACATTCTCCTGTTCAGGTAAACAATATGTATTTCTCATAGGAACAGATTTAATTTGTCCTGTACTTTAATGAGCTCTTCTACATTGTAGTGGTAGTCCATGAGTTAAGCTCTAACTTTACTCCTACAATGTCTGGGTAATTTCAGATGGCATATGCTTCCTTCGCCAGCAAACACACACACACACACACACACACACACACACACACACACACACACACACACACACACACACACACACACACACACACACACACACACGCACACACGCGCACACACACACACACACACACACACACACACACACACACACACACACACACACACACACACACACACACACACACACACACACACACACACACACACACACACTCAGACAAACACACACAGGTACACACACAAACAAACACACAAACACACACACACACACACACACACACACACACACACACACACACACACACACACACACACACACACACATGCATGCACACTGGCAGTTGTTGAGCATCTCTCTCGCTCTTTCTCCCTGTCTGTCTTTGACAATGTCACAGTCTAGTCCCAGGAAATATTTATTCGGCTTAAAGCCATTAGAGCATGACGCCTGGCTTTCATGCTTGTCAGGTTTGTGCACGTGTGTATGTGTGTATGTGTGTATGTGTGTATGTGTGTATGTGTGTATGTGTGTATGTGTGTATGTGTGTATGTGTGTATGTGTGTACGAGGTCGCCAGTGGGAACGTGACAAAATATTATTTTTTATATATGCATAAGAAAGTCACCGCCGTGAATTTGTTTAGGTTTGTGGGCTTTTGAGAGTGACTTTAAAACAGACACACACGTATGTGTGTGTGTGTGTGTGTGTGTGTGTGTGTGTGTGTGTGTGTGTGTGTGTGTGTGTGTGTGTGTGTGTGTGTGTGTGTGTGTGTGTGTGTGTGTGTGTGTGTGTGTGTGTGTGTGTGTGTGTGTGTGTGTGTGCCTGGGAGCCTGTGTGTGTGTACAAAAGTAAGCATGTCACTCACAAGTGTATTCAACACCACTATCACCAGTCTTTAAAAGCAACGTAACACTACTGTTGTCTATTCGTTATGGATTGGAAGATTGGAAGATGTCATTGGAAGATGTCACAAAAGTCAGTAAGTCAGTTGTTGGATCCATTGTTTGACTCTCCTCTGTAGCGACTGGCTTCCCCTGTGGTGCTGGTTCTGTCCTCTTTTTGGTATACTTTTTTGTTGACTCTGGGCCACTTTTTTGTATAAACAATTCATTGTATAATGTAGGAGTGTAAATGTCCTTTGCATCTGCTCCTAGCACATATAGCCATATAATGCACTCGATGACATGTATGAATCTTTACAGTACTTTCATTCATAGGACCTTTAACTGTCCTGTGAAAATGAAATGAAGAAATAAAGTAAAAATGTAGAGACCTGCTGGTCTCTTCTCTTACCCTTGTCCCCCCCCCCCCAGAGGTGATTAAAGTCATTCATTCAGAAGCCTTTCAATCAGTCATTCATTCATCCACCGTCCATCATCCTTATGGGGCACCTTTAGTTCTGCCGTGAGAACTCATGAACTCATTCATTAGTTCTAGTGCGTATATGTGTGTGTGTGTGTGTGTGTGTGTGTGTGTGTGTGTGTGTGTGTGTGTGTGTGTGTGTGTGTGTGTGTGTGTGTGTGTGTGTGTGTGTGTGTGTGTGTGTGTGTGTGTGTGTGTGCGTGCGTGCATGTGTAGCAGACAATGCTGCCACCAGTCATGGCTACTTGAGGGCTCCTTGCGAAGACAAGGGTAATGAGGAATATGGTTTATTGCAAGAGATTTGAATCATTGTGAACAGAGCAGATGGTACATGCTAGAGCAGGAGCATTAGTCTAACACAGGTCAGGTGAGGCTGCTTAAACCAGCCACTAACCACACACACTCCACATACCCCCAACTCCAAATCGAGGCTGGGGAAGGTCCCCATCTCCTCCTGGGCTGCTCTCTTGACTGGCGGTGGGTTTCTCTGGAATGGCAGTTTCTGGGTTGTCTGGATGGGCTGGGTGACTGGACTGCTAGGCCACGGTGGGAGCTCCTTCAAGGGCCCCGCCAACAGCCCCTGGTAAGGCTACATTCCACAAGGGCGACGAGGCATCTTCCCCCCCACCTCCTACCTGGAGCATGGGGCCTTGGGCTGCTTCGCTGGCCGGTGGCGCAGTGACCTGGGCCGTTGCAGGCTGGAGGTTGCAGATGTGGCCTGCCTCAGGCGGTTGCTCCTAGCTGTTGCTGCCCCACCCCTGGCCTGTGCTGGGCCCCACCAGTGGTGGGTTGCTGGGTTGGGGCTGGGAGGTGGCTGTGCCTTGTCCTGGTCGGTCGGAGAGTCCCTGTTCAAGCGCTAGTGTAGCAAACAACGCTGCCACCAGCCATTAAAATGGCTACTTGAGTTAGTTAGTTTTGAGTTAGTTTTGAGTTTGTGAACAGAGCAGATGGTACACGCTAGAGCTCTCCCACCAGTGTGTGTGGAAGTGGCTGTTTTAACCTGTGGGCATTGATTAAGAATGAGAATAAGAGACCTAGAGAAATGGCATGCGAATGTGAAAAGAAACCTCAAGCTCACTTGCACAAATACACACCCACATCCACATCCATGTATTGACACACATACCAACACACACACACACAAACACACACACACACACACACACACACACACACACACACACACACACACACACACACACACATTCGACTCTGTTAGTTAGAGGATAGACTCTGTTAGTTAGACAGAGGTTTGGGAATCTGGGATCCTGCGGCTATGAGGTGTACACATCCAGGGTCTTCTTGTAAGGTGCTACTCAGTAGGTTTTCTTTGAATGCGACTTGTCTCAATCATTTCAAACTGTGTGTTGTGATTGATGGCTTTTGACATCCCGGCCTAAACAACAACACAGCCAACA
>CM051010.1:26273898-26296398 GCA_027704905.1 Muraenolepis orangiensis
ACCGTATCAACATCACCGTATCAACATCACCGTATCAATATCACCGTATCAACATCACCGTATCAACATCACCGTATCAACATCACCGTATCAATATCACCGTATCAACATCACCGTATCAACATCACCGTATCAATATCACCGTATCAACATCACTGTATCAACATCACCGTATCAATATCACCATATCAACATCACCGTATCAATATCACCGTCATGCTGAAGAAATCTCCGAAGAACGCTGCTAAGAAGTCTCCTGGCCGTGGGCGTTAGACATTATCTCAACGTATTTTGACTTATGAGTAACTTACTTACTAAGTACTAAGTAACTACTTACTTACAACTTTCGACAATTTTGTGCATGCACACAATTTCTCAACGACCTCGCCGTTCTACAACATATACCAGCGTGCTTCAGTGTGCTCTTAACTTATACAAAACTTACCCATAACTTATTCAACGTATGCCAGCATTTTAAGGCGCTGTCACACCTTGACGATTTAGCCAGCGTATGCCCGACGTATCTAAGTTAAGAGCATGCTGAAGCACGCTGGCATACGTCGGAGTACGGCGAGATATTTTGAGCATACACAACATTTCTTGACATATGAGCCATACGCTGGCATACGCGGGCCATAAATTGTAGGTAAGTTATGCGATCGTTGACACACGTTCACACACGTTACTCATAAGCCGAAATACGTTGAGTTAATGTCTAGCGTACCCAAAACTTATTTCTAACCTATGAGTAACGTGCTTTACGTATGTGTAACTTATCTCCAACGCATCTCCAACGCACATTTTTGTGTGGTGAAAAGGGCCCAACAACGCCTGTATTTCCTCAGGCATCTGAGGAAATTCAGCATGGGCCCCCGTATCCTGAGAACATTCTACACCGGCACCATGGAGAGTGTTCTTACAGGGTGTATCACCGCCTGGTACGGGAACTGCACCGCACTCGAGCGCAGAGCGCTTCAAAGGGTGGTGCGGACGGCCAGTGTATCGTTGGAGGTGAGCTCCCCTCCCTCCTGGATATATACAACCAGCGGTGCGTGGCCAAGGCCAAACGCATCATAAAGACATTGCCCACCCCAGCCACGAACTGTATTCACTTTTACCGTCAGGCAGACGATAGTCAGTCCACAGTCAGGCCATCAGGCTGCTGAACAAGGGCGTATAGCATATAACAATGTATATTTGATTACATTGATTTATATATACATATTGCTCTTTTTCTGTGCCGATATATTGCATTTTATAAATTGCATTTTTATTTTTTTACTTTATTCTATTCTATTTTTATTCTATTTTTATTCTATTTTTATCTATTTTTATCTTATTTTTATAACTGCTGTCTGTCGTCGGGTTTTGCACATAAGATTTTCACCCCACTGCTTTATACTTGTGTTTCTAACTTACAGCTACCGTATAATGGCGTATTGGCAGTGTTCTTCAAAGTTTTCTTCTGTATTTTGATACGGTGATGTTGATAGATACTATGACTGTGTGACGATGATGTTGAAACTGCGATGTCTAGTGCGGTTATGATTTGAATCATCAGTTGGAATGATTGGAACAACAGTTGGAACAACAGCCCTAGAGAACTGGTGCTACATGACCAGAGAACAACAGTTGGAAAAGCAGCCCTAGAGAACTGGTGATAGTTTATCAGATATCTGCAATCGATATTTGCAACTATTGCATTAATTAGCCGTAAACTGTGAGGTTATCCATTATGGAAATTATGAATTGCTCTATTCCGTTTTATTCCCGTTGGTCAGCTTCTGTCATCATCAATAGGAGAGCGATTGCTTTGTCCCTTGACAATGCATTGACAATGCATATATTTGTATTTTGTAAAAGGCCTCCGTTGCATGTAGAGTCAGAGAAAGGGACACACACAACACAAACAAACCTGTTGTATTACTATAGTATGGGTTTAATCAATTGTGTTTGGTGGATAAACCGAAACACATGGGTGTTAAAAAAAAAAGACAAAATGTACCTCAGAGATTTGCTCAAGACAGAGAAAATAAATAAATCCAATTATGGATGGTTTGATTCTTGCGAGTGAAGCAACAGGCTCCCTCATTGTGTTCTCTGACAACAGAGAAAGCCTGCAGTAAACATCTACTTCTGTGGATTACTACTTACTGTGTGACAAAAACAGGATACAAACACTTCAATACTGTCACTTTTCATTGTTTGATTCGAGATGTGTGTAGGACATTTTGAGAAGCAGAGAAATGCAATATATGTATATATATATATATATATAAACCGTTTCTTTTTTATGAATTAATGGCACTGTTTTAATGAGGAACTTGTTAAAACAACGACAATCAGCGGGGGATCAAGGACTGTAATTAACTAGTGGCACATTGACAAAGTGTTGAGGAAATGAGAGGTAAGCCCACAAGAAAACATATCATTATTCAGCGATGGGGCATTCACATTCGGATCAGGTTCAATCAGCAAAGACGTTTTAAAAGGGACACTTTTTTCGTCTCGGGTTCCGAGTCATGAAGCTGCTTCTGTTGTTATGACAACTTCTCTCAAGTTGAGAGGAGTTGTCCAAACTGTACTTTCCACTTCTGCAGCATCACTCCCAGAGCAAAAAACAACAACCACATAATAGCTGTGTGTCTCAAATGGCTACAATACTGCTCACAGTGTTCGGAGGCAGAGAGGCGTCAAGTCATGTCTCAATCTAATATTTACCAAACATGAAGTGCCTCTAACTAGGCAGCTTTTGTAAGCAGGATAGAAGCGCCCTTTGGTAGGTCAAGATATCCCACAATCCCATGCGGCCGCCCCACTGCTCCAATAAGAAGAAAAACAACGGCAAGCAACAGCCTCGAGCTTGTGTACAAAAATGTTATATCGATTTTTTTATTTTTATTATTTTATTATTATTTACCCCGCCGATGTTTTTTTCCTACTGAGAAAAATCGACAGTGTAGTCACTCACTATCCATTTTATTTAGAAGTATAATGCTTATTTCAGAAAATGTCCACCGACTTTCCGACTTTCCGGTTAGCTAAAAAAACAAGCATTGGCCGGCAGGTAGCCGTATAACAACTGTAACTGACGCATGTAAACCGTCGGTATTTATTTTGGTGATGTTGTGAGGTCATCGCTGCCTTGGAAGTCCATCTCAATCCTCAATCAATTCTCTTCAGGAAACACGACCCGGATCCTTCCTACTAGCTCATCATCTTATTACTTTTTACTAGCTTACTAGCGTCTTACTAAGTAGATTGTCTAGGTAGATATTGTTCTATTTTTGTTGTTGTTTTCCAACTTATTGTACTTTTACCTTGTTGTACTTTTACCTGAACTTATTGTACTTTTACCAGAGCACTGGCTCAGTTCTTGGAGACTTGTTAGGAATGAAATGCACTTTTGACCTCTGGTGACGAGTTGTTCTCTCACCTGCCTTTGTTGAAACCCACTATTGTAAGTCACTTTGGATAAAAGCGTCTGCTAAATGACTGTAATGTAATGTAATGAAAATAATGTAATGTAATCTAGACTCCGCCGGTAACTTCATACTAAAACCCTGCCACCTAAGGATACTGCAGGCAGCTGCCATTCAGTGTGAGACACAGCACCTGATGAGCAGGGTCTCCAGCGGCTCAGAACAGAGACGGCGGTATTGTGAGCGCATTGCAGAGGATTTGAAAGTAGCTTATCACGATGAATATCTCTCCTGTTTTCTGTTCAGAATAATTCATCTTGGTGGGTGTGATATCCCACGCAAAGAGTTATACTGTTATAATACATATGATTGGACTACTCACAGACGTTGGCCTATCTCCCATATAAATGCAAATACAATTCAAATCAAATTATATAATCCACTCTTAAAATATATACATCACACATGTGGGAAATAATTAACAATTTGCAATTAATGCATAAAAAGCTTCTGATCATCCAACCCTTTTTAGTTTTTCATGTGTTCACATTTGAAACATTGGCCCATTGATCCGGCTATCATTGCATGGATTGACTTTTTGTTTTGAAAGGTGCATTCTTTGTATGTGTGCAAAAAGTCTACGAAGTCCTAATCCTACGAAGAAGCTGATCTCTGTCATCATGAAAGGGCTTTCATCGACTTGAAAGGTGAGCAGAAAGAGAGCTACTACAATACTTCAGGAGTATCAAATCATGAGGGGAATATTTCCAAGATTTTGGGTGATTTTTTTGACAGCCTAAAAAATAAAATGTATTTATATATATATTATGTGATAGGTTTCTTTTAAGTAACATTTTGCTAAAACTATAAACATTTTCAGGAAGAAACTAAAAATGAATGCCTGTCATCCGTCAGCAAGCACTGAGAAGTCATCAGAAGTGGGTCACCCAGAGATCTGGAGGTGAGAGCTTCGTTTGCCCACCGCTGCTCCTTTTTCTCCCTTCACGCTGCAATATTTTCAAAAGACCTGATGTTGACAGATGCTGCAGCAGAGTCTGCAGAGTCTCGAACGTGCATTCCTGATGCCTCTCTACAGGGTTCTTTCTTTCTGTTTCAAATCTTTTTGGCACAATCACTTCCAGTGACACCCCAATGAAACCCTGCTCTTCACTGCCTCGTGTAAATTCAACCTGACAGGTAATTCTCGGCACACGTAACCATGGAGACGATGATGGCACAACACTAAGTGGAAAAGACTTCCACTGGTCTAGGGATTGAGTCTACCAGGTCTCGTCTACCGCTCTATGGGTTTGCCTGGCGTATAGAGTCTGCTCTACCTTTTCCATAGCCCCATTTCAATATGGCTCTCTTCTCTCCTTGTCAAGACTGAGGAAAACATTTATCTAGACGGCCTCCCCCCCAAGGGTTGGTTTTAAAAGGCTGTATACGCCATAAGACAGAGGTGGCCTTGATTTCCCAGCCTTTCCGTGTTGTTGCGCGGCAGATGAGCTACAATGAATAAATACTACAATGAATAATGTATTCGCTGACCCGATTTCATGTCCTCCTACGTGGGTTAGGATCGATCACTATTACCTTACCCCCCCCCCCCGCCCCCCAAAAAAAATGATAGCCTTAAAGCTGTTGTGTGTATATTCAGCAAATATTGAGAAAATGCAATAAACCAACAATGAACCACATGTAATGTGATATTAATAAATTACTGGGTGAGCAACTGGTATCTTGGACAGAAAAATGTTTTTTAAGTAAAGCTTTTTAATTGAATTCAAACAGGATAGGACAAAGGAATAAGAAACATTTAAAGGTTTAAGTCCCAACCTCTACCTACCAAAGTTGGAGGACTTAGTGAACATGATTGGTATAGAGAGATGTATAGAGAGAAACCTTGGATTTAATAACTGCTTGACCCTCCTTTGGCAGCAATAACCTCAACCAAACGTTTCCTGTAGTTGCAGATCAGACCTGCACAGGAGGTCAGGAGGAAATTTAAGACCATTCCTCTTTACAAAAGACTCTGACTGGGCCACTCCAGAAGGCCTATTTTCTTCTGTTGAAGCCATGCTGTTGTTGATTTACTTCTGTGCTTTGGGTCATTGTCCTGTTGCATCACCCATCTTCTGTTGAGTGTCAATTGGTGGACAGATGGCCTTAAGTTCTCCTGCAAAATGTCTTGGTAAACTTGGAAATTCCCTTTTCCGTCGATGATAGCAATCAGTCCAGGCCCTGAGGCAGCAAAGCAGCCCCAAACCACGATGCCCCCTCCACCATACTTCACAGTTGGGATGAGGTTTTGATGTTGGTGTGCTGTGCCTTTTTTCCACACATAGTGTTGTGTGTTCCTTCCAAACAACTCAACTTTGGTTTCATCTGTCCACAGAATATTTTGCCAGTAGTGCTGTGGAACATCCAGGTGCTCTTTTGGAATCTTAAAATGTGCAGCAATGTTTTTTTTGGACAGCAGTGGCTTCCTCCGTGGTGTCCTCCCATGAACTCCATTCTTGTTCAGTGTTTTACGTATTGTAGAATCGTCAACAGAGATGTTAGCATGTGCCAGAGATTTTTGTAAGTCTTTAGCTGACACTCTAGGATTCTTCTTCACCTCATTGAGCATTCTGCGCTGTGCTCTTGCAGTCATCTTTACAGGACGGCCACTCCTAGGGAGAGTAACAACAGTGCTGAACTTTCTCCATTTATAGACAATTTGTCTTACTGTGGACTGATGTACATCAAGGCTTTTAGAGATACTTTTGTAACCCTTTCCAGCTTTATGCATGTCAACAATTCTTAATCTTAGGTCTTCTGAGAGCTCTTTTGTGCGAGGCATGGTTCCCATCAGGCAATGCTTCTTGAGAATAGCAAACTCAAAACTGGCGTGTGTTTTTTATAGGGCAGGGCAGCTTTAACCAACACCTCCAATCTCGTCTCATTGATTGGACTCCAGGTTGGCTGACTCCTGACTCCAATTAGCTCTTGGAAAAGTCATTAGCATAGGGGTTCACATACTTTTTCCACCCTGCACTGTGAATGTTTACATGGTGTGTTCAATAAAAACATAAAAAACATATAATTGTTTGTGTGGTATTAGTTTAGCAGACTGTGTTTGTCTATTGTTGTGACTTAGATGAAGATCAGAACACATTTTATGACCAACGGTTGAAATAGAATGAGTGGACAGTCACTCACACACTATGTTACACTCCTCCACACTACCAGAGACGCTTCTGTAAAGCATCACCAGGTTTAAATGTGGAGGAGGAGACGGCTCAGCCAGCATTTACCGGCGGTCTCTGCGTGGCTATATGGCTGCTCGTCTCCTCCTGCACCATGCACTCCTACACATGAGACACAAAGAGAGAAAAAACTGGAATCAAGCTTTTTTTACAAAAGTTATTTAAATGTTGAAGAGCTGCAGATAAACAGGGAGAGCGAATACGGAATTAAAAAATATATATTAAAAAAAAAAAAAAAATATGCAGAGGTAAATCCTTGAGATATCACTTGGAGCACGAGGGAAAGTAGTAAGTGAGAACAAAACATCGCAACAAGCTGCTTGTCCCTGTGTTCTCATCCCTGTGTTGCCTTCAAACTGTTAAGTTATGCGTGTGTCTATTTTAAAGGGCAAGTGCACTCCAAAATAAATCATTTAACGGTGCTTTGGGTCTCATGACGTGTTGTGTGAAGATTTCTGTTATTTTGGATTAAAATGTACAAAGTTGTTCAACTGGGGAAATTCTCTGCAAAGAGAAGTCTGCTACCTCCGGCTGAAAAAAAGGCTTTTCAAGAGTGGTAGTTTTCTATTGCCCCTCACACTTGCTCCTATGGAACCCAATGTGTACAAACACCTGTTTTCTAATACCTTTACGACTGTCAGATGCCCAATTTCTTAAACTCGTAGGCGGGAGTTCCTAGTACTCGTATCCTAGCATCTGTATGGGTGCTGAATCTCTTACCTTTGGCTTTAGAACAAAAGTACTGTGCAGCATTTAACTTACCACATAAGTAGAAACATTTGTGTTATGGGGCCACTTTCTGAACACCTGTAATGTTCTTTTAAAAGTTATTTCCAAACGTCTTGTGGAAGGCCTTACCATTGGGTGAAGAAAAGCACCAGGAGAAAGGGCATGCCAATTAGAAGAACCACATGCTCCATCTTCTTAGCAGGCCCACTTCCAATGTCAAGTGCCTCCTCTTTTAAAATGTCTTCTAACCAACCAAAACAATGGCACAAGGCCTCCTCCCTGTCTGTATTGAGTGCAGGAGGAGAGACAGAAGGCCATGAGAATGTCCTCACTTTTTTGTGTTTAATCCAAAGTGAAGATTGATTAGTGGTATAATACATGGAAATTAATGTGAATCACTCACACGCTCTTTGGAGGACGACTGTTGAAAACGTGTGAGTGTGTGTGTGTGTGTGTGTGTGTGTGTGTGTGTGTGTGTGTGTGTGTGTGTGTGTGTGTGTGTGTGTGTGTGTGTGTGTGTGTGTGTGTGTGTGTGTGTGTCCTTGCACATCATTGCAAAATATGATTTATGTTTTGGTTAACTGCAATCAAAATCACTGAATGAATCATGAGCGAGTGTGGTCAGGATATGAAATTAACAAAAGATGGTGGTGATTAACAATTTGCCCCCTACAGGTAATGAGAGTATACTGCACCCAGAAAAGAGACGGTACAGCAGCATGTTTGGTTTAAATCTGTAGTATTTATAAAAAAATAATACATCACAATGGTTAACATGATGAGGACATTAGGCAGGTTGTTAAGCAAAGATACATTTTTTTCACCATAATTATAGCTTGCTTCTGTTCTCCATGACAACATGGGTCCTGTTAACTTATAGACAATAGACAATTTATACTGACTATTTGTTAATCACACCTGGTGGTACAATGGGGACCCTTTTAATAGATGTATGTCTCCACTTTATGGTAACAAGGCAACATTGCTTTAACAACACACAGGTTGCAAGAAAGCACAGAGACTTGTTGTAACACACAAAGTCCTTTTATATTGACAGGAAGTTATGACACCTGGCCCCAGGAGCCACCGTGTCAGACAATATGACTTCAACAGCTGGGACACTTGATGAACAGGGGAGTCCCGCTGGTCATATGTAGTTTAATAGGCAGGTAGGGCCAACCGGTATATTATAAAGTCTACGGCAGCAGCAGCATGCAGGGCACAGCCAGGACTACCGGACTTCCTGCCCGCATTGCTGTGAACCGCTGAAAGCACTGCTCTGAATCCCAATGTGGACGAGAGAAGAAAAAAATGATGTTAGAATGAAAAAATTCTAACCTTCTAAAAATAGCATCTTAATTTCATCCCAGCGGGAGTCAAGTACTCTTGCAGATCGTACAAAGAACAGCGGAATGCCTTCCCCTCTCCCGCGGGCTTTCTGTGTGCAGCTCACCGAGTGATGCCTTCCTCCTGCCCGTGTCCGCCGGCCCTCTCCTCTCCTCCTCTCCTCTCCTCCGTGGAGGACTCATGACATTTGGAGGTGGGAGAGACGCTGCTGTTTGCAGCGCCGCCGGGGACTTTATGGCTTCATCTCACCGCGGTGCGGCCCTCGATCACACGAGGCCCCGCTCTGGTCCCCTGTATGTCATTGTTATACCGCTGAGAGGACCGGCTCCATCCCTCACACACTCACACACACACACACACAGACACACACAGACACACACACACACACACACACACACACACACACACACACACACACACACGTATAGAGACACACAAACACATGCACACACACATATAGAGACAAACACACACACACGTATAGAGACACACACACACAGACACACACACACACGTATAGAGACACACAAACACACACACACACATACACATAGAGACACACACACACGTATAGAGACAAACACATTCACACACACACAAAAATATAGAGAGCACAAATGCACACACACAAATCCAAATGCACAAATGGACACACACACACACGTATAGAGACAAACACATACACACACACACACACACACAAATATAGAGAGCACAAATGCACACACACAAATCCAAATGCACAAATAGACACACACACACACACCTCGAGAGTATAGAGAGTATTTCTCACCACAGGGGTGCTAGGGTGGTCCTTAGGCCACCAGGCTCCATGTTGGGATCCACTGATTGCAAGAAAGTGCTTGATCACAAAAGCACACAAACAGAACACGCACACAAACACACACATACAACATACACAGTCACGCACACACACACTGGGAGAACAGGAGTGAGCTGAAAATGAAACAAAATGAGGTATTGACTGGTTGTCACAGAGGCAAACATCATCGTTCACCCGCAGCAGGGTGACACCCAGAGGAGTCAATCACAGAGAGGGGAGGGGGGGGAGAGATGAGAGGGAAAGGGAGAGACAGCATGCAAACAAGAGAGAGACAAAATGCCAGAGATTAAGAGAGAGGAGAGAGAACAACAACAACAGACACAGAGAGGGGTAGAAGGGCAGAGAGGGAGGACATATGGAGAGAAAATGGGGAAATACACAGAATGATTGAGAGAGAGAGAGAGAGAGAGAGAGAGAGAGAGAGAGAGAGAGAGAGAGAGAGAGAGAGAGAGAGAGAGAGAGAGAGAGAGAGAGAGCGAGAGAAATAGCGGGAAGGTGAGAGGAAGAGGGAGATAGATGGATAAATAGACAGATCGATAGATAGATAGATATAAAAAGAGAGAGAGACCAAACAAGCTTCTCTAACTGCTGACCGACCAAACTAAACCAGCATGGTGTTGGGCGAGATACGGTGTGAACAAACACGGGCGCTGGGCTGCCACCCAACAGCGCACCCCACCCAGAGGTCCTCCGGTCCGCCCGCTCGCCGTCCACGCGCATGAAATGCCACGATATGAATGAAAGTGTCTCGCGGCCCGGCCCCCTTCACAATGCGCTTGTAATGACTTTGCGGATTATGCGCATTGAGAAGCTTCGGGGATAAGGGACGGAAGGGGGAGGAAGTGTTGTGCCCATGTGGAGTAGTGGAGCAAACGATGCGCGCATTTGACTAATGTTCTGAATGGTCCCCTGCATACCCCCACTTTTACGGTGCATTTTAACGAACGTTTGAAATGTTCCCCATACCCCTACATTGGGGTGGCAGTAGCTCCGTCTGTTGGGACTTCTGGGGCTTGAGAACAGGAAGGTCGCCGGTTCAAGTCCCCAAAACGGACCAAGTACGGAGTGAGAACTGGTACTTGTAAAAAAGTGCCAGTTTGCCTCCTGGGCACTGCCAAGGTGCCCTTCAGCAAGGCACCAGACCCCTTACACTGCTCCCCTGGCGCTGTCAATACAGGGCTCCTAATACTAGGATGGGCTGAATGCAGACAGTGTGTGTCTGTGTCTGAGAGGATTCTTAATCCTTTAGATTACGGTGCATTTTTACTGATATTCTCATGTTCTGAATCTTGCCTGCAATACCCCCACATTAACGGAGCTGTTTAGCAAGCGCAGGTCGAATCGACGACACCGCCCTCGAATCAATCACCGTAATCGAGTAAGAAGTCATTATCTGCGTCTAAAAAAAAAACTGCAGAGTAAACAAGCAAGATAAATATACAAAAGTAAATGAGCACACACTTTGAGGACATCCATCTTCATTAGCGCCGGGAGCACGACGGAGGAGCTTGTTGCGGTGGAAGGTCCGAGGATCAATCTGTGATTCTCCACCGGCTTGTCTTGCTGTGACCAGTATACAAATCACCGGCTTCTGGCCAACCATGCATACAGAGTTTGTTTCATGACAACAGCAAGAGCGCACACACACACACACACACACACACACACACACACACACACACACACACACACACACACACACACACACACACACACACACACACAAATGCACCTGAACATTGGTTGATTTTGTTTGAGTGTTGTTTGATGTTCTCTTTTCATCATAGTTCTGACTCTTTTCAGTTTGGACAAGACACCCCTGCCACCAGGAGGGGAATGAGGAAGAGCTATATGGCGCCCACACGTATAACCACACGATTATCATGAATTTGTGGTCGTGCTACTGTGGAGGCCCGATATCTTCATAGATTGAACATCTTTTAGGTGTCGGGGAACTCACTACACTACAGCACTACCGGCTGGCTTCCATTACATATGCCATCACTAGGATGCCATCAAATCTAAGCTCAGCTGCTAGGTAAGGACCTGATGTCTAGTTGCAATAGTATGGTGGATAAAGAGCAGACCTGATCCACATGACATCAGGCTCATGTGTTCTCCACAAACACCCATTGGGCAAGACCCACAGTTTCAGCTCACAGGAGCCAATCAGGAGAAGCCTCCCCTTTGAGCCATGCCTGGTCATGTTTTAGCTGTAAAAGAGCTAAAAACACACTGGCAAATGTGCCTTATTACTGTGCTCAAAGTTGATATTGTCTCATGTGAAGCCGTAAAGTCAATATATGAGCACATATGAATTAAAAGTGAACGGCTGTGTTTTCTTTCTGCATTTAATTTTTCAAGTTTTAATTGAATTATTGACAGGCCAATTTCCCCAAGTGATCACACCTGTGTGGAGCAGCCATGTGCCCATGTGACTGACCATGTGACTGACCGGAAGCCTCTGGATTCGTCAGACGGTAGGACAGTAGGAAGGCAAGATTACAGATACTACAATCTGATTGGCTAGGAACACTCAGAGAACAGCTGAATGTAAAAAAGCCACTTCCCCTCCATGTGGACCTAAAGGTTACTAAAGCAGTGTCTCTTCTTCTGTAGCAAGGCTAAGCTAAGCTGTGTGCTGCAGCAGTGGCTTTTATTCATTTATTCATGCTGCTGGTTTCTGCCGGGAGAAAATAAGTTATCTTTTTTGGAGAGCTGTTTATTTGGATTCTTTTTTGTTTTTTTACCAAAGCGGTTTCCACTCAGGATTGAGACAGCTGCTCCAAGATACAGACTTTATCTTCTGCTGGCAAGTGGTACTTCAGTGAACACTGCTACAACAGCCACAACATGTTAGTGGTTGTACTTCACCTCATAAGGTAATTGATTAAAACATGTGTACTATGACCTATTTAACACTGCTACCTAAATGCTGGGTTTTTTTTTGTACTTGCATGTAAGCCTCATCATTTCAGATTTTAACTCATTTGTTGTCTTCTTCCAGTGGGTTTCTGCTGTATTTTACTGCAGTACACTGTGCAGCTTTTCCAAAAGGTATGTTTTACATTAAAACCTGTGTAGTTCTGTCCACATTAAATATAATTATAAAATATACAATCCATACCCTGATTGCTTCTCTGTTGGCTTCATTTGAGCAACTACTTTGGAGGGCACGGTTTTACGTCTATTGTCATATGAATCACTTTAAGCTGATCTTCTGGTCTTGTCCTTGTCTAGCTCTGCTCAGCTATGAGCCTGCTGAGAGGAGTCAGCCTTTTACTAAAGGGTCTCTTCGCTTTGCCAACCTTCCAACTCTTCAAGACCTCCAGCCTCTGTGGAAGGCCCATGCAGACAGTCGGGCTAAGCTCTGGGCTCAGATGGAGACCCAGCAGAAGCCCAAGTGGAGTTCTGTTGGGGTCTCTAGCAAGGCCCATATTCCTGCTCGGCCCGGTGTAAACAGACCTCTGTCTCATGTTTTTAACAAACCACCACAGGAGAAGATCTCACCACGGAGGTCGCAACCCATCCAGAACGGAAACAAACGCCACACAACGCTCAACGTGAACCCTGAAGAATTCCCCCAAGCTAAGCCCAGGTCTTTTGAGTTCAGCATAAAAGTACCATTTATGAACAAGGCAAAAGATGGAACCCCTAAAGAATCGGATCCAGCCTCAAGTGGTGGGCACGGCAAATTCAGGCCATCCAGTCTTCAAATTCAAACTAGTTTTAACAAGCGCTCTGGTGCTCAGAAAGGCTCCTCTGATGACACCGGTAGTCAAGTTGATCCGTCCAAGCTAAGCTATAATCTTGAAATAGATGTTCCGATCCCATCAAAAGAAAAACAGGAAACACTTTCTACCCCAGAAAACCCTTTTGGAAACTCTCTTGACGCTAATCAGAAAAGACCCTGGACTGGCCAGAACAAGCCTACCAACACAGATTTGTATGCACTTTCTGTTCCTGAAACGCCAGAGTCTGGGGCCCACCTTGCAAGTACTTCCCGGGATATCTTCCCACCTAAAAGGCCCACCTATGTTAATCGTCTCAACGAATACTACAACAGCCAAATGGAGCCCAAACCTGCCACTTACGACTACAGTAATGACCAAAGTGGACAAGCTAGGTCATCTGATCTGACCTACATGTATGAACAGAGTTATCCTCCCTCTGTTACAATGCCATATGATAAGGCTCAGCATGAACTGAACGATCTGTCATTCAGGCCCAATGAAAATGAGTGTAGCAAATGTCAAAAGCAAGAGGCTGGTGTGGACTCCCAAACTGCTATTTCTGAACGGGGAAACTATGACCAATTCGGCAGCAGTTCAGAACAGCAGTTCAGAACAGGTCATGATGAAGATTCATCTCAAGCGATCGATCAAGGATACAACTGGTATACTACTTCAGCCCCCTCACAATATGAGCAGGTATCTAGGCCTGTTTGGAACACGGACACCATATATCAGGCAAAGAACGATGCAGTCGTGGCGGATTCTCAGCAAAGCATGTTTAAACCCCCTGCCCCAGCCGGTTATCAGACTTACGAATACGAAAAGGATCAAAGTAAACAGACTTTGCCTGGTTACCTCGATGCTGTACAGCAGCCTCCACCTCTGATCAGTCACATTGGAACAAGCCAAATGAATGACAAAGCTCAATTTACTAAATCTGTGATGGAACCTGAATATTATTTGGGCGCTCAGGTGGATAAACTTGGACCAGTGTCTGACTACGCAGAAACCTCTTCTGGTTTGGCAGACTACAGCCCTAATTCCTTCAATCAACATTCACAGAGGGAGCCTCTCTACGTGGGCTACAGCACTGAACAACAGGGCATCGTACAGAGCACGCCCAGTACCGCAGCTTTTGACACTTACCAACCCAACCCACTAGCGTCTGATAATTATACCCCCATTTATAACTCTCTACCAAAGCAGGCCAACAAAGGTCTTCAATATACAGCCAACGCTCAAGCGGATAATTATTACATTCCTGACCCCGCTAACTATGTGCCATTTGAAGAAGCTCCTGGAAGTTCAACACTTGTGCCACTGAAAGAAATCGCTAAACCTCAGTGGCAAACTGCTGCTTTAAGCAAAAGCAACTCATATGATGACCAATATAATGGACCCAGTTCAGGCCGAGAACAACTACAGATTCCCATTAAAGTCCATTCAACATTTAAGCCAAATAATTCCCCTAGCTTCTCCTCTGCTTTGTACCAGCACTATTATCCATCAGAAGGTTTTGATGATTATCAAGATGGAAAGAGTCAGGTCTACCAACCTCAAGATGTGTCCTACACTGCTAATCCGAATATTCCTCAAATGTTTCCCAGTTTGCAACAAACGTCAACAACCTTCAGCAACAAGGAACCTGCGTTGGAAAATATGAATCAAAATGCTATGGAAATAAAAGGCAATTTGGATCTTGTGTACACGCAACAAGGGCCACAGTATACATTGCCAGAACAATCATTTTCCCAGAAAAAGGCCGACCAAACTAGTCAGGAAGCAGAGGAGGGATTCAAGGTTGTTCCATACTCCAAGAGCGATGGCTACAGCTCCAGGGGCTGGGAAAGGCCGCCTGCCTCGGGATATGAGGAAATGGGAACGAAGAAGGAATATCCAAACCCATGACCCGTGGCTACAAGCCAAGCTTACATCAGGGATCACTGTGAGGTCAACAAAGATTTTCATTTTTACGTCCCTTATTACTTTCATAGCTTTTGGTTTCAATGTTCTCATTTAATTCGCTTCTACTTTTATAATTTACTAGATTTCCGCCTACGTGACCTTCATCCCCTGAGGAGATGGACTTGAAGGTAGGACGCTGCTGTGAAATGGGTCGGTCATCCAATGTATTGCTTAACTCTGAATACAGGAACTTGTGTACAATGCAGTTCAATGTTTATCGTCTTCAATACATTGTTCATAATTTATTTAACCATTTTCCTCACAGGCTGTTCAGGAAACCCATAACCCTGAAGGAAATGAGAAACTACTCAAATAAAGTATTGACTTCTTAATGTGGTGTTCCGTTTCATTCTTGAATAATTGTACAGCTTGTCTCAACATGTCAGAGCATTGTGCATCTTGCTTTTTTTTTTTTTGTATTTGTTCACATTTTGTGCTCATGGAAATTTGATCAAGGATTGTTTTATTCACTGCTGGCAAGTGCTCCAAATGGTGAACCAATGTACTTAGAATTGGGCAGTGAGATCAGAAGTTTAAAACCTACGTATACACTAAATAAGCACAGGGCTGTCGGTCAGCTGGCAATGTGTCCTGCACAAGGTTATCAATCAGTCTGCAAAGTCAGTCCGCTGCAAGCTGCAAGTTTGTTTTCGGCAGTAGCATATAGTGCGGTATTATCAGTAAGTTGTGCTCCGTTTAGGTGGTGGAGGAGGCCGTGTGTGTGGGCCACAGACCTCCGGAAAGTACTATCAAAATAATGTTGGCTCACTGCGATTAGTGCAGATGAGCGGTCGTGTACGGAGCCTTTGGGGTGAGGGTTATGGAGTTCAGGATTTGATTTACTGGAAGATACCTGGTGGGTCCCATATGCCACAAAAAGAAAACTTA
Source organism: Muraenolepis orangiensis (assembly GCA_027704905.1). Lineage (NCBI taxonomy): Eukaryota > Metazoa > Chordata > Actinopteri > Gadiformes > Muraenolepididae > Muraenolepis > Muraenolepis orangiensis. The sequence continues at coordinate 26,290,079 of CM051010.1, forward strand.
CTGTTGTGCAGCTATGCCACCCGATGGAAACATTAGACTGCAACTACTACACTGCGGGGATAAGTGGTAAATGTACGTGTTCAACGAATGTCCATGTATCATTTATAATAAAGTAGGCTTGGACGTTCTAGTGTGGATGCCAGAATTGTTGAAACATGTGTTGGATGTTCACTTTCTTATTCTCCGGGCATTCTGTAACATTTGCTTGCTATGGTGACCTAATTACAATTTTCTTGTGATAATTGTCTTTCGTTCCATTGTATGTAATGCAGGCTATTCAGGGACAGAAGTTATTCAGTCCCCTTGCACTGTGGCTTTCAGTGCTACCTGAACCCTTGAGGTCTGGCCAGGTAGCCTAAAACATGGACTTAACATGTCGCACAATAATTAGCGATTGTAATATTGTTCCTTTCATCCTAGCTGTCCATGTATGCCTTGATGGGTTACATGGTGAGGAAACATCCCGAGTCTCAACCTGACGTTTTGCTTCAAGTTAAAACATTGCTCATTGTGCTCCTACCAAGTTACTATAATGGTCCATTTCATTGAGTAATCATTTTTAATTTAAATTTCTATTTGTGTCTGTGTCTTGCCAATTGTTTTGGGGTGCACTGAAAGTGATCCTTTTGTAACATACTGTACTTTCCCATAGGGCCATGTGGGTCATGTGGCCGGGAGCAGACGTATGTCTGCCTGCAACAGCATCACAATAAAACAAAACACTTTTTTATATTAGTTATGTTAAGTTATATATTTATGTTCTAGCCCTGCTGGGCCGTGGTTGGGCTGCTTGCAGGCTTCATCTATCATCCTCCCCGTCACCTTGTTTCATCTCCTTTACCTGTTTTGTTCATTTTTATTTTTATTGTATATCTTTTTATGGTTTTGTTTTTGGAGAGGTTTACTGCGGGAGGGAATGGGGAGCAAGCGTTCCAATGTACTTGGACAAATGGCAAGTAAATATGTTGTATCTGTGTTGCTTGTTATGAATCTTTGTCCCGGTGTGGCAAAATAATCCACATGATGTATGTGAAACAATCAGTTAGGCATTTCTTGATCATCAGACAAATGAGGCCATAGCCTCTGCATGTTCCTCCTTGTTTTGGAAACTCTTTGTAGAGGTGATCACACGATTCCTTATGCGCCTGCCCAGGATACCACAGGCCGAACAGACAAGTCTGTCTGTCGGCTGGGTAGCAGTACGGCCTGGGGGTGAGGAGACATTAGTATGTGAAGTCAAACCTTGAGGATGAACTGTGTGATCCAACTTGTGTGTAGCGGCGTGTGACTGGACAATGTTCCTGCTGGAGGCTCATGGTATTCTGTTGGACAGGTCTAATGTCTGACCTGGGAAGGAGGTTCTCCATCAATGTCCAGTAAGCATCCAGTTCCATGGTCTGGCATGCCTGGCAGTGCCTAGACAGACACCTGAGGACCAAAGAATAATCAATAACGCTAAATGCTTCAATACAAGCAATGCACGTACATTACGTGCTCTATATACAACTGACTATATTGTGTATTGCTGTTGCATATGAGACCTGCATACAAATACCTACATATGAGTGGCAGTATTTTGATTTTGTTTTACACAATACAACATTTCCGTGACCCGACCCAGATAAGCTGTAGACAATGGATGGACAATACAAAATCAGGCTGCGGTTACTTCTATGACACCTCCATGTATTTGTCATGATCTTGTGGCAGCATTTCTTAAATGGATTTACTTCCATTGAGTATGTCTGAGGTCTGATATGAATGTTATATTCAGGCCCACGTCAGTTAGTTAGTGATCTGAATTGACAGGACACATGAAGTTATGAAGTCATCGCAGGCCTGCTTTAGCTCTACTTTCATCCTGTCAAGTCAAGTCAAGTTTATTGTCACTTCACAGTTTACAAGTATAAAGCAGCGAGTGAAAATCTTATGTGCAATACCCGACGACAGGCAGCAGTTATAAAAATAAGATAAAATAAAAACAGAATAGCATAAAAGTAAAAAAAAACGGTATAAAGTTAAAATATATAAAAGTAAAAATGCAATTTATAAAATGCAATATATCAGCACAGAAAAAGAGCAATATGTATATATAAATCAATGTAATAAAATATACTATGTTATATGCTATACGCCCTTGTTCAGCAGCCTGATGGCCTGACTGTGGAAGCTATCTCGGAGTCTATTTGTTCGGCACTTGATACTGCGGTATTGCCTGCCTGACAGTAAAAGTGAATACAGTTCGTGGCTGGGGTGGGCAATGTCTTTTATGATGCGTTTGGCCTTGGCCACGCACCGCTGGTTGTATATATCCAGGAGGGAGGGGAGCTCACCTCCAATGATATACTGGGCCGTCCGCACCACCCTTTGAAGCGCTCTGCGCTCGAGTGCGGTGCAGTTCCCGTACCAGGCGGTGATACATACTGTAAGAACACTCTCGATTGTCCCGGTGTAGAATGTTCTCAGGATGCGGGGGCCCATGCTGAATTTCCTCAGACGCCTGAGGAAATACAGGCGTTGTTGGGCCTTTTTCACCACGTGTGTGGTGTGCGTGGACCATGTGAGGTCCTCGGAGATGTGCACACCGAAGAACTTGAAGCTGCTGACCCTCTCTACTGCAACACCGTCGATGGAGATAGGGCCGTGCTCTCCTCTCTGCTTCCTGTAGTCCACGATCAGCTCCTTGGTCTTCTTGAAATTGAGGGCGAGGCTGTTCTCCTGGCACCACTGCTCCAGCGATCCAACCTCCTCCCTGTAGGCTGTCTCGTCGTCGCCGGCGATCAGGCCCATCACTGTCGTGTCGTCAGCAAACTTGACGATGACGTTGGAGCTGTGCATAGCCATGCAGTCGTGGGTGTAGAGGGAGTAGAGGAGAGGGCTCAACACGCATCCCTGGGGGGCTCCCGTGTTGAGGGTCAGCGGCTCTGAGGTGGTGCTGCCCATCCTCACCACCTGGCGGCGGTCCGACAGGAGGTCCAGTATCCAGCTGCACGTGGATGGGGTGTCGAGCTTGGCAGGAACTATCGTGTTGAACGCTGAGCTGTAGTCCACAAACAGCATTCGCACATAACAGTTCTTTCCCTCCAGGTGGGAAAGGGCAGTGTGGAGGGCCATGACAATTGCGCCGTCCGTGGATCTGTTTTAACGATATGCAAATTGCCATGGGTCCAGTGTGGCAGGTAATACAGAGCAAATAAAGTCCTTGACCAACCTCTCGAAGCATTTGCTGACAATCGAGGTAAGGGCTACAGGTCTTGTCGTTAAGGCATGTTACCTTGGGTTGTTTAGGGACAGGCACGATGGTGGACATCTTGAAGACCGCGGGAACAACAGCCTGGGTCAGGGAGAGGTTGAAGATGTCTGCAAAGACTCCTGCCAACTGGTCTGCGTATGCTCTGAGGACGCGGCCCGGGATGTCGTCGGGGACTGCCGCCTTACGGATGTTCAGCCGCTTAAAGGTGCGGCGCACATCCGCCTCCGAGATGTTAAGCAGGCTGGTCTCCTCAGGCGGCGCTGGCTTCGGCGGGCTGCCGTTCACGTCGAACCGAGCAAGTCATTAAGACTTATCTCAGTGGGTTCAAGTACTTCAGTACTTGTTTTTGTAATTACATTATCCAATGTCTCACAATGAAACCGTTATTGTACCTGTTAAAGAAGCTACAAAAGAAAGTATGCAACTAACATCTAAGATAATTCTTAATTTTTTGTGCAAACCCAGCATTTGATTGAACTTGTGATGGGGTCAACTTCTGACGGGGTCAATTTGTGTGTATATATATATATATATATATATATATATATATATATCATCGCCACAGAATCTCTCAGAAAGAAGCGCAAGGCTTTGGCGCCACCTACTGTCCACGGTGCCTCCAATATGTGTTTTTGGTTCCGTCTCAATGAGCTTTACCACAAATAACTAAATCCCCCATTTGTTCAGCTGAAACTATAGCAACACCACGAGATAACCTCTCCTATACCTCCTACCTTTTTTTTTTTACAGCGGTGTTCATTCTCATATCACATGTTTTATGGCTATAGGCTATGCTGCCAGCACCAGGAATTATCTCAAAGGGAAAGGATTAGCAGCCCTATATACTATAAAACATTGGGCTATGCATTATATAGAAGGTTATGTATGTATTGTATGGTGATGGATATGGAGATGGGGGTATTATATGGGAATATGATATATATGCGTATTATATTGGGGTATGTATCTGTGTATCTTTATATAGGCATATGTATGTATTTTCTGGGTCTGTTTATGTATTAAAGGGTATTTGTTATATGGGTCTGTGTATGTACTTTTGGGATATGTATGTATTATATTGGTCTATGTATGTATTATAGAGGGCTGGGCATATGAAGGTATTTATTATATGGGCCTATGTAAGGTCAATGCAAACCTTTGTATGGGGCATCATTGTCTTGTTCTGTCTGTTTGTCATCATTAGGATGCCTGAATGTTGCATGAGTGTGTGTGTGTGTGTGTGTGTGTGTGTGTGTGTGTGGGGGGGGGGGGGGTGTGTGTGTGTGGGTGTGTATGTGTGTGTGTGTGTGTGTGTGTGTGGGGGTGTGTGTGTGTGTGTGTGGGGGGGGGGGGGGGGGGGGTGTGTGGGTGTGTATGTGTGTGTGTGTGTGGGGGGGGGGGGTGTGTGTGTGGGTATGTATGTGTGTGTGTGTGTGTGTGTGGGGGGGGGGGGTGTGTGTGTGTGGGTGTGTATGTGTGTGTGTGTGTGTGTGTGTGTGGGGGGGGGGGGTGTGTGTGTGTGTGGTGTGTGTGTGTGTGTGTGTGTGTGTGTGTGTGTGGGGGGGGGGGGGGGGGTGTGTGGGTGTGTATGTGTTTATGCTGACGTCGGCCTGATGTGCGGTGACGGGCTCGTGGGGTGCTCTCCTCCCAAAGGCCTGTGACCGGGAGGAGGAGGAGGAGGAGGAGGAGGAGGAGGAAGAGGAAGAGGAAGAGGAAGAGGAAGAGGAGGATGAGGAAGAGAGGGGACAGAGATGAAGAAGGAAAGCTCAAAGCTGTGCCCAACACCAGGAAAGTGAAGCAGAACAATCAAACTACGACACAACGTGGAAACAACAACCCCCACCCCCCCACCCCCCCACCCCCCCACCCCCCCCACCCCACCAGGGATGTGCAGGTCAAGAGGACACCGGTAGAGCTCCACAGCTTGGCCAACAACCACGGAACAACATCCACGGATTACTGGTCTCTTTCTCTGGTACACCTTTCTCCAATACGGACTAGAACTCGGACCACCACCACCACCACCACCACCACCACCACCAACCACGCTTTCTCCCCCTCCCTCACTCACTGTATTTCGGCCCGCTCTCCCCTCTCCCCCCCGAGGAGGTTGTTCTTGGTGGCTCTTCTCCCCCCGGCGGTGGTTTTTGCCATCTCCCCAGACGTGGAGGTCATGCAGGAGTCTCCGGGCGCGGGCGGTGTGGACGGGATCTACACCAGCAACGTCCCCGCCTTCCTCACCAAGCTGTGGACGCTGGTGGAGGACCCGGACACCAACCAGCTCATCTGCTGGAGCGCTGTGAGTTGCGTTGTGTTTCATATCTGGTTATGGTTATGGTTCTGGTTATGGTTATGTTCTGACTTGACGACTACACATTCGCAAAGTTAGTGGATTGTTTTGTAAAAATAAACAAAAAAAAGACGAAGGTAACAAAGCTTGTTGATTTAGTACACTGAACATTTTTATTATCACTTCAATCATTCCTCATTATTTAAAATGACACTGTCTCACTTTATCAGAAAAAAAGCAGGCAAACATTAATGTTGAAAGAATACAAAACTGCCAGGCTTAACAAACTTGTGAAGTATGAAGCATCTATGAACCATAATGTGAACATGACTAAGAACAGGCTAACTAAAGAAAAATGTATTCAAAAAGCAAAAGTTATGAATTGAAGTCTGTTTATCATTGCTATATTTCTCAATGATTTCAGCATGGTTTAGGATGATGCTCCATCACGTTCCTGATCAATTCTAATTTAATTTGTAATAATATCAAATGGCACATATGTCATATTGAACTACTTTGAAATTCAAACTCTTTTGGATATGGAGAATATGAACTTTCTCTGTGACTTGGTGTAATTAATTTGGGCTATCAAAGATAGCCCAAATGAGTACATGCCGCAAGAAATGTATAATGTAATTAATCACCTAGTTTATTATTAATAAGACTCCAATTTGTGATTAATACATTTCTCACCTATTCTCATATGATATACTACGTTATTTGAAAGCCACTGACGTTATGTCCCCGGTGTTGTTGTCTCCTTCAGACCGGAACGAG
>CM051010.1:26298898-26301398 GCA_027704905.1 Muraenolepis orangiensis
CACACACACCATATGTGTGGGTGGGGGTCATGTGAGGTCGAAGACGACCCTTCTTATGGAGTAACTTAACAACATAACTTCCCAGATGACAGAATGCCTCCTTCCATCCTGCTATGACCAAATTGACATGTTACAGGGAAGGCCAGATTTCACACATGCATTATGAAATATGATAAATCAAAATCTTTATTGGTCATGTACACACACATTTGTGTTTCTGCATTAAACCCATCCTAGTATTAGGAGCAGTGGGCAGCTATTGTATATCCAGCGCCCGGGGAGCAGTGTAGGGGGTCTGGTGTCTTGCTCAAGGGAACCTCGGCAGTGCCCAGGTGCAGAACTGGGACCCTTTTCCAAGTACCAGTTCTCACTCAATCATTGGTCTGTTTCGGAGACTTGAACCGGTGACCCTCCGGTTCCCAAGCCAAGTCCCAACAGACTGAGCTACTGCCGCCCCCCAAATATTACATTATACATTATATTCACCTGCCATAGGCAACACAGGTGCTGCATAATAATTGTACTCCCCAAAGCCAGTCACATTTTCTGCAGGAAAGTATAAAAACATTCTTTCTATGTGGGAAGAATGAAAGTAGATTTTAGACTCGTGGTCATGACCGTGTATTCTTTACAAGAGAACGGAATGCCTGCTGATGTTGGGAGTGGGAGAGAAGGTGGATGCTGATTCATGCTCATGCTCTCTCTCTCTCTCTCTCTCTCTCTCTCTCTCTCTCTCTCTCTCTCTCTCTCTCTCTCTCTCTCTCTCTCTCTCTCTCTCTCTCTCTCTCTCTCTCTCTCTCTCTCTCTCTCTCTCTCTCTCTCTCTGTCCATCAGCTGATTCAGTTTCTGTTCAGCCAGATGCAACCCAACTCACCCAGCTCTGTGGGCCTGAAGAGAAAGCTGTGAGTGCCGATGCGTGCGCACACACACACACACACACACACACACACACACACACACACACACTCCAGAGAGGGACAAATCAACAAAAGTGCGACAATCGCAGGCCAAGTGGAACACAGGGAAGGGCTGGCTCAGCTGACCCTCTGAACAATTCGTCCACTATGAATGGGCTGCTGAGTCAGACACACACACACGCACACACACACGCACACACACGCACACTCACACACACACACACACACCACACACACACACACACACACACACACACACACACACACACACACACACACACACACACACACACACACACACACACACACACACACACACACACACACACACACACACACACACACACAGTGAGGCAGAGCAGAGAGCGTGACTGGGCTGCAGGCTGCGTGTGGAGTGCTGATCCAGGCTGCTGCTGCTGCTGTTGCGGGTGGCGTGAGAAACAGAATGTACGACGTAGGTTTGAAGCCAAGAACTGAAAAGAGACATTAATATTAATAGAGACCTTTTTATTAAGCAAATATACAATATTAACAGGTCGATAGGATATGAACACAGGTTCATTATATGGGCATCGGCATCATTAACTTACACCGGTCTTCACACTATCACTCTGTGATAAAGGCCAGCGGCAGCAAATTCTGGATGAATAACAAGGGAACTAACCAGAGAACCAGATAATTAATACATGGTGACTAATAACACACATTGCACAGGACATCTTGAGGAGGTGAATGTGTGTGTGTTGTGTGTGTGTGTGTGTGTTTGTGTGTGTGTGTAACTAATATCAAATCATTATATTTAATTTCTTTAATTTATAACATTATTGATTTTTTTATCGACTTAACAGAACATAAACATGTTGTTCTGTGGTGCGTTGAGCACGTTGCTTTTGTGTTGTCATGGACACATCTGGTGGATGTTTTTAGTTGACCAGTAATGTTGGATTTGTAGCGCATCGATTTGGAACTAGTATTTAACATTACTGGTATAATGCTCCCTAATTCGTCCACATCTGTCTAAAATAGCATTTAAATAGTTGTCATTATCCAATGTTTAAAGTTAGATATGCAATCAAAGCATCATGGGTATTTAAACCTGGGTTTTAGTTTAGTTTATTAGTTTAGTTTTCAGGGGCCATATTGGGCCAGCATTTCTTGTAAAGCTCATTCACATTTTATCTACACTACAAACAATACAAACAATAAAAAAGAATACAATTAGCAACAATAACAAAACAGAACATTGTAAAAACAACATCATACAAAATATACATGACATAGTCTCCATATAAAGACTTGAGCCGTGTTGGAAGTGATGTACAAATGGCAGCAGTCACATGTTCATGAAGTACAACTCATAATCTGGAGGCTGGCTGTTTTCTTTAGGCCTCTGATGTTAGACGAAGGCTCCCCCAGTCCTCCTCCTGCCTCAAAGTTCAGCCACAGCCTCCCCATGGAGGCTCTTCAGGAGCCGTTCTACATACAGTCGGTAAGAAGCTGTCTAATAGTTAGACACAATGAGTTATCCAAATAACGGTCGCTCTGTCCATCTTGAAACTACCTCCTTGAATTACATACACGCA
>CM051010.1:26303898-26307034 GCA_027704905.1 Muraenolepis orangiensis
ACTATTTGAAAAATTGTCCATTCATGCCACTTTTAATAGAAGACAGTGGGGCCTGGAGAAGTCTATTGGAATCATCTCGCCATCGTCTTTTCATACCATCCCCATTGGAGAAAACAAAAAAAACACAAAACCCTTCCCCGTGTCAACCGTGCTGTGGGAGCAACATCTTACAGCTGTGTGGATGGGTCCAGGGGTCTGCGGGGAAGAACCGCGCTGAGAACCAAGAGAGATCCAAGAGAGAACCAAGAGGACCTCCCTTGGCCTCACCCACGGCTACGGGGGAACCGTTGAAAGGGGATGGATTTCATCAACGCACCGTCACTGTTTCCACCGCGTGACGAAGCATCAGGGGCTGATTGCTGCAGTGCACTTCCTCACAGTGATTGGCAGTATGGCAGCTAACCTAACCCCTGCAAGTGGTGCTGGTGGTGATGGTAAACAACACAGCAACTACACAGTTCTTCCTAGTGGCCACTTAGTGCAAGATACCGGCTCGTCTTGAGCTGTCTGATCACTTGACCAGTCGGAGCCAATGAGATCACACCCCTAACCCCTCCCACCCACTGTCAATCAGACGGTTGTTGGTAGCATGTTGGGGTGTAACTCAAGGTTGTTATTTCAACACAGACAGCGTGGGTTGTCTCTAAAACCAGAGAAGATGACTGGAGAATACTGAACTAATAGTCATTGGTTTGTATGCACTTTAGTCCTTGTGTGTTAGTGGGAGTGTTCTTGCTTATGGAGCTGACGTTTGGAGGTGAATATTTGATATTTTCATTGCATTATTCCTGTGGTACACACAATATGTGACATTTATTTACAAAAATAAGTAGAAGAAGAAGAATCACGCAATTTATGCACGTAATATAGTATGTTGAAATATCTAATACGACAAAGGGCTACTTTTGTGATTCTTACCCCTTTTGTATACAATATCTCTCTTATCATAGTCCAATCTCATCTGTAGTGGATCATACAGACATAGATTAACATTACATCCTCAGTCTATTTCATTGTAATGGATCAAAATGGATTGGAAGGATTTTTCATATAACAAAACAATTAAGATATTTTATATTGCATCTTTGCACATTTCACATCTTCTGGAGAGAGAGAGAGAAGGAGAAATGTAATATACAGACTCATACTCTTCACCTGTCTTGGAACAGCCAGAAGCTCCCATTGACCTGACACCGGAGTCTTGAAAACTCTGGCTCTGGCCTGCCTTCATGTTCATAGACAGAAATTTTATTTTGAAATGCATCTATTAAAGAGAAACAGGAAACTGCAATACTCACAGCTATGTGCTATGTTCCATTACATGTGAAGTAAACCTGCCTGCTTGGTGTACTTCAAAATGTGTCCACAAATGTAATGATGTCTTCATGTACAGTTCAATCAAACAAAAAATATATATAATAACTTGAACTTGAAGTTACATTTCGTTTTCCATGGTATCTCCTTCCGAGCCTTGAATAGTTTGTACGATTCAATTATTGTAAAGGCATTAGGAGCCATCCGTTTTTAGAAGAAGCTTGTCGGTAGCAAATATACTAGTTGTGGACAACTAGAACCAGACCTAAACATACTGTATTGTGCAATATTGAACTCTAGTTGCTAGTCTAAGTCGATAGGAATCCAGGAACCCAGGAATTAGGAATGTATGGAGGGCCAGTAACATTGCAGTGGAGGAAGTGATGGTTGGTTAAAGAAGTGCTGCCTGTGCAGAATCTCTCTGTTAGCCTCTAAACGAAAGTATGTGCAAATCATATTTCTCAACAATTCTCAAGAATGTTTTCCAGTTAGTATAGGTCTAGGAATAATCAGTAGGTACAATACATTTTTGTTTTATACAAACAAAAATAGTGAAACCGATTTTGGCATTGTTAAACCGGAACTTTAGACCAGTTATGATTGTTCCAAATATTTCTCAAAAGGTCAAAGGGTGAATTGGTAAAGTTATCATTTAATGGGTAAAGCGTGCATGTTTGGTGGGGAGGGTGGCAAACCATGGTGTGTTACACAGGATATTGCACTAATAATTACAATTGTATGGTTGAATGACTGTACACGGTTAATTTTTCAATTCATTTATTTTTGTTCTTCCAGTTAAATTAAAATATGCGTGTTGGTGAGGTTTTTTTTTCTTTTTACCATACGAGTGATAAACAAAATGGACTGTTTGTATCCATCGTTTTATTGTTTTCCATTTCATGCACTTGCGCTGGCAATGGTCCCCTGTGTATTGGAATGGCATTCACGCTCGTCACACTGCGGATAAGGAACATTATGTTGCTGAGTCTTCCTCCCTTGTAACAGAGCCTATAGCGTCCCAAAATAACCTTTGCACTACACTCCTACAATGCAATAGGATCCCGATTGCCTGACGTCATACATGACAAGACAACAGATACACAGCAGGCCTACTGCTACTCTTTACACATGGGATGACATTGATACATAGATACCTCAACCCCAGGTGAATCTGGGGTTGAATGTGTTGGAGTCACTTCATGAGTTTCAGATGATCTGGTTCAGTGAGTGAGTGAGTTGGGCAATGAGGGCCAGGCTGCTGTCAGCCTCTGGATATGTCAATGGTACAGTGTATACTACAGTGTATTGCGAGAGAGTCTTGAACATGTATTTAACTGCATTTGTATGAAATAGTTATATTCCAAAGTCAATTAAAGGAGGTTCATCTTTGCATCTGTTTCGCATTATTTTGTGTTCAATGTACATAGAGTATGACACTGCCAAATGGGTCGATTGTACAAGATACAAGATACAAGATTTTTATTGGCCATTTGTAACAAGTACATAGGAATGCTTACTCCCCATTCCCTTGAATGTGAATGTGAAAGCATGTTCTGATCACATAAACATGTGACTTAACTAACTTCCCATTGGTACTCAGTATGTGTGGTTTGGAAAGTAGAAGTAGAAGTACACTCCCTGGCATGTGTGCTCACGGTATAGGATCAATCTGAAATACGTTTATTATCTAGAGGTTGAGGTGCATGCCTTAAACAAAACAACAAGACAACAAACCAACATAAGTGAAACTTATCACTGCCAACAACACTTATGTTCAAATCAGGGAAGAGGCTGCGGAGGTGAAGGCTTGTCTGTGTGACGA
>CM051010.1:26308034-26328210 GCA_027704905.1 Muraenolepis orangiensis
TGCGTGGCCAAGGCTAAACGCATCATAAAAGACATTGCCCACCCCAGCCACGAACTGCATTCACTTTTACCGTCAGGCAGGCGATACCACAGTATCAAGTGCCGTACAAATAGACTCAGAGATAGCTTCCACAGTCAGGCCATCAGGCTGCTGAACAAGGGCGTATAGCATATAATACAATGTATATTTTATTACATTGATTTATATATACATATTGCTCTTTTTCTGTGCTGATATATTGCATTTTATAAATTGGCATCTAATTATCTTCTGGGTGAATGGCGGTCCTATCTAAATAATCAGCAAAGGGCCTCCAGGTCTTCTCGAAGGAATCCTTGGGGTCCCCAAGTGAGAACCTGATCTTTTCGAGTTTAATGTGATTTAGGATCTCCTTGAGCCAGCTATTATGTGAGGGGGGGAGAGCATGTGTTACCGGCCTCAGACCTAGGGTAGTCTGGGTCGGTCCAAGTGATACACAGGCATGGTGCACTGTGGATCTGTGAAACATGAAGAACAAGACACGTTACATTCTCATGCCTTGCTCAGCCGGCAGCGGTTTATTACTGAACATGCAGCATCTCAACATCACAATCATATTTCAAGTTCTCAACATCAAAAATATTGTTTAACAGTCCAACAGACAGTTTACTTCACAATAAATCAAATAATACAAAAATACAATGTATTCTTCATAAAACCAAAATAAAGTGCAAAACAATAACCCTTCTGTATTCTTTACTCCAAATACCATTCGCTCAAATACAGAAAATAACATGAACACGTTTTCAGTCACACAAGCACGCACGCACGCACACCACGTGTGCTTTCTGTGGTGAAACACAGTGGAACAAACTACCTGGCAGCAGCCATTATTCAACTCGACAAAACAATAAAACTACTCGTCCAAACTTACTTCAGGTACACTCAAAACGTTACAAAACGTTATGTCACTGACAGTTCACATTAGTTTTAACACCCTTGGGAATGTTTTAGATAGTTATATGATTACCTGTGAAACATGAAGAACAAGACACGTTACATTCTCATGCCTTGCTCAGCCGGCAGCGGTTTATTAGTGAGCTGTAGTGAGTGTCGTCGCGAACGAGCCGGCTCAAAGAGCCGGCTCTTTTTAGTGAACGACGGGAGCCGGCTCGCACCCGCGAACGAGCCGTTATTTTTTTTTTTACGGGTGCTCCGCGTACATGCAGTGACTGAATGTCACTGTCATGACTGCATGTCATGCTGTGCATCACGTGAGGATAGATAAGGAGGGAGGGCCGCGCGTGCTCAGTGCTGATAGCTGAAAAGATGGAGGGGTGACACTTCACACGGTGAAGGGTCAGTTTGCGTCGCGCAAATAAGATGAGTGAAAGTAGGAAAAGAAGCAGCATTTGGCTGCATTTTAACAATTGTGCAAACACAAAGGCAGAATGCAGAATTTGCAACATGAAGCTCTCATATAGAGCAGGGTCCACAAACCACCTCCACAGGCACTTGAGAACTGTGCATCCAACAGTTCAGTTGGAAGAAAAAAGGCAGGTCAGACTGCCTGCTTCTGCTTCTGTGTGTCTACTCCACCTGTTGTTGCTGCAGCTACAGGATCTACCCCCCATGCATCAGGTACCCAAAAACCAACAGCTACACAGACCTCAATAAGCCAATTTATATGCAATGAATGGCAAAGGCAATGAATGACCCCAGCTAGACAGAACATAGTGGATGAAGAATTGGCCAAAATGATTGCAAGTGATTTCCAACCATTTTCCATTGTGGAGGACAAGGGATTCCGAAGCTTCACACAGGCTCTCAATCCAATGTATGTTCCTCCAAGCAGGAAAACACTCTCAAAAATCATTCCGAGACTGTATGATAGAGAACGTGCTTCACTGCAGGCCAGGGTTAAGGAAGCTACTGCAGTTTGCCTTACCACTGATTGCTGGACATCAAGAACCACCACCTCTTTCATGTAAATAAAAGGTATATGTGGTAAAATAGAAGAGCCGTTTGGGAGCCGAAAGAGCCGGCTCTTCTTGGTGAGCCGAGCCAAATGAGCCGGCTCACTCAAAAGAGCCGGAATTCCCATCACTAGTGAGCTGCGCATGGTAGGGCCAAGACTAGTGTTTCCTCTATGGTTCACAGGAGCGCAGGAGCGCCATCTACTGACTTGGAAGTCTAATAAGATGTGGGTAGTTCTGATAATCTATTAGAGTAGTTCTGATCATCTTAAAGAATGGGGGGTGTATGTTTTACTGCAAAACTTTAAATAGAGGCATTTTCTGAACCCTCTACACATGCTTCCACTTAAATAAAATCAGTCTCCTGGCAAGTAAGGTTGTGTAGGCTAAGACACGCCGCTTTGTTGATGGGAAATCTGGTGTTGCGGGTGGTGGGATTCCAAATAAAGCCGTGAGAGGATCGGGGCTGAGGCTCACGACGCCCAACAGACACATGGTCCCCGATGAAGGCGATGGCTTCCTCGGCTGAGGAGAACCGCTTCTTGTTGCCCTCTTTGTCGGTGATCTGGAGCTTAGCCGGGTAAAGGAGAGCTGGTCGCAGGCCCAAGTTGTAGAGCTTAGCCATGACATTGCGGTAGGCCGCCCGCTGCTCCTGGACCTCGGGGCAGTAGTCCGCGTATGCGGATCGGCGAGTCCTGGTACGTCAGGTCGTTCCTCCGTTTGCGGGCTTCACGGATTACCAGCTCTTTGGTTTGATGTCGGTGAAAACAATCACGGGTCTGGGCTTGTCCCCTAATGTGCGATGGGCCCGGTCCAGCTCCGGGGGAGTTTGCAACACCTGGTCGCCAAACATCTTGACAAGGACCTCAGAATAGAAGGCAGTGGGTCGAGGACCCTCAATGGACTCTGGTAAGCCGATGATCCTGAGGGTTATTGCGACGGCTTCGTCCCTCCAGGTCAATGTTTTTAGCTTTTAGCCTAGCATAGTCCACCATTAGTGCGGAGCACGCCGCCTCGACAGCCACAAATCGTTCCTCTGCCAGGTTGGCGTTAGTCTCCAAACTCGCAATACGCTCACCATGATCAGTCACTGGGGCGTGGACAGCATCTCACTTTGATTCAAGAGATGCGAATGAAGACTTGAACTCCGTAGAAATGTCCGACTTGTGTTTATCCAACAGGCTAGTCAGAGCTGACATGCTAAACTGGTCGTCTCCGGACAATCGCTCGTCTCTTTTGGCGTCATCTTTTTTGGCTTGTCTGGCTTTCGATGTCATGATAAATGATAATAGTACAAAAATAATAATTATTGATAATTGATTTTATCCCCTGAGGGAGTTGGAGGAGTTTGGGTTGTTAAAAAAGTTATAAATGGAAAAGTTACGGGAGAGCGTGTCGTATGCGACTGACTACTCCATTCCTCTCTCCACCGGAAGTCCCCTATTTTTATCTATTTCTATCTTATTTTTATAACTGCTGCCTGTCGTCGGGTATTGCACATAAGATTTTCACTCACTGCTTTATACTTGTGTAAACTGTGAAGTGACAATAAACTTGACTTGACTTGAAGCAGCAACCTTATGGTTGACCTTATGGTCGCTCTGCCTCCTGAATGTATGAAAGATATAAAATGTTCCTCTTTTGGAAGGATTCACCCGCACGGACAGAAGAACTGTGAGGTAGAGAGACTGATTTTCTGTCCTTCGGAGGCTGCCAGATTCCATCTCTCAGAGGCTGTCCATCTCCAGGACTACGGAGAGACGTTAAGGTCCATCGTCACACAGACGAACCTCCTTTAATTGACTTTGGAATATAACTATTTCATACAAATGCAGTTAAATACATGTTCAAGACTCTCTCGCAATACACTGTAGTATACACTGTACCATTGACATATCCAGAGGCTGACAGCAGCCTGGCCCTCATTGCCCAACTCACTCACTCACTGAACCAGATCATCTGAAACTCATGAAGTGACTCCAACACATTCAACCCCAGATTCACCTGGGGTTGAGGTATCTACGTATCAATGTCATCCCATGTGTAAAGAGTAGCAGTAGGCCTGCTGTGTATCTGTTGTCTTGTCATGTATGACGTCAGGCAATCGGGATCCTATTGCATTGTAGGAGTGTAGTGCAAAGGTTATTTTGGGACGCTATAGGCTCTGTTACAAGGGAGGAAGACTCAGCAACATAATGTTCCTTATCCGCAGTGTGACGAGCGTGAATGCCATTCCAATACACAGGGGACCATTGCCAGCGCAAGTGCATGAAATGGAAAACAATAAAACGATGGATACAAACAGTCCATTTTGTTTATCACTCGTATGGTAAAAAGAAAAAAAAACCTCACCAACACGCATATTTTAATTTAACTGGAAGAACAAAAATAAATGAATTGAAAAATTAACCGTGTACAGTCATTCAACCATACAATTGTAATTATTAGTGCAATATCCTGTGTAACACACCATGGTTTGCCACCCTCCCCACCAAACATGCACGCTTTACCCATTAAATGATAACTTTACCAATTCACCCTTTGACCTTTTGAGAAATATTTGGAACAATCATAACTGGTCTAAAGTTCCGGTTTAACAATGCCAAAATCGGTTTCACTATTTTTGTTTGTATAAAACAAAAATGTATTGTACCTACTGATTATTCCTAGACCTATACTAACTGGAAAACATTCTTGAGAATTGTTGAGAAATATGATTTGCACATACTTTCGTTTAGAGGCTAACAGAGAGATTCTGCACAGGCAGCACTTCTTTAACCAACCATCACTTCCTCCACTGCAATGTTACTGGCCCTCCATACATTCCTAATTCCTGGGTTCCTGGATTCCTATCGACTTAGACTAGCAACTAGAGTTCAATATTGCACAATACAGTATGTTTAGGTCTGGTTCTAGTTGTCCACAACTAGTATATTTGCTACCGACAAGCTTCTTCTAAAAACTGATGGCTCCTAATGCCTTTACAATAATTGAATCGTACAAACTATTCAAGGCTCGGAAGGAGATACCATGGAAAACGAAATGTAACTTCAAGTTCAAGTTATTATATATATTTTTTGTTTGATTGAACTGTACATGAAGACATCATTACATTTGTGGACACATTTTGAAGTACACCAAGCAGGCAGGTTTACTTCACATGTAATGGAACATAGCACATAGCTGTGAGTATTGCAGTTTCCTGTTTCTCTTTAATAGATGCATTTCAAAATAAAATTTCTGTCTATGAACATGAAGGCAGGCCAGAGCCAGAGTTTTCAAGACTCCGGTGTCAGGTCAATGGGAGCTTCTGGCTGTTCCAAGACAGGTGAAGAGTATGAGTCTGTATATTACATTTCTCCTTCTCTCTCTCTCTCCAGAAGATGTGAAATGTGCAAAGATGCAATATAAAATATCTTAATTGTTTTGTTATATGAAAAATCCTTCCAATCCATTTTGATCCATTACAATGAAATAGACTGAGGATGTAATGTTAATCGATGTCTGTATGATCCACTACAGATGAGATTGGACTATGATAAGAGAGATATTGTATACAAAAGGGGTAAGAATCACAAAAGTAGCCCTTTGTCGTATTAGATATTTCAACATACTATATTACGTGCATAAATTGCGTGATTCTTCTTCTTCTACTTATTTTTGTAAATAAATGTCACATATTGTGTGTACCACAGGAATAATGCAATGAAAATATCAAATATTCACCTCCAAACGTCAGCTCCATAAGCAAGAACACTCCCACTAACACACAAGGACTAAAGTGCATACAAACCAATGACTATTAGTTCAGTATTCTCCAGTCATCTTCTCTGGTTTTAGAGACAACCCACGCTGTCTGTGTTGAAATAACAACCTTGAGTTACACCCCAACATGCTACCAACAACCGTCTGATTGACAGTGGGTGGGAGGGGTTAGGGGTGTGATCTCATTGGCTCCGACTGGTCAAGTGATCAGACAGCTCAAGACGAGCCGGTATCTTGCACTAAGTGGCCACTAGGAAGAACTGTGTAGTTGCTGTGTTGTTTACCATCACCACCAGCACCACTTGCAGGGGTTAGGTTAGCTGCCATACTGCCAATCACTGTGAGGAAGTGCACTGCAGCAATCAGCCCCTGATGCTTCGTCACGCGGTGGAAACAGTGACGGTGCGTTGATGAAATCCATCCCCTTTCAACGGTTCCCCCGTAGCCGTGGGTGAGGCCAAGGGAGATCCTCTTGGTTCTCTCTTGGATCTCTCTTGGTTCTCAGCGCGGTTCTTCCCCGCAGACCCCTGGACCCATCCACACAGCTGTAAGATGTTGCTCCCACAGCACGGTTGACACAGGGAAGGGTTTTGTGTTTTTTTTGTTTTCTCCAATGGGGATGGTATGAAAAGACGATGGCGAGATGATTCCAATAGACTTCTCCAGGCCCCACTGTCTTCTGTTAAAAGTGGCATGAATGGACAATTTTTCAAATAGTATTTGAAGTGTAACTGAAGGGCAGCGTCTGGAGGGGGATGGGAGAGAGAAAGACATGTTTGATTCTAGAGGAAGAAGATAAGCAGCGGTGACGAACACTGTACCACAACTCTTCTACTTCCATATTCAAACACTGACTTACCGCAGCACACACCTAAATTCCGCAACACACAACTATGGTTTCAGATACAAGGACATGGGGTTGTGTCTTCTTACGTGGTCGATCTTTGGCTTGTGATTGGTCTGGTTATTGCTCCTCACAGCCAGTAGTTGAGTAGGCTTCAGCCTCCTGGTTCTGGAACATGTACTACAGAACAGAATGCCCAGCGATAGCGTTATGCAAGGTTTATACACACAGGGTATGAACCGATGATGTTTCAGACTCACTGATTTGAGGTTGGACTCCATCTCTGAGAAGTTCCACTCAGTAAGAGGCAGGCTTAGACTGAAGGGCTGATGAACACATAAAGTCAGCACAAGAGAGAGAGAGAGAGAGAGAGAGAGAGAGAGAGAGAGAGAGAGAGAGAGAGAGAGAGAGAGAGAGAGAGAGAGAGAGAGGAAGACATTAAATGTAATTTTCAGCATTCATATCAACCTGTTTCTGAATGCATGTGCGTGTGTGCGTGTGTGTGTGTGTGTGTGTGTGTGTGTGTGTGTTTGTGTCCGTCTGTTTCTGTTCATGTTCTATCCCATATATCTTGAACATATATCTAAACACCAGATGGCATTGTTCACCCAGTTCATATTTATATTGTATATATTGATCATTTGTTATCTCAGTACATATGTGTATATATACGTGTGTGTGTGTGTGTGTGTGTTTACTGACGTCCACAGTGCCTTGCTGATGGCTCCTCAGCAGTGCTAAGATAATCACCCAGTCTGGCCCATACAGCCATAGTCAATAGAGTTAATGACAGGGAGGAGCCTAACCCTGCATGAGCCTCACTCCCTATCGCATAGGCTATTAACATAGAAGTAGTTTGTTAGCGTCAGCATTTAGCGTCAGGCCCCAGGAACTAAGACCCAGAACAAAGACCAAGGAGTCGTTCTACAGGAGTCGCAGAACAAGACCCAGAACAAAGACCAAGGAGTCGTTCTACAGGAGTCCCAGAACAAGACCCAGAACAAAGACCAAGGAGTCGTTCTACAGGAGTCTATCTAGGGAGTCCTAGTTAATCCTAGTCCTAGTTAGTCAAATCCAGTCCCCCTACCCTTGCTATGTGTCGTCATTCAATTGTAGTCTGGACATCCTCCCGCAACAGATGGCATCGAGGCTCTCCCTCTCGACGCCGCAACCCTTCCAATCTCCTCTATCCTACCATTTCTACCTTCACAGATCTTGTGGTGAAAGGGGGAATCTGGAATTGCCAATCGTCGGTCAAGAAGACTGAAACCATTCTGGCCTACGCCGCACTCCAGTCTCTCCACTTCCTGGATCTGGATCACCCCTGAGAACACGGCCACCGCAGCTGCTCTCTCCGCGACCTACTCCTTCACCCACACCCCCGACCCTCTGGGCGTGGTGGAGGAACGGGACTCCTAGTCTCTCCAAACTGGTCATATCAGGTACTCCCTCTGGGTCACCTGACCAGATCGGCACTCGAATTTCATGCTGTTTCTGTTACCATCCCAACTAGGCTCAACATTGCCGTAATCTACCGACCACCGGGCCCTCTTGGTGACTTCTTTGACGAGATGGACGCCCTCCTCAGCTGCTTTCCTGAGGACGGCACCCCACTCGTGGTTCTGGGTGACTTCAACATCCAGTCGGATAAGTTACAATCTCCTGAATTCATTAACTTTTTTGCTCATTAACACTCACTCCTTCTCCCCCTACCCACAGAGCTGGGAACCAACTGGATCTTGTCTTCACAAGATCCTGTACCACCTCGGTGATCTCTGTCACACCCCTCCCTGTCTCTGATCACCATTTTGTTGCTTTCTCTCTTCCTCTCAAATCCCCCACCTCCCTACCCACTACTCCCCACATTGTTACCTTCCATAGTAACCTGGAAACTCTCTCTCCCTCTTCTTTCTCCGCATCTGTCCTATCCTCACTACCATCCCCCCAACAATTCTCTCTCTTGTCGGTAGAGGAAGCCTCCTCCACTCTGACTTCCTCTCTCTCCTCCTCCTTCGACTCTCTCTGTCCTCTCACCTCCAGACCAGCACGAGCCTCTCCTCCACCTCCTTGGCTGTCCGAACCTCTGCGGGCTCGTAGAGCAGAGCTACGGGCGGCCGAGAGAAAATGGAGGAAATCTGACTCTTCTGATGACCTCGCTCACTACCTCCGTCTCCTCGCTGGCTTCACCTCCACGGTATCGGCTGCTAAATCTGCCTTCTACCGTACAAAAATCAACTCTTCTGCCTCTAACCCAAGGAAACTTTTCTCCATGTTCTCTTCCCCCTCAACCCCCCCTCCCCTCCCCCTCCCTCCTCCCTCTCAGCTGATGACTTTGTCACCTTCTTTACGAAGAAGGTGAACGACATTACCTCCTCCTTCACCCCCACCGCTTTCCTCCCTCCCTCTTCTCCCACCCCCACTAACCTTACCTGTTTCAACCCCCTCTCCCCTGATGAAGTTAACAAACTGGTGACATCTAACCACCCTACCACCTCCCCCCTCGACCCAATCCCTTCCTCTCTTCTCCAGGACATCTCGGGCGATATCCTTCCCTTCCTTACATCCCAAATCAACATCTCCCTTGAGGCAGGCCTGTTTCCGGCAGCCTTCAAGACTGCCAGAATCAAGCCGCTCCTCAAGAAACCATCCCTAGACACCACTGATGTCCAAAACTACTGACCGGTATCTCTCCTATCATTCCTGTCCAAAACCCTTGAACGGGCTGTCTCCTCACAACTTTCTTCCTATCTCTCCCAGAACAACCTCCTCGACCCTCACCAGTCAGGCTTCAAGGCTGCGCACTCCACGGAGATGGCACTGCTCGCAGTGACAGAGTCTCTTCGTGATGCCAGAAGCTCGTCCCTCTCATCGGTACTGATCCTTCTCGACCTGTCTGCGGCGTTCGACACAGTGAACCACCAGATCCTCCTCTCCACTCTCGCCGAGCTTGGAATCGCTGGAACTGCGTTATCCTGGTTCACCTCCTACCTTGCAAATCGCACTTATCAGGTCACATGGAACGGTTCCCTGTCCAGACCCTGCACCCTGGACACCGGAGTCCCCCAAGGCTCAGTATTGGGACCCCTTCTGTTTTCTCTTTACACTAAATCGCTAGGCTCTGTAATCACATCTCATGGCTTCTCCTATCACTGCTATGCAGATGACACTCAACTGTTTCTCTCCTTTCCCCCCTCAGAAACCCAAATCGCAACACGCATCTCTAAATGCCTGGCCGACATCAGCAGATGGACAGCCGCCAACCACCTGAAGCTCAACCTTGACAAGACTGAGCTCCTCTTCATACCGGGGAAAGACTGCCCTCAGATGGACCTACTGGTCACCATCGAGAACACTCAAGTCTCCCCCTCAACCACAACAAGAGACCTTGGTGTGGTGGTAGATGACCAGCTGTCCTGCAATGCCAACGTCACCGCGGTGGCCCGATCTTGCAGAATTGCCCTCTACAACATCCGCAGGATCCAGCCCTTCCTCACATGTGAAGTGGCGCAGATCCTGGTCCAAGCGCTCGTCATCACCCGCCTCGACTACTGCAACTCTCTCCTGGCGGGACTCCCCGCCTCTGCAACCAAGCCCCTCCAACGCATCCAGAACGCAGCAGCACGCCTGGTATTCAACCAACCGAAATTCTCCCACGTGACCCCTCTCTTCCACAATCTCCACTGGCTTCCGGTAAATGCTCGCATCAAATTCAAGACTCTGGTGCTGACCTTTAGGGCAGTCAATGGAACTGCCCCAGCCTACCTCCAGGCGTTGGTCAAACCCTACATCCCAGCCAGAGCGCTCCGCTCAACTTCTGCCAGGCGACTTGTTCGACCTTCACTGATGACAACCAAACTCGTCCAAGACCCAGCTCTTCACGGCTCTGGCTCCACAGTGGTGGAATGAACTCCCGTCTCATGTCAGGACGGCAGAGTCCCTCGCCAGCTTCCGCAAGAGACTCAAGACCCTCCTGTTCAGAGTCCACCTGGACTCTCCTTGAACCCTCCTTCTCCTTTGTGAAACCCCTAAACTTACTTAAGTCCTGACATTAATAGCTCTTAGCATGTTGTATATGTTAGCAAGTGTATGTCCTTAATGTTGATAACACGCTCTTATCACAGCTACTTAAGCAGGTGACCTAGCAGTACCAAATTGTGTTATTCATCTTGTTAATATGAATGCTTGTGAACTGCTCTATTTTTATGTTTGCGTACATATGCTATTGTCTGCTTCAACTAATGTACACCTTGTAAGTCGCTTTGGATAAAAGCGTCTGCCAAATGCCCTAAATGTAAATGTAAATGTAAATATTAAACTATATATAATACTGTATGAACCTATACCCAATGTCCAGGGCAGAGGTCAGTAGATGATATGTACGAAACATATCGCTTAAGTTACCTAATGAAGAGGCAGCTGGTGAGGATGAAGTACATCATTTGGCAGGTGGCGTCACCCAAGGTGAAGCCCCAGACCAGCGTATATAGAGTCAAGGGTGAGGTGGTCAGGGCCACGCTGTCCACTAACGCCAGGTTCAGGACCAGCAGCAGGATGTTGGGGTTGACTTTAGAGGCGTATCTGGAACACACAACACTCATCACTGACAACAATCGGGGCGCCGCTTTAAGTCCCCGAAACACCTGGGCCCTGCCGAGGTGCACCTTGAGCAAGGCACCAGACTCCTACACTGCCCCCCAGGTACTGTATATACAATAGCTGCCCACTGCTCCTTGTACTAGGATGGGTTAAATGCAGAGAAACACATTTTACTGTGTGTGTACTGTTGTGCCCCCACGCTCTAATGGATCCCAGGTGTTGCCCATCATAATGGGGCCGGCTGAGGCCAATGAACACCCGGGATCTAACCTGCTTAAGACTGTCCAAGACCGACGTCGGTGCTTGACCATTGCGTACCTTCCTGAGAACCATCCTGACGAAGACCGACGTCGGGGGCGAGATCGTTGATAACCTTATGGCTCCCTCCTACCCGTGAACCTGTGTTTCCAGCTCTGACTTCGTTGCATCTGGTCCTAACCCCCCTCCCGCTCCAAGGACCCTCTCCGCGTTCCACCCTCTGGACCATCTCCCCGCGTCGACCACACCACGCAACCTATCCTACCCTACACCTTGTTGGTTTTTGAGTTTGTGGATATTTTTCAGTAAAGACATTTTCCGTTGTTTTGAGTGTCCGTGTACTTCTGGGTTCTCTGGCACATTTGGCTGGCCGGTCTCGCTGGGTCATAACAGTACATGTATGTGACCAATAAAGAGGAATCAATCCTCCAGATTTAGATTTAGATTTAGACAACAGGCATCATTGGGATCTACGACATGACGTTGTCTTTATCCAAAGCAGTTCACATGTACCCCTTAGCCCCTATCCTACCACTCTAACTAAGTAGATGATATACTACTATAACTGTTAATAATACTGTTACTAAGAATAAGAGCCATCATCATCATCATCATCATCATCATCATCATCATCATCATCATCATCATCATCATCATCATCATCATCATCATCATCATCATCATCACCATCATCATCATCATCATCATCATCATCATCATCATCACCATCATCATCACCATCATCATCATCATCATCATCATCATCATCATCATCATCATCATCATCATCATCATCATCATCATCATCATCATCATCATCATCATCATCATCATCATCATCATCATCATCATCATCAAGGGAACAGGGTTAAAAAGGTCTTATCGGATATGTAGTCACCTTTGAACTGTATTCCTTACCTCTTGTACTTCCTGCAGATGTCAAAGATGACCGCTATGTTGACAGGAAGTCCCACCATGAAGCAGGCCCCCAGCAGCAGGCAGGGGGCCACCTTGACCCCAGGCCCCACATCACTGGAGTTGTGCTGCACACACATGGGGACCTTCTAACGTCATTCCATCCCATAAACATAACAAACATAAATGTCTGAACAAACTATTTTTTTTAGTGACGTATCACATTTTTTATGTTGAGTTTATGTCTTTGTGTCTTTATTCTAAAAGTGTTACTCTATAAAGTGCTTTTTGAATAAGTGCTATTAAATGAATACTCTTTAGAGGAAATAAGGCATTTTCCATGTCTACATGTCAAACAAGAAGCACCGTACCGTATTAGCTTCAGTTAGTTTGTGTAGTTTGAAAGAAATGTCAGAATGAAGCTCAAGAAAACAATCAAGATTTATTTATTTCATTTTTAGATTCTCTGTTCTCAAGAGTAAGTCTAGTATTTACTTTGGATATCCTAGAATGGACAGAGCTAACCGGTCTGATCCGCTTCCATTGGTTTTGGCCAAAGCAGTCAAACTAACGCTGGTTTGAATCAAGTGCTGGGCGGATGGGGAATACCAACGGGCTGGACTTCTTTAGTCACTAGCCGTTCTAAAAGAAAAGTATTCCTATAAGAAGGAGGACTTTATATTAACTCTGCCACAATTAAAGCCACAATATGTAAGCTGATACGTCATCATTTACTTCTACTGAATGACCTAAGATATTGAAATTGAAGTGATAATTGAATATATAAAAGCCCTGACTTTAATAGGTAAAAAGGTAAAAATAATATTTAAAAACATCTCACCCTGTCTGTAGTGGAGCTCAGCGTAGACGCCAAGAGATGGACAGACATGTTAACAGAGAGGAAACTAAGAAACAAATACAGAAGAAAAGAGAAGTGAAACCGAGGAGGTAGAAGAGCTGAGGGATCAAACCTTTAGATCTTATCATTATATACCAGAAGGCTGGTCTGTGGCTTCCTCTTTCACCCCTTCTTTGGTGATACGGAAAACAAACTGCATTTATATATCCCTTTCAACAAGCGGGGAACGAGAAGTATAGGGTTAGGGTTAGGTGTCTTGCTCAGGGACGCTGGGGGGGTCGAACCAGCAACCTCACGATTGACCGACAACTCGCTCTGCCTCCTGAATGTATGAAAGAGACTATTTTCATCTGTTGGAAGCAATCACCCGCACAAAGAACTGAGGTAGAGAGACTGATATTCTGTCCTTCATCTCTCAGAGAATGTACTTTTTCCTTTTTACAGTTAGTCAAAGACATTGGTGGTGATTATCATAGGTATTGAGCAGAGGTGTGGGGGACAGCAGAGGTGCAGCAGGGGGGGGGGACAGCAGAGGGGCAGCAGGGGGGACAGCAGAGGCGTGGCTGCAGGGGGGGGGGCTGTCTTAATGCCGGCTTAATAATGCAGGCTTTTATCCAAAGCACTTTACAAGTCATGTAAAGTCCTCACCATTCAGCCATGCAATGAGACAGACAGCACGTCAGGAGCAGTTAGGGTTAGGGTGTCTTGCCTCAGCACCTCAGCAGTTTTTAACCAGCGACCTTTCGGTTGTGAGGCGACCGCTCTACCTCCTGAGCTATACTGGCGCCACTGTCTTTGTGGTGCAGAGTTCAGGGAGATGACAGCTGAGGGGAAGAAGCTGTTCCTAAGCCTGCTTGACTTGGAACAAAGGTTTCTATAGCGCCTCCCG
The DNA here is from genome assembly GCA_027704905.1 of Muraenolepis orangiensis. Taxonomy (NCBI): domain Eukaryota; kingdom Metazoa; phylum Chordata; class Actinopteri; order Gadiformes; family Muraenolepididae; genus Muraenolepis; species Muraenolepis orangiensis. The sequence goes on from CM051010.1 coordinate 26,322,116, forward strand.
GAGGGGAGGAGGGCAAACAGTCCATGGTTGGGGTGAGAGGGGTCATCCACTATTTTTTGTGCCTTCCTCAGAAACCGTTTGTGGTGGGTAGTGTTTATTGCAGGGAGGGGTAGGGTTTTCACCACCCTCTGCAGCGCTTTCTAGTTGGAAACAGTGCAGTTGCCGTACCACACTGTGATGCAGTTGGTGAGGATGCTTTCAATAGCACACCGGTAAAAGTTCACCAGAATCTGAGGTGACAGGTGGGCTTTCCTCAGTCTCCTCAGGAAGAAGAGACGCTGGTGAGCCTTCTTTACCAGTGAGGCAGTATTGAGGGACCAGGAGAGGTCCTCGGAGATGTGGACCCCCAGGAATTTGAAGCTGGAGACACGCTCGACCTCCGCTCTGTTGAGGATGGGGGCGTGTGCGCCAGCTCTGGTCTTCCTGAAGTCGACGATGAGCTCCTTGGTCTTTAAGGACGTTAAGGTCCATCGTCACACAGACAAGCCTTCACCTCCGCAGCCTCTTCCCTGATTTGAACAGAAGTGTTGTTGGCAGTGATACGTTTCACTTATGTTGGTTTGTTGTCTTGTGGTCTTGTTTAAGGCATGCACCTCAACATCTAGTTCAATAGCATGCAGCCAAACACAAGGGGGCACAATACGTTATATTTTAATTCTAAAGACTCACAGAAAGTTTGTAAAGTTCTGTAATCCGTAGTCATCCGTTTTCCAATAAGTGAAAGGCTAATAAAGTTTATATCTGTAACTGCACCAAATCAAATCAACTGTTTTGTTGGTTCCTTTAAGTATTTAAGTTCCTTTAATCTAACAACCAACCTCCAGTTCCGTACATAACTTTTTGAGCTATTTTGCTAACAGACAAACAAACAGACAAACAAACAAACAAACAAACAGACAAACAAACAAACAAACAAACAGACAGACAGACAAACAGGGGCGAAAACTTCTGGTGACGAGTGGTTCTCTTGCCTACCTTTGTTGAACACACTAGTGTAAGTGGCTTTGGACAAAAGTGACTGCTAAATGACTAATGTAATGAAAACATAACCTTCTCCCATCTTGGATGGCGGCAGTAATGACCAAAGTTTCTCAAATGCACCATGTGGAAAAGATAGAATAAATAGCAAAGCATTACAGAACATTCAAACACAAATGCAATCTTAACAAAGTACAATAGAGGCAGTTTGTTGTTTTGCTCTATCACCTGGTGTTCTGCATTCACTGTGTTGTCGGACTCAATTTGCATTTACATTAATGTGGTGGTATGTTAGTATAATTAATGTGAGAATTGGTACAATATTCTGTGGTGCTGTGCATGTGCTCACGCACACACACACACACACACACACACACACACACACACACACCACGCACACACGCACACACACACACACACACACACACACACACACACACACACACACACACACACACACACACACACACACACACACACACACACCACAGATAACACTAATCATTCACTGTTCGTTTAGATTAAGAGGGATTACACATGTTTCTCTGCCTTGAGCGGGTAAATGAAGGTTGGTTTGATAGCTATGCATACACACTGTGTGTGTGTGTGTGTGTGTGTGTGTGTGTGTGTGTGTGTGTGTGTGTGTGTGTGTGTGTGTGTGTGTGTGTGTGTGTGTGTGTGTGTGTGTGTGTGTGTGTGTGTGTAAATCACAAACAAGACAAGTATAAAGACAAATGCATGAAAACATTTACAGATATTGACATGGTTGTTATCAGGTAACATTCAAAGGAATGAATATTTCAAGTTTCTAATTCCACAGATTTCAGTTCTTCAGTTCTTTCCAGAAGTAAGGCGCATCATACCTAAAACCAGTGGTTCTATTTAGTATATATGCTGAAGAAGCATACTAAAGTGGACAAACTAATTGCATTTGTCTTTTAATTTCCTCCCACACCGGTACCTCTTTTTCTTAACTGTGAAATGCGCTTTTGTAACTTGCGGTTCTTGACGTGTGATCTGTCTTGTTGTCGACTGGGCTTCTGGTGCAGCAGGCTGCGGTTCAACCTGTTCAAACTGCTTCCTGCTGACCTCCATATGAAACACACTGCTTTTGTACCTCTCCTGTCTGCTGCTTCTGTCCACGTTAAACAAGCAACCTATGTATGTTTCTAGCAAACCAAGCAAAGACAAATTTGGAGAGGCAGGAACAGACGAAGAAACAGTCTCATTGTGTCATGCTGTCAAGGACTTCTGCATCAAAAGAGTAGGAGAGGAAGTGTGTGTGTGTGTGTGTGTGTGTGTGTGTGTGTGTGTGTGTGTGTGTGTGTGTGTGTGTGTGTGTGTGTGTGTGTGTGTGTGTGTGTGTGTGTGTGTGTGTGTGTGTGTGTGTAAATCACAAACAAGACAAGTATAAAGACAAATGCATGAAAACATTTACAGATATTGACATGGTTGTTATCAGGTAACATTCAAAGGAATGAATATTTCAAGTTTCTAATTCCACGGATTTCAGTTCTTCAGTTCTTTCCAGAAGTAAGGCGCATCATACCTAAAACCAGTGGTTCTATTTAGTATATATGCTGAAGAAGCATACTAAAGTGGACAAACTAATTGCATTTGTCTTTTAATTTCCTCCCACACCGCTACCTCTTTTTCTTAACTGTGAAATACGCTTTTGTAACTTGCGGTTCTTGACGTGTGATCTGTCTTGTTGTCGACTGGGCTTCTGGTGCAGCAGGCTGCGGTTCAACCTGTTCAAACTGCTTCCTGCTGACCTCCATATGAAACACACTGCTTTTGTACCTCTCCTGTCTGCTGCTGCTGTCCACGTTAAACAAGCAACCTATGTATGTTTCTAGCAAACCAAGCAAAGACAAATTTGGAGAGGCAGGAACAGACGAAGAAACAGTCTCATTGTGTCATGCTGTCAAGGACTTCTGCATCAAAAGAGTAGGAGAGGAAGTGTGTGTGTGTGTGTGTGTGTGTGTGTGTGTGTGTGTGTGTGTTTTTGTGTGTGTGTAAGTGTGTGTGTGTAGCTGGTTTTAAAGGGGCCACTGGGCGCTCTGTGGAGCGTGATTGGGAAAGAGGTGCTCTGGGACAACACAAGCCGTTCCGGACACCACTCAACCTGAACAATACATGGAGAAGATGCAGCCGCAGAACGCATGGAGGAGCGGCACGAGGAGGAAGAGGAGGAAGAAGAGGCAAACAGGAGGCAGAGGAAGACATAGGAGTCTGGGGAAGAAAGGGGATTCTGATGGAGACGCACACATGGAAGGACAGAGAAACAGGTGGGCAGGGAGATACAGCAGAGACTCACACCGGAATGCACAGCCCTCGACATTGATGGACAGATGGACAGATAGATCGTTTATTCTGGACTCCTTCCTTCCTAATACTCCCCACCGTGGTTTGGTTAATGCGGAAGTGTTTCCCAGTGATCAGGCTTTCCGCTGATGATGGGTGAAGTGCTGCCGCCTACCACCTAGCAGACCCAGAGCAGCTGTGTGTGTGTGTGTGTGTGTGTGTGTGTGTGTGTGTGTGTGTGTGGAGGGGGGGGGTGTAACATTCAATGCTATTTGTGAGTTCCTCAAATGCCTAAAGATGTATATATGAAGATAGACTTGTGAAAACCAAACGCTTGCGTGAGCTAAACAAGTGGTGTGCTGCGCTGCCCCCGTTTTCTGATAAGATATGATATAAGATCAAATAAAGAGATGCATTATATAGAGCAGAGATGTTGTCTGCTGTACGATAAGAGATGTGACATTCACAAATGTGAATCTGAATGTGAAATGATTCTAGTCTCTGTGTACATTTGTTTAATAGTAAAATGTGCCTTTAGGTCCCCCATCAAATATGGACAGCTCTGAGTCTGTCTCACAAACATGCTTGGCTACATGTGTTGAGTTATCTGATATCAATAAAATATTTAATAAATAGAACATGTAATATATATGTATATATTTATGTATTTATGTCAAGTAAAAGCTTGTGGTTGGATTGTTACTCATCTATTTTATTCTTAAATATAAGACATTTCTATGTGAACTTTACCTTGGATACATTGACACACGTATACCTTTTATGATGCATCTACATTCATACAACACTATTAGATGAATGCCTCTCTAATCAAAGACCAATACCTAGTGAGATGTAGATATAGTCACAAGGTTCCGCTTTCATTTCACCAGAACTTGCTGTGGTTTCGATGCTCGTCCAACACCTGCGGATACACCGTATTCAGTCTGTATGGAATGCATGACATGAACCACCAGAGGGAAACACAGCCCAAGAACACCCCCCCCCCCCCTAAGAAGACGATAACGTTCGCTGTTTCCTGTCTGTGTGGTCGATTATAAAGGTTTGTTTCACTGTTTTATTGAAATGAATATGGAATTGAGTCATACATACATATACATGTATAATAAGTTGTATTATTTACATTTAAACTTGCATTTTGTCCTCTCCATCTATCCAATCACTTATTCATGTCCTTCTCTCTCTTCCTCCCTTCCCCCCCCTCCCACTCTCCCCCTACCCAGATGGTGACGTCCCGTCGCAATCTCCGCACACTCACCCCTGCCGATCTCTCCTCTTCTGTTCTCTGCCCTCCCTCCTCCTGAATCGTTCTCTGTTCTACCCCCTAATATTGCCACGGACCTTCTCTCTACCCTGTCCTCCTCTCTGGACACTCTCTGTCCCCTCACCTCCAGGTCTGCACGTCCCGCTCCACGTGCCCCCTGGTTGTAGGACTCAGTGCGTACGCAGAGGCGCCGCCTCAGAGAGGCGGAACGCAGGTGGAAGAATGGAAAAACCCCAGAGGACCTTCTCCATCTTCAAGGGTTCCTGTCAAACCTCTCCTTGTCGCTTTCATCCGCCAAAGCTGCATTTTACTGTTCCAAAATTCAACGTGCAGCATCTAACCCTAAAAAACTGTTTGATACTTTTTCCTCCCTCCTCCCCCCAGCTCCTCCCTCCTCCCTCCTCCCTCCCCCTCCCCCTCCCCCTCCCCCCAGCTCCTCCCTCCTCCCTCCTCCCTCCTCCCTCCTCCCTCCTCCCCCCACCCCCACCCCCTCCCCCCAGCTCCTCCCTCCTCCATCCCCCTCCCCCTCCCCCCAGCCCCTCCCTTCTCCCGGATGATTTCGCCAACTTCTTTGACAAGAAGGTCAACGATATCCGATCCTCCTTCCTTGACCCCCCGGCTGATGCTCGCATCAACCACCCATGTCTTCCCCCCTCCCTCCCAAATCCCTCCCTTACCCATTTCTCTCCCCTCTCCACAGATGATGCTCTTCACCTCATCACATCCAGCCGCCCCACCGCATGCTCACTGGATCCAGTTCCCTCCCCTCTGCTTCATTCTACTGCACCTGAACTCCTGCCCTTCCTGACACACATCATCAACGCATCTCTGACGTCTGGATGCTTTCCCGCTGCTTTCAAGACTGCCAGAGTCACCCCCCTCCTGAAGAAACCAACACTCCACCCCTCTGAACTCAAGAACTACAGACCGGTATCCCTTTTGCCCTTCTTATCCAAAACGCTTGAACTTTAATCAATTGTCCTTGGATCCCCACCAATCTGGTTTAAAGGCATGTCACTCGACAGAAACTGCCCTTCTGGCAGTGACTAAGTCGCTCCATGTTGCTAGAGCAAGTTCGCTCTCCTCGGTCCTGATACTCCTGGACCGTCTGCAGCATTCGACACTGTGAACCACCAGATTCTCCTCTCCACCCTTGAGGGGATGGGTGTCTCGGGCTCTGCTCTCTCCTTGTTTGCATCCTGACGGGTCGCTCCTACCAGGTGGCACTGGGAGGGTCTGTGCCAGAACCACGCCGACTGACCACTGGGGTTCCACAAGGATCGGTCCTGGGTCCTCTTCTCTTCTCCCTCTACACAACGTCCTATTATCCACTCCCATGACTTATCCTACCACTGCTATGCTGACGACACCCAACTGGTCTTGTCGTTTCCCCCCTCGGACACGCACGTGGAAACACGCATTGCCGCGTGCTTAGCAGACATCTCAAAGTGGATGTCGATGCACCACCTAAAGCTCAACCTGGACAAGACTGAGCTAGTGTTCTTCCTGGCAAAGGTCTGTCCGCACC
>CM051010.1:26329210-26374210 GCA_027704905.1 Muraenolepis orangiensis
CGCGAACGAGAACTCTTTTTAGTGAACGACGGGAGCCGGCTCGCACCCGCGAACGAGCCGTTATTTTTTTTTTTTACGGGTGCTCCGCGTACATGCAGTGACTGAATGTCACTGTCATGCTGTGCATCACGTGAGGATAGATAAGGAGGGAGGGCCGCGTGTGCTCAGTGCTGATAGCTGAACAGATGGAGGGGTGACACTTCACACGGTGAAGGGTCAGTTTGCGTCGCGCAAATAAGATGAGTGAAAGTAGGAAAAGAAGCAGCATTTGGCTGCATTTTAACAATTGTGCAAACACAAAGGCAGAATGCAGAATTTGCAACATGAAGCTCTCATATAGAGCAGGGTCCACAAACCACCTCCACAGGCACTTGAGAACTGTGCATCCAACAGTTCAGTTGGAAGAAAAAAGGCAGGTCAGACTGCCTGCTTCTGCTTCTGTGTCTACTCCACCTGTTGTTGCTGCAGCTACAGGATCTACCACCCATGCATCAGGTACCCAAAAACCAACAGCTACACAGACCTCAATAAGCCAATTGATATGCAATGAATGGCAATAGCAAAGGCAATGAATGACCCCAGCTAGACAGAACATAGTGGATGAAGAATTGGCCAAAATGATTGCAAGTGATTTCCAACCATTTTCCATTGTGGAGGACAAGGGATTCCGAAGCTTCACACAGGCTCTCAATCCAATGTTCCTCCAAGCAGGAAAACACTCTCAAAAAATCGTTCCGAGACTGTATGATAGAGAACGTGCTTCACTGCAGGCCAGGGTTAAGGAAGCTACTGCAGTTTGCCTTACCACTGATTGCTGGACATCAAGAACCATCACCTCTTTCATGTAAATAAAAGGTATATGTGGTAAAATAGAAGAGCCGTTTGGGAGCCGAAAGAGCCGGCTCTTCTTGGTGAGCCGAGCCAAATGAGCCGGCTCACTCAAAAGAGCCGGAATTCCCATCACTAGTGAGTGGGGGTTCACAGCAGAGCAGCGGCAGAGACAGAGAAGGGGCGGGGCAAGTAATAGAGGGGTGCCGTCTGATTGGGGGAATTCACAGGTCTTTTTATCATTGGCTGGCCACTAGTCAGCAGCAGTCAAGCTAGGCAGACTTGCTCCTCCTTTTCACCAGTGACGTTACCCGACAGAACAGCCTCATCTATCCATCAGTAACCAGTCTACATGACCTGGGTTACAGTAACACTTTTAGAATAAAGACACAAAGACATAAACTCAACATAAAAAATGTGATACGTCACTAAAAAAAATAGTTTGTTCAGACATTTATGTTTGTTATGTTTATGGGATGGAATGACGTTAGAAGGTCCCCATGTGTGTGCAGCACAACTCCAGTGATGTGGGGCCTGGGGTCAAGGTGGCCCCCTGCCTGCTGCTGGGGGCCTGCTTCATGGTGGGACTTCCTGTCAACATAGCGGTCATCTTTGACATCTGCAGGAAGTACAAGAGGTAAGGAATACATTTCAAAGGTGACTACATATCCGATAAGACCTTTTTAACCCTGTTCCCTTGATGATGATGATGATGATGGATGATGATGATGATGATGATGATGATGATGATGGATGATGATGATGATGATGATGATGGCTCTTATTCTTAGTAACAGTATTATTAACAGTTATAGTAGTATATCATCTACTTAGTTAGAGTGGTAGGATAGGGGCTAAGGGGTACATGTGAACTGCTTTGGATAAAGACAACGTCATGTCGTAGATCCCAATGATGCCTGTTGTCTAAATCTAAATCTAAATCTGGAGGATTGATTCCTCTTTATTGGTCACATACATGTACTGTTATGACCCAGCGAGACCGGCCAGCCAAATGTGCCAGAGAACCCAGAAGTACACGGACACTCAAAACAACGGAAAATGTCTTTACTGAAAAATATCCACAAACTCAAAAACCAACAAGGTGTAGGGTAGGATAGGTTGCGTGGTGTGGTCGACGCGGGGAGATGGTCCAGAGGGTGGAACGCGGAGAGGGTCCTTGGAGCGGGAGGGGGGTTAGGACCAGATGCAACGAAGTCAGAGCTGGAAACACAGGTTCACGGGTAGGAGGGAGCCATAAGGTTATCAACGATCTCGCCCCCGACGTCGGTCTTCGTCAGGATGGTTCTCAGGAAGGTACGCAATGGTCAAGCACCGACGTCGGTCTTCGACAGTCTTAAGCAGGTTAGATCCCGGGTGTTCATTGGCCTCAGCCGGCCCCATTATGATGGGCAACACCTGGGATCCATTAGAGCGTGGGGGCACAACAGTACACACACAGTAAAATGTGTTTCTCTGCATTTAACCCATCCTAGTACAAGGAGCAGTGGGCAGCTATTGTATATACAGTACCTGGGGGGCAGTGTAGGAGTCTGGTGCCTTGCTCAAGGTGCACCTCGGCAGGGCCCAGGTGTTTCGGGGACTTAAAGCGGCGCCCCGATTGTTGTCAGTGATGAGTGTTGTGTGTTCCAGATACGCCTCTAAAGTCAACCCCAACATCCTGCTGCTGGTCCTGAACCTGGCGTTAGTGGACAGCGTGGCCCTGACCACCTCACCCTTGACTCTATATACGCTGGTCTGGGGCTTCACCTTGGGTGACGCCACCTGCCAAATGATGTACTTCATCCTCACCAGCTGCCTCTTCATTAGGTAACTTAAGCGATATGTTTCGTACATATCATCTACTGACCTCTGCCCTGGACATTGGGTATAGGTTCATACAGTATTATATATAGTTTAATATTTACATTTACATTTACATTTAGGGCATTTGGCAGACGCTTTTATCCAAAGCGACTTACAAGGTGTACATTAGTTGAAGCAGACAATAGCATATGTACGCAAACATAAAAATAGAGCAGTTCACAAGCATTCATATTAACAAGATGAATAACACAATTTGGTACTGCTAGGTCACCTGCTTAAGTAGCTGTGATAAGAGCGTGTTATCAACATTAAGGACATACACTTGCTAACATATACAACATGCTAAGAGCTATTAATGTCAGGACTTAAGTAAGTTTAGGGGTTTCACAAAGGAGAAGGAGGGTTCAAGGAGAGTCCAGGTGGACTCTGAACAGGAGGGTCTTGAGTCTCTTGCGGAAGCTGGCGAGGGACTCTGCCGTCCTGACATGAGACGGGAGTTCATTCCACCACTGTGGAGCCAGAGCCGTGAAGAGCTGGGTCTTGGACGAGTTTGGTTGTCATCAGTGAAGGTCGAACAAGTCGCCTGGCAGAAGTTGAGCGGAGCGCTCTGGCTGGGATGTAGGGTTTGACCAACGCCTGGAGGTAGGCTGGGGCAGTTCCATTGACTGCCCTAAAGGTCAGCACCAGAGTCTTGAATTTGATGCGAGCATTTACCGGAAGCCAGTGGAGATTGTGGAAGAGAGGGGTCACGTGGGAGAATTTCGGTTGGTTGAATACCAGGCGTGCTGCTGCGTTCTGGATGCGTTGGAGGGGCTTGGTTGCAGAGGCGGGGAGTCCCGCCAGGAGAGAGTTGCAGTAGTCGAGGCGGGTGATGACGAGCGCTTGGACCAGGATCTGCGCCACTTCACATGTGAGGAAGGGCTGGATCCTGCGGATGTTGTAGAGGGCAAATCTGCAAGATCGGGCCACCGCGGTGACGTTGGCATTGCAGGACAGCTGGTCATCTACCACCACACCAAGGTCTCTTGTTGTGGTTGAGGGGGAGACTTGAGTGTTCTCGATGGTGACCAGTAGGTCCATCTGAGGGCAGTCTTTCCCCGGTATGAAGAGGAGCTCAGTCTTGTCAAGGTTGAGCTTCAGGTGGTTGGCGGCTGTCCATCTGCTGATGTCGGCCAGGCATTTAGAGATGCGTGTTGCGATTTGGGTTTCTGAGGGGGGAAAGGAGAGAAACAGTTGAGTGTCATCTGCATAGCAGTGATAGGAGAAGCCATGAGATGTGATTACAGAGCCTAGCGATTTAGTGTAAAGAGAAAACAGAAGGGGTCCCAATACTGAGCCTTGGGGGACTCCGGTGTCCAGGGTGCAGGGTCTGGACAGGGAACCGTTCCATGTGACCTGATAAGTGCGATTTGCAAGGTAGGAGGTGAACCAGGATAACGCAGTTCCAGCGATTCCAAGCTCGGCGAGAGTGGAGAGGAGGATCTGGTGGTTCACTGTGTCGAACGCCGCAGACAGGTCGAGAAGGATCAGTACCGATGAGAGGGACGAGCTTCTGGCATCACGAAGAGACTCTGTCACTGCGAGCAGTGCCATCTCCGTGGAGTGCGCAGCCTTGAAGCCTGACTGGTGAGGGTCGAGGAGGTTGTTCTGGGAGAGATAGGAAGAAAGTTGTGAGGAGACAGCCCGTTCAAGGGTTTTGGACAGGAATGATAGGAGAGATACCGGTCAGTAGTTTTGGACATCAGTGGTGTCTAGGGATGGTTTCTTGAGGAGCGGCTTGATTCTGGCAGTCTTGAAGGCTGCCGGAAACAGGCCTGCCTCAAGGGAGATGTTGATTTGGGATGTAAGGAAGGGAAGGATATCGCCCGAGATGTCCTGGAGAAGAGAGGAAGGGATTGGGTCGAGGGGGGAGGTGGTAGGGTGGTTAGATGTCACCAGTTTGTTAACTTCATCAGGGGAGAGGGGGTTGAAACAGGTAAGGTTAGTGGGGGTGGGAGAAGAGGGAGGGAGGAAAGCGGTGGGGGTGAAGGAGGAGGTAATGTCGTTCACCTTCTTCGTAAAGAAGGTGACAAAGTCATCAGCTGAGAGGGAGGAGGGAGGGGGAGGGGAGGGGGGGTTGAGGGGGGAAGAGAACATGGAGAAAAGTTTCCTTGGGTTAGAGGCAGAAGAGTTGATTTTTGTACGGTAGAAGGCAGATTTAGCAGCCGATACCGTGGAGGTGAAGCCAGCGAGGAGACGGAGGTAGTGAGCGAGGTCATCAGAAGAGTCAGATTTCCTCCATTTTCTCTCGGCCGCCCGTAGCTCTGCTCTACGAGCCCGCAGAGGTTCGGACAGCCAAGGAGGTGGAGGAGAGGCTCGTGCTGGTCTGGAGGTGAGAGGACAGAGAGAGTCGAAGGAGGAGGAGAGAGAGGAAGTCAGAGTGGAGGAGGCTTCCTCTACCGACAAGAGAGAGAATTGTTGGGGGGATGGTAGTGAGGATAGGACAGATGCGGAGAAAGAAGAGGGAGAGAGAGTTTCCAGGTTACTATGGAAGGTAACAATGTGGGGAGTAGTGGGTAGGGAGGTGGGGGATTTGAGAGGAAGAGAGAAAGCAACAAAATGGTGATCAGAGACAGGGAGGGGTGTGACAGAGATCACCGAGGTGGTACAGGATCTTGTGAAGACAAGATCCAGTTGGTTCCCAGCTCTGTGGGTAGGGGGAGAAGGAGTGAGTGTTAATGAGCAAAAAAGTTAATGAATTCAGGAGATTGTAACTTATCCGACTGGATGTTGAAGTCACCCAGAACCACGAGTGGGGTGCCGTCCTCAGGAAAGCAGCTGAGGAGGGCGTCCATCTCGTCAAAGAAGTCACCAAGAGGGCCCGGTGGTCGGTAGATTACGGCAATGTTGAGCCTAGTTGGGATGGTAACAGAAACAGCATGAAATTCGAGTGCCGATCTGGTCAGGTGACCCAGAGGGAGTACCTGATATGACCAGTTTGGAGAGACTAGGAGTCCCGTTCCTCCACCACGCCCAGAGGGTCGGGGGTGTGGGTGAAGGAGTAGGTCGCGGAGAGAGCAGCTGCGGTGGCCGTGTTCTCAGGGGTGATCCAGATCCAGGAAGTGGAGAGACTGGAGTGCGGCGTAGGCCAGAATGGTTTCAGTCTTCTTGACCGACGATTGGCAATTCCAGATTCCCCCTTTCACCACAAGATCTGTGAAGGTAGAAATGGTAGGATAGAGGAGATTGGAAGGGTTGCGGCGTCGAGAGGGAGAGCCTCGATGCCATCTGTTGCGGGAGGATGTCCAGACTACAATTGAATGACGACACATAGCAAGGGTAGGGGGACTGGATTTGACTAACTAGGACTAGGATTAACTAGGACTCCCTAGATAGACTCCTGTAGAACGACTCCTTGGTCTTTGTTCTGGGTCTTGTTCTGGGACTCCTGTAGAACGACTCCTTGGTCTTTGTTCTGGGTCTTGTTCTGCGACTCCTGTAGAACGACTCCTTGGTCTTTGTTCTGGGTCTTAGTTCCTGGGGCCTGACGCTAAATGCTGACGCTAACAAACTACTTCTATGTTAATAGCCTATGCGATAGGGAGTGAGGCTCATGCAGGGTTAGGCTCCTCCCTGTCATTAACTCTATTGACTATGGCTGTATGGGCCAGACTGGGTGATTATCTTAGCACTGCTGAGGAGCCATCAGCAAGGCACTGTGGACGTCAGTAAACACACACACACACACACACACGTATATATACACATATGTACTGAGATAACAAATGATCAATATATACAATATAAATATGAACTGGGTGAACAATGCCATCTGGTGTTTAGATATATGTTCAAGATATATGGGATAGAACATGAACAGAAACAGACGGACACAAACACACACACACACACACACACACACACACACGCACACACGCACATGCATTCAGAAACAGGTTGATATGAATGCTGAAAATTACATTTAATGTCTTCCTCTCTCTCTCTCTCTCTCTCTCTCTCTCTCTCTCCTCTCTCTCTCTCTCTCTCTCTCTCTCTCTCTCTCTCTCTCTCTCTCTCTCTTGTGCTGACTTTATGTGTTCATCAGCCCTTCAGTCTAAGCCTGCCTCTTACTGAGTGGAACTTCTCAGAGATGGAGTCCAACCTCAAATCAGTGAGTCTGAAACATCATCGGTTCATACCCTGTGTGTATAAACCTTGCATAACGCTATCGCTGGGCATTCTGTTCTGTAGTACATGTTCCAGAACCAGGAGGCTGAAGCCTACTCAACTACTGGCTGTGAGGAGCAATAACCAGACCAATCACAAGCCAAAGATCGACCACGTAAGAAGACACAACCCCATGTCCTTGTATCTGAAACCATAGTTGTGTGTTGCGGAATTTAGGTGTGTGCTGCGGTAAGTCAGTGTTTGAATATGGAAGTAGAAGAGTTGTGGTACAGTGTTCGTCACCGCTGCTTATCTTCTTCCTCTAGAATCAAACATGTCTTTCTCTCTCCCATCCCCCTCCAGACGCTGCCCTTCAGTTACACTTCAAATACTATTTGAAAAATTGTCCATTCATGCCACTTTTAACAGAAGACAGTGGGGCCTGGAGAAGTCTATTGGAATCATCTCGCCATCGTCTTTTCATACCATCCCCATTGGAGAAAACAAAAAAAACACAAAACCCTTCCCTGTGTCAACCGTGCTGTGGGAGCAACATCTTACAGCTGTGTGGATGGGTCCAGGGGTCTGCGGGGAAGAACCGCGCTGAGAACCAAGAGAGATCCAAGAGAGAACCAAGAGGATCTCCCTTGGCCTCACCCACGGCTACGGGGGAACCGTTGAAAGGGGATGGATTTCATCAACGCACCGTCACTGTTTCCACCGCGTGACGAAGCATCAGGGGCTGATTGCTGCAGTGCACTTCCTCACAGTGATTGGCAGTATGGCAGCTAACCTAACCCCTGCAAGTGGTGCTGGTGGTGATGGTAAACAACACAGCAACTACACAGTTCTTCCTAGTGGCCACTTAGTGCAAGATACCGGCTCGTCTTGAGCTGTCTGATCACTTGACCAGTCGGAGCCAATGAGATCACACCCCTAACCCCTCCCACCCACTGTCAATCAGACGGTTGTTGGTAGCATGTTGGGGTGTAACTCAAGGTTGTTATTTCAACACAGACAGCGTGGGTTGTCTCTAAAACCAGAGAAGATGACTGGAGAATACTGAACTAATAGTCATTGGTTTGTATGCACTTTAGTCCTTGTGTGTTAGTGGGAGTGTTCTTGCTTATGGAGCTGACGTTTGGAGGTGAATATTTGATATTTTCATTGCATTATTCCTGTGGTACACACAATATGTGACATTTATTTACAAAAATAAGTAGAAGAAGAAGAATCACGCAATTTATGCACGTAATATAGTATGTTGAAATATCTAATACGACAAAGGGCTACTTTTGTGATTCTTACCCCTTTTGTATACAATATCTCTCTTATCATAGTCCAATCTCATCTGTAGTGGATCATACAGACATCGATTAACATTACATCCTCAGTCTATTTCATTGTAATGGGTCAAAATGGATTGGAAGGATTTTTCATATAACAAAACAATTAAGATATTTTATATTGCATCTTTGCACATTTCACATCTTCTGGAGAGAGAGAGAGAAGGAGAAATGTAATATACAGACTCATACTCTTCACCTGTCTTGGAACAGCCAGAAGCTCCCATTGACCTGACACCGGAGTCTTGAAAACTCTGGCTCTGGCCTGCCTTCATGTTCATAGACAGAAATTTTATTTTGAAATGCATCTATTAAAGAGAAACAGGAAACTGCAATACTCACAGCTATGTGCTATGTTCCATTACATGTGAAGTAAACCTGCCTGCTTGGTGTACTTCAAAATGTGTCCACAAATGTAATGATGTCTTCATGTACAGTTCAATCAAACAAAAAATATATATAATAACTTGAACTTGAAGTTACATTTCGTTTTCCATGGTATCTCCTTCCGAGCCTTGAATAGTTTGTACGATTCAATTATTGTAAAGGCATTAGGAGCCATCAGTTTTTAGAAGAAGCTTGTCGGTAGCAAATATACTAGTTGTGGACAACTAGAACCAGACCTAAACATACTCTATTGTGCAATATTGAACTCTAGTTGCTAGTCTAAGTCGATAGGAATCCAGGAACCCAGGAATTAGGAATGTATGGAGGGCCAGTAACATTGCAGTGGAGGAAGTGATGGTTGGTTAAAGAAGTGCTGCCTGTGCAGAATCTCTCTGTTAGCCTCTAAACGAAAGTATGTGCAAATCATATTTCTCAATAATTCTCAAGAATGTTTTCCAGTTAGTATAGGTCTAGGAATAATCAGTAGGTACAATACATTTTTGTTTTATACAAACAAAAATAGTGAAACCGATTTTGGCATTGTTAAACCGGAACTTTAGACCAGTTATGATTGTTCCAAATATTTCTCAAAAGGTCAAAGGGTGAATTGGTAAAGTTATCATTTAATGGGTAAAGTGTGCATGTTTGGTGGGGAGGGTGGCAAACCATGGTGTGTTACACAGGATATTGCACTAATAATTACAATTGTATGGTTGAATGACTGTACACGGTTAATTTTTCAATTCATTTATTTTTGTTCTTCCAGTTAAATTAAAATATGCGTGTTGGTGAGGTTTTTTTTTCTTTTTACCATACGAGTGATAAACAAAATGGACTGTTTGTATCCATCGTTTTATTGTTTTCCATTTCATGCACTTGCGCTGGCAATGGTCCCCTGTGTATTGGAATGGCATTCACGCTCGTCACACTGCGGATAAGGAACATTATGTTGCTGAGTCTTCCTCCCTTGTAACAGAGCCTATAGCGTCCCAAAATAACCTTTGCACTACACTCCTACAATGCAATAGGATCCCGATTGCCTGACGTCATACATGACAAGACAACAGATACACAGCAGGCCTACTGCTACTCTTTACACATGGGATGACATTGATACGTAGATACCTCAACCCCAGGTGAATCTGGGGTTGAATGTGTTGGAGTCACTTCATGAGTTTCAGATGATCTGGTTCAGTGAGTGAGTGAGTTGGGCAATGAGGGCCAGGCTGCTGTCAGCCTCTGGATATGTCAATGGTACAGTGTATACTACAGTGTATTGCGAGAGAGTCTTGAACATGTATTTAACTGCATTTGTATGAAATAGTTATATTCCAAAGTCAATTAAAGGAGGTTCGTCTGTGTGACGATGGACCTTAACGTCTCTCCGTAGTCCTGGAGATGGACAGCCTCTGAGAGATGGAATCTGGCAGCCTCCGAAGGACAGAAAATCAGTCTCTCTACCTCACAGTTCTTCTGTCCGTGCGGGTGAATCCTTCCAAAAGAGGAACATTTTATATCTTTCATACATTCAGGAGGCAGAGCGACCATAAGGTCAACCATAAGGTTGCTGCTTCAAGTCAAGTCAAGTTTATTGTCACTTCACAGTTTACACAAGTATAAAGCAGTGAGTGAAAATCTTATGTGCAATACCCGACGACAGGCAGCAGTTATAAAAATAAGATAGAAATAGATAAAAATAGGGGACTTCCGGTGGAGAGAGGAATGGAGTAGTCAGTCGCATACGACACGCTCTCCCGTAACTTTTCCATTTATAACTTTTTTAACAACCCAAACTCCCCAACTCCCTCAGGGGATAAAATCAATTATCAATAATTATTATTTTTGTACTATTATCATTTATCATGACATCGAAAGCCAGACAAGCCAAAAAAGATGACGCCAAAAGAGACGAGCGATTGTCCGGAGACGACCAGTTTAGCATGTCAGCTCTGACTAGCCTGTTGGATAAACACAAGTCGGACATTTCTACGGAGTTCAAGTCTTCATTCGCATCTCTTGAATCAAAGTGAGATGCTGTCCACGCCCCAGTGACTGATCATGGTGAGCGTATTGCGAGTTTGGAGACTAACGCCAACCTGGCAGAGGAACGATTTGTGGCTGTCGAGGCGGCGTGCTCCGCACTAATGGTGGACTATGCTAGGCTAAAAGCTAAAAACATTGACCTGGAGGGACGAAGCCGTCGCAATAACCCTCAGGATCATCGGCTTACCAGAGTCCATTGAGGGTCCTCGACCCACTGCCTTCTATTCTGAGGTCCTTGTCAAGATGTTTGGCGACCAGGTGTTGCAAACTCCCCCGGAGCTGGACCGGGCCCATCGCACATTAGGGGACAAGCCCAGACCCGTGATTGTTTTCACCGACATCAAACCAAAGAGCTGGTAATCCGTGAAGCCCGCAAACGGAGGAACGACCTGACGTACCAGGACTCGCCGATCCGCATACGCGGACTACTGCCCCGAGGTCCAGGAGCAGCGGGCGGCCTACCGCAATGTCATGGCTAAGCTCTACAACTTGGGCCTGCGACCAGCTCTCCTTTACCCGGCTAAGCTCCAGATCACCGACAAAGAGGGCAACAAGAAGCGGTTCTCCTCAGCCGAGGAAGCCATCGCCTTCATCGGGGACCATGTGTCTGTTGGGCGTCGTGAGCCTCAGCCCCGATCCTCTCACGGCTTTATTTGGAATCCCACCACCCGCAACACCAGATTTCCCATCAACAAAGCGGCGTGTCTTAGCCTACACAACCTTACTTGCCAGGAGACTGATTTTATTTAAGTGGAAGCATGTGTAGAGGGTTCAGAAAATGCCTCTATTTAAAGTTTTGCAGTAAAACATACACCCCCCATTCTTTAAGATGATCAGAACTACTCTAATAGATTATCAGAACTACCCACATCTTATTAGACTTCCAAGTCAGTAGATGGCGCTCCTGCGCTCCTGTGAACCATAGAGGAAACACTAGTCTTGGCCCTACCATGCGCAGCTCACTAATAAACCGCTGCCGGCTGAGCAAGGCATGAGAATGTAACGTGTCTTGTTCTTCATGTTTCACAGGTAATCATATAACTATCTAAAACATTCCCAAGGGTGTTAAAACTAATGTGAACTGTCAGTGACATAACGTTTTGTAACGTTTTGAGTGTACCTGAAGTAAGTTTGGACGAGTAGTTTTATTGTTTTGTCGAGTTGAATAATGGCTGCTGCCAGGTAGTTTGTTCCACTGTGTTTCACCACAGAAAGCACACGTGGTGTGCGTGCGTGCGTGCTTGTGTGACTGAAAACGTGTTCATGTTATTTTCTGTATTTGAGCGAATGGTATTTGGAGTAAAGAATACAGAAGGGTTATTGTTTTGCACTTTATTTTGGTTTTATGAAGAATACATTGTATTTTTGTATTATTTGATTTATTGTGAAGTAAACTGTCTGTTGGACTGTTAAACAATATTTTTGATGTTGAGAACTTGAAATATGATTGTGATGTTGAGATGCTGCATGTTCAGTAATAAACCGCTGCCGGCTGAGCAAGGCATGAGAATGTAACGTGTCTTGTTCTTCATGTTTCACAGATCCACAGTGCACCATGCCTGTGTATCACTTGGACCGACCCAGACTACCCTAGGTCTGAGGCCGGTAACACATGCTCTCCCCCCCTCACATAATAGCTGGCTCAAGGAGATCCTAAATCACATTAAACTCGAAAAGATCAGGTTCTCACTTGGGGACCCCAAGGATTCCTTCGAGAAGACCTGGAGGCCCTTTGCTGATTATTTAGATAGGACCGCCATTCACCCAGAAGATAATTAGATGCCAATTTATAAAATGCAATATATCAGCACAGAAAAAGAGCAATATGTATATATAAATCAATGTAATAAAATATA
The DNA here is from genome assembly GCA_027704905.1 of Muraenolepis orangiensis. Classification (NCBI taxonomy): domain Eukaryota; kingdom Metazoa; phylum Chordata; class Actinopteri; order Gadiformes; family Muraenolepididae; genus Muraenolepis; species Muraenolepis orangiensis. Next base: position 26,341,641 of record CM051010.1, read on the forward strand.
CATTGTATTATATGCTATACGCCCTTGTTCAGCAGCCTGATGGCCTGACTGTGGAAGCTATCTCTGAGTCTATTTGTACGGCACTTGATACTGTGGTATCGCCTGCCTGACGGTAAAAGTGAATGCAGTTCGTGGCTGGGGTGGGCAATGTCTTTTATGATGCGTTTAGCCTTGGCCACGCACCGCTGGTTGTGTATATCCAGGAGGGAGGGGAGCTCACCTCCAACCATATACTGGGCCGTCCGCACCGCCCTTTGAAGCGCTCTGCGCTCGAGTGCGGTGCAGTTCCCGTACCAGGTGGTGATACACCGACCCCCCCCAGCGTCGTAGTGTCCCTGAGCAAGACACCTAACCCTAACCCTATACTTCTCGCTACCCGCTCGTTGAAATATATAAATGTGGTTTTGTTTTCCGTATCACCAAAGAAGGTGTTAAAGAGAAAGCCACAGACCAGCCTTCTAGTCACTTCTCTTTTCTTCTGCATTTGTTTCTTAATTTCCCCTCTGTTAACATGTCTGTCCATCTCTCGGCGACTACGCTGAGCTCCACTACAGACTCCATGCCACAAAACTTCACGGATACGGTGGGTGAGATTTTAGAGATCTTAGATCATTCAGTACATGTAAAGTATGATGTATCAGCTTACATATTGTGGCTTTAATTGTGGCAAAGTTAATATAAAGTTAATATAAAGTAAAGATTTAATATAAAGTCTTCTTATTGGAATTACTTTAGAACGGCTAGTGACAAAAGAAGTCCAGCCCGTTGGTATTCCCCATCCGCCCAGCACTTGATTCAAACCGAGTCAGCGTTAGTTTGACTGCTTTGGCCAAAACCAATGGAAGCGGGTCAGACCGATTAGCTCTGTCCATTCTAGGATATCCAAAGTAAATACTATATTTCAGTGTCTCTTGAGAACAGAGAATGAAATAAATTAATCTTAATTGTTTTCTTGAGCTTCATTCTGACATTTCTTTCAAACTACACAAACTAACTGAAGCTAATACGGTACGGTGCTTCTTGTTTGACATGTAGACATGGAAAATGCCTTATTTCCTCTAAAGAGTATTCATTTAATAGCACTTATTCAAAAAGCACTTTATAGAGTAACACTTTTAGAATAAAGACACAAAGACATAAAATCAACATAAAAAATGTGATATGTCACAAAAAAAATAGTTTGTTCAGACTTTTTTTGTTGTCATGTTTATGGGATGGAATGACGTTAGAAGGTCCCCATGTGTGTGCAGCACAACTCCAGTGATGTGGGGCCTGGGGTCAAGGTGGCCCCCTGCCTGCTGCTGGGGGCCTGCTTCATGGTGGGACTTCCTGTCAACATAGCGGTCATCTTTGACATCTGCAGGAACTACAAGAGGTAAGGAATACATTTCAAAGGTGACTACATATCCGATAAGACCTTTTTAACCCTGTTCCCTTGTGATGATGATGATGGCTATTATTCTTAGTAACAGTGAAATTCTGAGTAACAGTTATAGTAGTATATCATCTACTTAGTTAGATGGATTGAATCCTCTTTATTGGTCACATACATGTCCTGTTATGACCCAGCGAGACCGGCCAGCCAAATGTGCCAGAGAACCCAGAAGTACACGGACACTCAAAACAAAATGTCTTTAATGAAAAATATCCACAAACTCTAAAACCAACAAGGTGTAGGGTAGGATAGGTTGCGTGGTGTGGTCGACGCGGGGAGATGGTCCAGAGGGTGGAACGCGGAGAGGGTCCTTGGAGCGGGAGGGGGGTTAGGACCAGATGCAACGAAGTCAGAGCTGGAAACACAGGTTCACGGGTAGGAGGGAGCCATAAGGTTATCAACGATCTCGCCCCCGACGTCGGTCTTCGTCAGGATGGTTCTCAGGAAGGTACGCAATGGTCAAGCACCGACGTCGGTCTTGGACAGCCTTAAGGAGGTTAGATCCCGGGTGTTCATTGGCCTCAGCCGGCCCCATTATGATGGGCAACACCTGGGATCGATTAGAGCGTGGGGGCACAACAGTACACACACAGTAAAATGTGTTTCTCTGCATTTAACCCATCCTAGTACAAGGAGCAGTGGGCAGCTATTGTATATACAGTACCTGGGGAGCAGTGTTGGAGTCTGGTGCCTTGCTCAAGGTGCACCTCGGCAGTGCCCAGGTGTTTCGGGGACTTAAAGCGGCGCCCCGATTGTTGTCAGTGTTGATAGTGTTGTGTGTTCCAGATACGCCTCTAAAGTCAACCCCAACATCCTGCTGCTGGTCCTGAACCTGGCGTTAGTGGACAGCGTGGCCCTGACCTCCTCACCCTTGACTCTATATATGCTGGTCTGGGGCTTCACCTTGGGTGACACCACCTGCCAAATGATGTGCTTCATCCTCTCCACCTGCCTCTTCATTAGGTAACTTAAGCGATATGTTTCGTACATATCATCTACTGACCTCTGCCCTGGACATTGGGTATAGGTTCATACAGTATTATATATAGTTTAATATGATACTGTAGCAGTCGTGGCTGCTACCTGCTACATAAGTGGCTTCTCTGTGCTCCTCTGATGACAGGTACTCCTCTGGTACTTAGCAGAACCGGTTTATTGTACAGTTTGAGAACGTTTGAGCAAGCAATTTTGATTACAGGACTTTAATATGATACATGTTTTACAGATTTCTTACTTCCTTGTCTGCCTTGGTTTTCCACGTTGGACACATACTCATAAAACAAACTATGACATTACTGTTAGTTAGAGTATATACTGTAAGACTATATAATCTTGCTGTCTGTATAATGATGTTTATTTATTTATTCATGGTATATTTCATATGAAATTTCTGATGAAAGAATTTTTTTACCAAATCAACCTCAAAGAATACCACATTTCTAAACACACACACACACACACACACACACACACACACACACACACACACACACACACACACACACACACACACACACACACACACACACAAACCACGTCATTTACCATAACCATATTATTTCCCGCCAGTGTTGTCACGGTGACGGGTATCAGCATAAATTACTTCCTCATGGTGAAGCTGGGCGTGGCCAACCCCAGGTTGATGGCTCAGGTCAGCGGACGCAGGAGGTTGGTGGTGTTCCTAGGAGGGGTCTGGGCGCTGGCCCTTCTCTTCTCCATATCCACTCTGTTCACAAGACGGGTACGGCCACAACATGATGTGGACAAAGATCAGTGTACAATTATGCCTATTACTGATAACTCTTTAATGGTATGCCCTTTCACTGTTTTTATTATTGTCAACATTATAATAATTTATTATGATTAATATAATTTTTATTATTATTATTGTTCTTTTTATGAGTACTATTAAGAGTATTATTATTGTTGTTCTTATGTATAAATAATAATAGCAGTAGTACTGTTATAGTAATATAATGACTTTATCTTACTATTAAACAATTCAAACTTTCTAATTAGAACTGTCACAAATGAGGTTCCACTATGGGACATTGGGGTGAGGAACTGTTTTCATTCATTACATGTTTTGTCCTAAGCCCCGCCCATTTGGATGGCACATCCCGATATGCAGTTATATCAACAGTTGTAGATTAATTGATATACAGTAAGTGCAGTAAAAATGTACATTTTCCTCTGCAGGTAGAACACAGGAAAGGTCTTCTCCGCTGCATCCGTAAAGCTCACAATGACACAGTTAAGGTGGGTGTCCTCAACCTGACCAGCACAAGGCTTTATGCTGCTCATCACATAGTTACACATCCTGTCACACATCCTGAAACCTGCGGTGGCCTCTCTCTCTCTCTCTCTCTCTCTCTCTCTCTCTCTCTCTCTCTCTCTCTCTCTCTCTCTCTCTCTCTCTCTCTCTCTCTCTCTCTCTCTCTCTCTCTCTCTCTCTAGGTGTCAGTGTTGTTGATGGAGACGGTGTTGGGTTATGTCTTGCCCTTCTCCACCCTCCTCACGTCCTACGTCTGTCTGTACAGGAAATCGACACCCAGGACCCTGTCTGCCACCTCCACAGAGCAGAGCAAGGTAGCCTGTGAACCAGTCAATCGCTCAGTTACTATTATTAATATGAAGATTATATGAAGTTATGATTATTAGTTTGCACAGGTTGTTAAGTTAGTGGACATGTTGTTACTCAGTGTTGTTATTAACTGGATGCGGTCATGTGAACTTGAATTTAATCAAGTTAGTTTGTTGTTGCTGCCGGTGTACTTTGGCATGTCCTGTTCTATCTAGAATTCATAGTGGTTATTTTGTTTAACTGCTATCTCGTGCAATCAAATGTAATCAAATCTGATCCAATCTAATCAGACCTCATCCAATCCAATCTAAACCTACCTGTCACTGTCTGAGGGCGAGTTGGTCCAAATACACAACACATAGACATTGACCAGGGTTTGACTGAAGGGAACAAGAGGTAGTCAGATGGCAGGTGGGGTTGGTATTGTGTGTGTGTGTGTGTGTGTGTGTGGGTGTGTGTGTGGGTGTTCGTGTGTGTACACACACACACACACTCAGAAAAAGACAGGGTGGGGTACAGACAGAGGATAGTCGTAGCTAGGAGGCAGACATGAAGACCGTGACAAATACAATATAATTTAATCCAATCCAATCCGATCAGATCTAATCTGATCTAATCCAATCTGACCTAATCAAATATTTTCCAATGTGATCTAATCTAATATAATTTAATCTAATCTAATCCAATCTGAATTGATCAAATATATTACAATCTCTTCTAATCCAATCAAATCAAATCCAATATAATACAATATAATCAAATCCAATATAATCCTTTTTTATTTTATCTAATCGAATCTGAGCTGATGTAATGTAATGTAATCTGATGTAATCTAATCTAATCTAATCTAAAATAATCCAATCCAATCTGATCTAATCTCTTCACAGAAACTAAAACATTTTGTGGTCAGTGTCCTGGTCACCTTCCTACTATGCTGGACTCCCTATCACATCATCAACATAATAGACGTAGCGACCACCTTGTTAATCTCTTCAGCACCAGCCTACGAGCTCCTCAAGCGCTTTAGAGATCCAGCAGGTATGTGGTATGTGCTTCATTTTCCACCAAAACATGGTGGGTAGATAACTTATGGGCCACGGAACAGTTAATTCGATTTCGGATCTGAATCCGGATCCTGGGGACCTTTTTTGTGTGGTGGAGGTATGCAGTCCACTGAGGGCCCTCTAGCTTTCCTTCTGTTATTCCTCCGGAGAGAATGCCCACGTGTCGTACGTCAGATGAATGACATTTCTCTTGTGGTGTTCACTTCCCTATCAGGTGATGGCATGAAGAGCTTGTGCTTGCTGAACAGCACCATCAACCCCTTCCTCTATGCCTTCGCCCTCCGCAGGAAGCTGAACAGGAGCCAAGCCTCGTCCATGAACAACACCGGCATGTCCACGGACATGACCCTGGACATGTCCATGGACATGACCGCCGTTTCAGAATCACCCAACTAGTGAACCGCAGCGACATATCAACAGCATGTCGACTGTGACGTTGTTCATTACATGTTAAACCTGCACGGTTTCACTTTTATAAGGCGGCTATGGATATCCAAAAAGAAAGAATTTAAGAAGCCCATCCACGAGTCAATCCCTCCATTGAATTTTTCCTCAAAATAGTTTAATTGCGGTCCACTTTTTACCCTCCCACTTACATGCAGGTGCCGGTGCAGGTTTTAGCATATGCTATTGGTCACTGGCCTTTTTCTCCACCCGTCGGTCAGGTTTTAAAGCTATCTCAGATGCTATGTAAATATAATGAGTGTGCACTACCCGTCCAAGCATCTTTTTGGGTCTAAGCTTTTATTTGTGTTTTTTTTTTGTTTGTTTGGAGCATAGGTGTCAAACTCAAAGCCCAGAGCTTAATTGTATTAAAATAAAAGTATAATCTGCTTTACAGCGTACAGTGACAATAAACTACATCTCCCACAATACATGTCGATTTTGCGCACAAAATGACGGCAAATGACGGCCGCTAGATGTTTCCATATCGGCATTTAACTAGAAAAAGTTCTAACAACATTGATATTGATGCAGAGGGAAGGCAATTTAATGAAACATGGGAAAGTGAATACATGTTTGTGCTTCAAGGAGAGAATCCAGTATGTCTTCTGTGTCATGAGGCAGTTTCAGTGATGAAGGAATACAATTTACGTCTAAGTAAGAGCTAAGTATGCAAAATCTAGCATTAAAAGGCAAACTGCAAACGCAGCAGAATATGTTTACAAAAGCTAACGCCAAAAATGATGCAGCAGTGAAAGCCAGCATTATTGTAGCTGAAGAAATCGCCCGCGCTTCCAAGTGTTTTTCAGAGGGTGAATTTATGAAGCGGTGCTAAAGGTATGTGACCAGGTAAGCCCAGACCAGATGCAGACTTTTAGCAATGTCAGTTTCTCAAGAAACGCCATCGCAAACCGAGTTAAGGAACTAGCAGGCAACACAGCTGACAACACAGCTGGCCGAAGAGACACGCAGTTACCTGGCTTTTTCATTAGCTGTTGATGAAAGTACAGACAACACGGATACAGCGCATCTATCCATGTTCATAAGAGGCGTGAAGGCAGACTTCACTGTCAGTGAGGAGCTCTTGGATGTAGCTGCATGGGACGACGACGGGGAGGGACTTTTTTGATGCGGTTGAAAAGTCAGAGTAAAACTAAATTACCCTGGGAAAAGTTAGCGGGGTTAACTACCGATGGCGCACCTGCGATGTGTGGGGGAAAAAGAGGCTTGGTTGGACTAGTGAAGGAGAAAATGCAAGAAAGTAACTGCCACACACCTCTGAAAACTTATCATTGCATTATTCACCAAGAAGCTCTGTGTGGAAAGGTTCTGGAACTGAATGATATAATGACCACGGTCATGAAAATAGTGAACTTCATTCGGGCGCGCGGCCTGAATCACCGCCAGTTCCAGCTGTTTTTGAAGGAGGTGGGCTCACAGCATGGAGATGTGCCGTACCATACAGAAATAAGGTGGCTGAGTAGAAGCGCGGTCCTTGAGCTCAGGGAAGAAATTGCTCTTTTCATGCAAAGTAAAGGAAACCCCTTGCCCTCTCAGATCCAACTGGCAGTGTGTTTTTTTATGTTGTGTGACATAATCGGCGCTTCTCTGACTTTAGAACACAGCACTCAGGCTTTTCCATCTTTGCCAATCCTTTCACCGCTGACGTCGACAGTGCGCCCCATCTCCTTCAGATGGAGTTAATAGAGCTTCAAAGCAACAGCGGCCTGAGAGCAAAGTTCCAGGATGCTGCAATCGAGGAATTTTACTGTCTCCTCCCCCCGCTTTGATGCCACAGCTCCGACTTCATGCTGCCCGTGTTCTGTCCATGTTTGGGAGCACCTACCTGTGCGAACAGATGTTTTCAATAATGAATCTAAACAAGACCAAGCACAGATCACGCATCACCGATGACAACCTCCACGCTGTTCTACAGGTTGCTACAGCACAAGACCTGAAGCCAGACATTGACGGACTGACCACGGGAAAACGGTGTCAGGCATCCGGCCAGAAAACAAATAGGTAAGAATTTTTAAAAACCTGAATTAAAAATATAATAAAATGTATTTCAACCATAAATAAGCACAGTGTAATATGTGTGCAATTTAATGATTGTGCTTGCATTTAGTTTTGTGTTTGTTGTTATTTTCAGAACATGATCAAGATGAGGATGGTGTGTGATAGGGTGTCCTAGGGATCTACTTGGTGTGTTCAAGGCCAAGCAGCATCACCTCATCAACTTCACCCACAACTTGACCAGTATAGTTGTGAACTGAGACAACCCTTATTGTTATTTTGAGTTAATTACATATACTACTTTGTATGTGTAGCAATGTATTCAGTGTGTTTACAGGCATATGTGTTCATGCAGCCAAATGTTTACTGATTTATTTATAACACAGAGCAATGTGCATGCTTTATGTTAATGTATGTACAATATTTGTACATTTCAATAAATAATAATCAAATGCAGTGACAGTTATTTAATATGTTAAGGATTATTTATATTTATACGTTTATACGTATATGTGGCCTGGGGTGAAAATGAGTTTGACACCCCTGGTTTGGAGGCTATTGAAAGGGCATGTTCTTAGTTTGTACACATTACATTACATTACATTACATTACATTACAGTCATTTAGCAGACGCTTTTATCCAAAGCGACTTACAATAATATGTTTCAACAAAGGAAGGTAAGAGAACAACTCGTCACCAGAAGTAAAAAATGCATTTCATTTCTAACAAGTCTCCAAGAACTCCAAGTGCTCAGGTACAAGTACAATAATTCAGGTAAAAGTGTAAGGGAAAAGTACAATCATTTGGCAAACAATATATAACAATATCTACCTATCTAAAATATGTAATCTACTTAGATAATTGACTTAGCGCTACGAGGAAGGATCTGGGAAGTGTGTCCTGAAGAGATGGGTTTTGTCTGAACTTTGGACGCAAACCCAAATGCACGACTCGATGACACACGTATCAAAGTAAAGAGTCTTTACTGATAAATGCAGTACAACACACAAATCACATGATGATGGAAACTGTAGAGAATTGACATGTACGTTGTACCATTTACATCCTTACCTACTGCAAATACTGTGTATATACAGTACCGTGCTTACGTTAATATGTTAATATGAGAAGGTGACGTCACTACGCAGAGCACGTACTCTGCGTGTCCTGTTTCACCAAGAGTGTGTGAGGCTTGCGCGCTAGTGATGGGAATTCCGGCTCTTTTGAGTGAGCCGGCTCATTTGGCTCGGCTCACCAAGAAGAGCCGGCTCTTTCGGCTCCCAAACGGCTCTTCTATTTTACCACATATACCTTTTATTTACATGAAAGTGGTGGTTCTTGATGTCCAGCAATCAGTGGTAAACTGCAGTAGCTTCCTTAACCCTGGCCTGCAGTGAAGCACGTTCTCTATCATACAGTCTCGGAATGATTTTTTGAGAGTGTTTTCCTGCTTGGAGGAACATTGGATTGGGTGTGAAGCTTCGGAATACCTTGTCCTCCACAATGGAAAATGGTTGGAAATCACTTGCAATAATTTTGGCCTATTCTTCATCCACTATGTTCTGTCTAGCTGGGGTCATTCATTGCCTTTGCCATTGCCATTCATTGTATATACATTGGCTTATTGAGGTCTGTGTAGCTGTTGGTTTTTGGGTACCTGACGCATGGGGGATAGATCCTGTAGCTGCAGCAACAACAGGTGGAGTAGACACACAGAAGCAGAAGCAGGCAGTCTGACCTGCCTTTTTTTCTTCCAACTGAACTGTTGGATGCACAGTTCTCAAGTGCCTGTGGAGGTGGTTTGTGGACCCTGCTCTATATGAGAGCTTCATGTTGCAAATTCTGCATTCTGCCTTTGTGTTTGCACAATTGTTAAAATGCAGCCAAATGCTGCTTCTTTTCCTACTTTCACTTATCTTATTTGCGCGACGCAAACTGACACTTCCCCGTGTGAAGTGTCACCCCTTCCTCTGTTCAGCCATCAGCACTGACCACACGCCGCCCCTCCTCCTTATCTATCCTCACGTGATGCACAGCATGACATGCAGTCATGACAGTGACATTCAGTCACTGCATGTACGCGGAGCACCCGTAAAAAAATAAATAACGGCTCGTTCGCGGGTGCGAGCCGGCTCCCGTCGTTCACTAAAAAGAGCCGGCTCTTTGAGCCGGCTCGTTCGCGACCGACACATCACTATTGCGCGCCTCAGTCTGTGTGTGTGTCTGTTCATGGGCAAGTTCATGTGAGCCAACAGACAAGAATACGAAGAAGAAGTTCACGAGACAAAAATATGAAGACTAACTAAAAAAACTAAAAGGCTAATGTTAGCTTAGCAAGTCAAGTTTAGCTAGCAGCCACGAGATACCGTTAGCAACATGGCAAACCGAGCGACGAGCGTTATTCAAGATTCAAGATTCAAGATAACTTTATTTATCCCGAGGGAAATTAAGGTGCAACAATTGAAACGGGGAATAAATGCACACAAAATATACTAATACCTAAAAACAAAATAACAACAAACTAAACTAAACTAAACTAGTATAAACAAAATATAAATAAATGAATGTGCATGTGGCCTCAGCTTGTATTCGACGGAGATGAAAGGAAGTATGGACTCTGGGAGACAAGGTTCTGGGGCACCTACACACCTTAAAGCTGAAAGAGACAACTTTGACTGGACCAGCCGATAACAGCGCAGAGGAGTTGGCGGCAGATGCGAAACAACGCGGACTGTTTTAATTAAGCTCATAGACAACAAGAGTTTGTCACTGGTCATGCACGAAACATCACAAGACGGCAGAGGAGCCCTGAAAATTCTGAGAGAACATTATGCAGGGAGAGGAAAGCCCCGCATAATAGGACTATATGCCGCACTGACCAAGCTTCATATGGCATGATGAAAGCGTTATGAAAAGTGATGAAAGCGTTACTGACTATATGATATAGTGCCACCGTCAGTCCGAGCGACGGATTGACGGTGGCGATGATTCTAAACGGGCTACCGGACTCCTTTAAGCCTCTAGCGATACCGGTAGGTATTACCTAGGTTACCGATACCGGTAACCTAGAATGAAGATCAAGTAACGTTCATAGACTTTAAGAGAAGACTGCGAAACTATGAACGGTGTCACGGGTTAGGTTAGGACCCAAATGCAGCACATGGACACCAAGGACAGACAGTGCTATTTATTGGTAATATCACACAGGCAGGGACAGGCAGAGGCGTAGTCGGGGACAGGCAGTAGATCGGGAACCAGGCAGGGACAGGCGGAGGTGTAGTCAGGGACAGGCAGTAGATTGGGAATCAGGCAAGGCAGACAAACCGGCAGGGACAGGCAGAGGCGTAGATGGGGACAGGCAGCAGATCGGGAACCAGGCCGGGACAGGCAGAGGCGTAGACGCGGACAGGCAGCAGATCGGGAACAAGGCAGGTCAGACGAACCAGGCAGGAACAGGCGGACGCGTAATCGGGGACAGGCAGAGGATCAGGAACAGGAATCAGAACACTGGAATGTCTGCATAGTCCGGAACAATCTGGCCCCGTGTGAGTGTGCGGGGTAGGCTTAAATAGTAACGTAATGATGCGCTGCAGCTGCGGGTGACAATTAACAAGGGGGCGTGGCTATCCGGTAGTGCGTAGTGGGAGCGAGGAGACTGGAATGTGGAATGATATAAGGGGGCCTTGCCATATTCCCGGAGACGGGAATGTGGAATACGATAACCCTGTTGTTTTTGGGTTTCTGGATCTTTCAGTAAAGACATTATCCGTTATTTTGGGTGTCCTGTCTCTTCTTCTGGGTTCTCTGGCACATTTGGCTCGCCGGTCTCGTTGGGTCCTAACAATGGGTTGACGATCTGATAATTGCAGCCAGTAATGAGAAAGTACTGAAAGATGTCAAAATAATGCTTACTGCTAAGTTTAAAATGAAAGACCTAGGCAAACTGAAATACTTCCTGGGTATTGACTTTGATCAGATGGAGGAATGAGTATTGTCCTACTGAGCAAATTATTGCAGATGTGTTAACAAAACCTTTTACCAAGTTCAAGTTACAGAAATTTTCCAGAGATATGTTTGGTACTTAAAATGTATAGTGTTATTGTTTTGTTGTTTTTTGATGTGGAGAACACAGTAGACTACGATCGAGTGGGGGTGTAGAGAATTGACATGTACGTTGTACCTTACGTCCTTACCTACTGCTTATACTGTGTGTACTACGGTTACCTTCTTCTACCGTGCTTACGGTAATATGTTAATATAAGAAGGTGACGTCACTACGTAGAGCACGTAGCATCTCCTGTTTCACCAAGAGTGTGTGAGGCTTGCGCGCCTCAGTCTGTGTTAGAGGTGGCAAAAAGTATTCCTTTCTGGGATCCAGTTCACTTCGGTCAGTTCACCTAAAAGATCTAGCTCTTTTAGATCGTTCGCAAACGAGTTCAGTGTCACTTCCGGTTCGCCACTTCCGGTTCCTCACTTCCAGTTGTAGTTTCTATGTAGTTTCCTTTACTAATGTGTTTTACCCAGGCATGTGGGGGAATAAAGTTTTAATAAATAATATATTTCTCTAACACGCAGGTTTTGTTTCCATGTGTAAAATGTAGTCACTGCGTCGTTCACGTGCAGTTAATGCCGTGAACAATTTGTTTTATAACCTGTCACAGAATCATATCGGGTAATACTCTCGTTCGTTCGTTTTAGATGTATATGTTCATTTCCAGATTTACTTTCCAGCCAATGTACTTTCCAGCCCCCCCATTCCCCCTCCCCTTCCCCTTTCCCCTGCCGCCGAGGAATGCTGAGATAAGATACAGTTCATTCAACGAACAAACAGCTTGAAAGAACTGGGAGAACGAACAACCGACAAGAGACTCGTTCATTGAACGACCGACAAGAGACTCGTTCACTGGAGACTCGTTCAATGAACGATCCTCTTGACGGTCGTTCAATGAACGATCCTCTTGACGGTCGTTCAATGAACGATCCTCTTGACGGTCGTTCAATGAACGATCCTCTTGACGGTCGTTCAATGAACGATCCTCTTGACGGTCGTTCAGTGAACGATCCTCTTGTCGGTCGTTCAGTGAACGAGTCTCTTGTTGGTCGTTCAGTGAACGAGTCTCGTTGATTGGTTCACGTAAAGGGATGACGAACGAGTGGGGTGGATTCAGAACAGTTATCCCGCCTCCTCGATGACTCAGATGCCTAGCTCGACCAACAAGAAAGCCTAATGTCACTCTTTGGGCTACAGCCCTCCCTAGAGCTCCGAGTCCACTCACAGTCGAATCACTGCACCGCGGAGCAATCTTGCCCGCGAGGCACTTAAAAATAACCCCAAAAAAACAAATTGAACAAACGAACAAGATGGAATATGGGAATGAACGAGTCGTTCTCGTTCACTGAAAAGACCCGTTCCTTAAGACTCGTTCGTTCACGAACGACACACCACTAGTCTGTGTGTGTGTCTGTTCATGGGCAAGTTCATGTGAGCCAACTAAATAAATCCGCCGGACGGCTAAATAAGTATTACGTGTCTTTTCGTGTCTTACGCAAGAAACCGCTGAGTTAAACACGCTTAAAGCTCAAAAGCAAAAGACCTAATCACAAGGACCTGACGGTGGAGTGGCATGACATGGAAACATGACGCTTGTTAACAAACATGAAACAAGTACAAACTGTCTAACATGAAACAATACGCTGGCTCTCTTACATGAAACAAGTACGAACTGGCCCCGAACAAAGACTATTTAAACACAATGTAACAGAACAGGTGGAAACAATCGGGTCCGGGGCAGCCAATCAGACAGGCAGGAAAACATGAGGGGGAAGATAATTGATACGCTGCAGCTGCGGGGAAGAACTAACAAAGGGGCGTGGCTATCCGGGCGAAGGGCTGGGGAAATTGTGACAGGAATGCGGAACGCAAAAAGGGGGCGTGGCTACCTGGGCAAGGGCTGTGGAAACATGAATGTGGGATGTGATAAGGGGGTGTGGCAATCCGGGAGAGGGCTGTGGAAACGGTGACAGGAATGCGGAACGTGAAAAGGGAGCGTGGCTACCTGGGCGAGGGCTGTGGAAGCAGGGAGGCAGAACTGCAAACCCTGACAGGTTTTCAGCCTGCGACGGAAGATGGGCAGTGACTCTGCAGTCGTGACATCTGTGGGGAGTTTGTTCCACCAAATTGGGGCCAGGACGGAGAAGAGCCGTGACCACGTAGATCGGCCACACGGGCTCCTAAGTGAGTGGGAAAGCGAACGGACCGAAGAAGCTGAGCGAAGTGGACGGGTTGGGATGTAGGCCTTCACCATTATGATGCAAACAAGGAGAGAGCTGAGCCCGAGACAGCTCCTCTCCACCTCAAGGGTGGAGAGGAGAATCTGGTGGTTCACAGTGTCGAATGCTGCAGACAGGTCCACGAGTATCAGGACCGAGGAGAGCGAACTCGCTCTAGCAACATGGAGCGACTTAGTCACTGCCAGAAGGGCAGTTTCTGTCGAGTGACATGCCTTTAAACCAGATTGGTGGGGATCCAAGGACAATTGATTAAAGACAGCACGTTCAAGCGTTTTGGATAAGAAGGGCAAAAGGGATACCGGTCTGTAGTTCTTGAGTTCAGATGTCGAGTGTTGGTTTCTTCAGGAGTGGGGTGACTCTGGCAGTCTTGAAAGCAGCGGGAAAGCATCCAGACGTCAGAGATACGTTGATGATGTGTGTCAGGAAGGGCAGGAGTTCAGGTGCAGTAGAATGAAGCCGAGGGGAGGGAACTGGATCCAGTGAGCATGTGGTGGGGCGGCTGGATGTGATGAGGTGAAGAACATCATCTGTGGAGAGGGGAGAGAAATGGGTAAGGGAGGGATTTGGGAGGGAGGGGGGAAGACATGGGTGGTTGATGCGAGCATCAGCCGGGGGGTCAAGGAAGGAGGATCGGATATCGTTGACCTTCTTGTCAAAGAAGTTAGCGAAATCATCCGGGAGAAGGGAGGAGCTGGGGGGAGGAGGGAGGAAAAAGTATCAAACCGTTTTTTAGGGTTAGATGCTACGCTTTGAATTTTGGAACAGTAAAATGCAGCTTTGGCGGATGAAAGCGAGAAGGAGAGGTTTGACAGGAGCCCTTGAAGATGGAGAAGGTCCTCTGGGGTTTTTCCGTTCTTCCACCTGCGCTCCGCCTCTGTGTACGCACTTAGTCCACACACACACACACACACACCTGCCAACCTGTTTCTCTGTCCTTCCATGTGTGCGTCTCCATCAGAATCCCCTTTCTTCCCCAGACTCCTATGTCTTCCTCTGCCTCCTGTTTGCCTCTTCTTCCTCCTCTTCCTCCTCGTGCCGCTCCTCCATGCGTTCTGCGGCTGCATCTTCTCCATGTATTGTTCAGGTTGAGTGGTGTCCGGAACGGCTTGTGTTGTCCCAGAGCACCTCTTTCCCAATCACGCTCCACAGAGCGCCCAGTGGCCCCTTTAAAACCAGCTACACACACACACTTACACACACACACACACACACACACACACACACACACACACACACACACACACACACACACACACACACACACTCACACACACACGCACACACACACACACACACACACACACACACACACACACACCACACACACACACGCACACACACGCGCACACACACACACACACACACACACACACACACACACACACACACACACACACACACACACACACACACTTCCTCTCCTTCTCTTTTGATGCAGAAGTCCTTGACAGCATGACACAATGAGACTGTTTCTTCGTCTGTTCCTGCCTCTCCAAATTTGTCTTTGCTTGGTTTGCTAGAAACATACATAGGTTGCTTGTTTAACGTGGACAGCAGCAGCAGACAGGAGAGGTACAAAAGCAGTGTGTTTCATATGGAGGTCAGCAGGAAGCAGTTTGAACAGGTTGAACCGCAGCCTGCTGCACCAGAAGCCCAGTCGACAACAAGACAGATCACACGTCAAGAACCGCAAGTTACAAAAGCGCATTTCACATTTAAGAAAAAGAGGTACCGGTGTGGGAGGAAATTAAAAGACAAATGCAATTTGTTTGTCCACTTTAGTATGCTTCTTCAGCATATATACTAAATAGAACCACTGGTTTTAGGTATGGAATTGGAAACTTGAAATATTCATCCCTTTGAATGTTACCTGATAACAACCTTGTCAATATCTGTGTGTGTGTGTGTGTGTGTGTGTGTGTGTGTGTGTGTGTGTGTGTGTGTGTGTGTGTGTGTGTGTGTGTGTGTGTGTGTGTGTGTGTGTGTGTGTGTGTGTGTGTGTGTGTGTGTGTGTCTGTGTGTGTGTGTGTGTGTGTGTGCGTGTGTGGGCACATGCACAGCACCACAGAATGTTGTACCAATTCTCACATTAATTATACTAACATACCACCACAGTAATGTAATTGCAAATTGAGTCCAACAACACAGTGAATGCAGAACACCAGGTGATAGAGCAAAACAACAAACTGCCTCTATTGTACTTTGTTAAGATTGCATTTGTTTGAATGCTCTGTAATGCTTTGCTATTTATTCTATCTTTTCCACGTGGTGCATTTGAGAAACTTTGCCGCCGCCATCCAAGATGGGAGAAGGTTATGTTTTCATTACATTTGTCATTTAGCAGTCACTTTTGTCCAAAGCCACTTACACTAGTGTGTTCAACAAAGGTAGGCAAGAGAACCACTCGTCACCAGAGGTTTTCGCCCCTGTTTGTTTGTCTGTCTGTTTGTTTGTCAGCAAAATAGCTCAAAAGGTTATGTACGGAACTGGAGGTTGGTTGTTACATTAAAGGAACTTAAATACTTGCAGTTGGTGCAGTTACAGATATAAACTATATTAGCCTTTAACTTCTTGGAAAACGGATGACTACGGATTACAGAACTTTACAAACTTTCTGTGAGTCTTTAGAATTAAAATATAACATATTGCGCCCCCTTGTGTTTGGCTGCATGCTATTGAACTAGATGTTGAGGTGCATGCCTTAAACAAGACCACAAGACAACAAACCAACATAAGTGAAACGTATCACTGCCAACAACACTTCTGTTCAAATCAGGGAAGAGGCTGCGGAGGTGAAGGCTTGTCTGTGTGACGATGGACATTAACGTCCTTAAAGACCAAGGAGCTCATCGTCACCTCAGATTCTGGTGAACTTTTACCGGTGTGCTATTGAAAGCATCCTCACCAACTGCATCACAGTGTGGTACCGCAACTGCACTGTCCAACTAGAAAGCGCTGCAGAGGGTGGTGAAAACCCTACCACTCCCTGCAATAAACACTACCCACCACAAACGGTGTCTGAGGAAGGCACAAAAAATAGTGGATGACCCCTCTCACCCCAACTATGGACTGTTTGCCCTCCTCCCCTCCGGGAGGCGCTATAGAAACCTCTGTTCCAAGTCAAGCAGGCTTAGGAACAGCTTCTTCCCCTCAGCTGTCATCTCCCTGAACTCTGCACCACGAAGACAGCCCCCCCCCCCCCTGCTGCCCAACCCCTGCCGCCCCCACCCCCTGTCGCCACGCCTCTGCCTAGTGACAAAAAAGTCCAGCCCGTTGGTATTCCCCATCCGCCCAGCACTTGATTCAAACCAGCGTTAGTTTGACTGCTTTGGCCAAAACCAATGGAAGCGGATCAGACCGGTTAGCTCTGTCCATTCTAGGATATCCAAAGTAAATACTAG
This sequence comes from Muraenolepis orangiensis, assembly GCA_027704905.1. Lineage (NCBI taxonomy): Eukaryota > Metazoa > Chordata > Actinopteri > Gadiformes > Muraenolepididae > Muraenolepis > Muraenolepis orangiensis. The sequence goes on from CM051010.1 coordinate 26,358,877, forward strand.
ATTTACTCTTGAGAACAGAGAATCTAAAAATGAAAAAAAAATATCTTAATTGTTTTCTTGAGCTTCATTCTGACATTTCTTTCAAACTACACAAACTAACTGAAGCTAATACGGAACGGTGCTTCTTGTTTGACTATGTAGACATGGAAAATGCCTTAAATGCCTAGACTTAGTTTGTTCAGACATTTATGTTTGTTATGTTTATGGGATGGAATGACGTTAGAAGGTCCCCATGTGTGTGCAGCACAACTCCAGTGGTGTGGGGCCTGGGGTCAAGGTGGCCCCCTGCCTGCTGCTGGGGGCCTGCTTCATGGTGGGACTTCCTGTCAACATAGCGGTCATCTTTGACAGGAAGTACAAGAGGTAAGGAATACAGTTCAAAGGTGACTACATATCCGATAAGACCTTTTTAACCCTGTTCCCTTGTGATGATGATGATGATGGCTATTATTCTTAGTAATAGTGAAAATGAGTAACAGTTATAGTAGTATATCATCTACTTAGTTAGAGTGGTAGGATAGGGGCTAAGGGGTCCATGTAAACTGCTTTGGATAAAGACAACGTCATGTCGTAGATCCCAATGATGCCTGTTGTCTAAATCTAAATCTAAATCTGGAGGATTGAATCCTCTTTATTGGTCACATACATGTCCTGTTATGACCCAGCGAGACCGGCCAGCCAAATGTGCCAGAGAACCCAGAAGTAGTGACACGGACACTCAAAACAACGGAAAATGTCTTTACTGAAAAATATCCACAAACTCTAAAGCGGTAGCGTAGGATAGGTTGCGTGGTGTGGTCGGCGCGGGGAGATGGTCCAGAGGGTGGAACGCGGAGAGGGTCCTTGGAGCGGGAGGGGGGTTAGGACCAGATGCAATGAAGTCAGAGCTGGAAACACAGGTTCACGGGTAGGAGGGAGCCATAAGGTTATCAACGATCTCGCCCCCGACGTCGCTCTTCGTCAGGATGGTTCTCAGGAAGGTACGCAATGGTCAAGCACCGACGTCGGTCTTCGACAGCCTTAAGTAGGTTAGATCCCGGGTGTTCATTGGCCTCAGCCGGCCCCATTATGATGGGCAACACCTGGGATCGATTAGAGCGTGGGGGCACAACAGTACACACACAGTAAAATGTGTTTCTCTGCATTTAACCCATCCTAGTACAAGGAGCAGTGGGCAGCTATTGTATATACAGTACCTGGGGGGCAGTGTAGGAGTCTGGTGCCTTGCTCAAGGGGCACCTCGGCAGTGCCCCGGTGTTTCGGGGACTTAAAGCGGCGCCCCGATTGTTGTCAGTGTTGATAGTGTTGTGTGTTCCAGATACGCCTCTAAAGTCAACCCCAACATCCTGCTGCTGGTCCTGAACCTGGCGTTAGTGGACAGCGTGGCCCTGACCACCTCACCCTTGACTCTATATACGCTGGTCTGGGGCTTCACCTTGGGTGACGCCACCTGCCAAATGTTTTTCTTCATACTCTCCACCTGCCTCTTCATTAGGTAACTTAAGCGATATGTTTCATACATATCATCTACTGACCTCTGCCCTGGACATTGGGTATAGGTTCAAACAGTATTATATATAGTTTAATATGATACTGTAGCAATCGTGGCTGCTACCTGCTACATAAGTGGCTTCTCTGTGCTCCTCTGACAACAGGTACTCCTCTGGTACTTAGCAGAACCGGTTTATTGTAGAGTTTGAGAACGTTTGAGCAAGCAATTTTGATTACAGGACTTTAATATGATACATGTTTTACAGATTTCTTACTTCCTTGTCTGCCTTGGGTTCCCATGTTGGACACATACTCATAAAACAAACTATGACATTACTGTTAGTTAGTATTTGTACTGTAAGACTATATATAATCTTGCTGTCTGTATAATGTTGTGTTTATGTCAGGGGTGGTGTTAGTAAGGACCCAGAACGCAGACCTACGACAGAGTGAACCGATAACGTGATGCTTTATTTCGTCGGTACAACAGTAGGACCCTATACCCTAATTGATACCCTAATGACGCTTGAAACGGAGACATACCGTGCCGTGGCGGTGCTGGTGAGGGAGTTGTGAGCGTACTCCACCCAAGGAAGGTGGGAGCTCCAGGAGGACGGGTGGCGAGCGGTGATGCAGCGGAGAGCCGCCTCCAGGTCCTGGTTTGTCCGCTCCATTTGCCCATTGGACTGGGGGTGGTAGCCGCAAGAGAGGCTGACGGTGGCACCCAGAGCCTGGCAGAACACCCTCCACAGCTGGGACGAGAACTGCAGGCCCCGGTCGGAAAGGGGGATCCCGTGGAGCCTGAAGACCTGGAGTACCAGGAGGTCCGCCGTCTCCTTGGTGGAGGGAAGCTTAGGAAGCGGGAGGAAATGGACCGCCTTGGAGAAGCGGTCGACAATCGTCAGGATAGTGGTGTTACCCGCTGACGGCGGGAGACCGGTGACGAAGTCGACGGCGATGTGGGACCAAGGCCGGCTGGGAGTAGGCAGCGGATGCAGTAGGCCAGAGGGAGGTTGGTGCGAGGCCTTGCGGGCGCAGTCGATGAAACTATCGTCGGTGCCCGAGTCCACTAACGCGCGCACCTGCAGTGCCTCCTTGGACCACAGGAGACATGCGTCGAAGTGCATGCTAGGTGTCGGGCCCGGAGATCGGGTAGAGTTATGGCTCCTCAGGGATCCCGCAGTCACTGAAGAGCCCGCTCTTTTGGCCGAAGGGGACAGGTAGAAAAGAGATGGCCCGTCCGCCTGCAGTTGAGACAGGCTCCCGAGTTCTCTGCCATCTCTCCCCCGTAGACAGGCGCGTCCGGTCCAACTGCATGGGCTTCATGGACGAGGGGAGTGGGCCTGGCGTAGCCCCCTCCTCCCGGAGGACGAGAGAAATTCCTGGAAAAACTGGGGGCGTCTCCCCACTGGGCAGCTAGGTCCGAGACCTGAATGGCCAATTGGATTGCCTCGTCCAGCGTTCCCGTCTCACCCCGGAGTGCCACCTCTCTGCCCAGCTCCCGTCTGAGTCGGCTCTGGAATGCGGATAGGAGAGCGTTGTCGTTCCAGCCGGACTCCAGGAGTTTAACCTAAGTCTAAAAACATAGGATCCTCATAGGATTTTAGGGTTTTTCACACAATTCAAAATGGCGTAAAATCAATCAGACCAAACTCCAAAGTCTAAGGTTCTTTGGACAAATGTGTTCATCATGAGATTAGATTAGACTTGATTCAAATTGATTGTCACTGTACAGCACAAGTGCAAATGTAGATATTTGGCCAGATATGACATACCCTCGGTTATGGTTATCATCCTGCAGGGTATGGATGAGCAGGTGTTTTTGCCCAAATAATAACACGTACAATTTCAATTGAATAATCAATAAGCTATTGATTTTCCTCTGCAGGTAGAGTACAGGAAAGGTCTTCTCCGCTGCACCCGTAAAGCTCGCAATGACACAGTATTGGTGGGTGCCCTCAACCTGACGAGCACAAGGCTTTTATTGTTGGACAAGTCACACATCCTGTTGCAACAGAGCTGTTTATTTTGCCAAAATGCGGAAACCTGCGATGGCCCTGAAGTGCAAATCACAATCTCTCTCTCTCTCTCTCTCTCTCTCTCTCTCTCTCTCTCTCTCTCTCTCTCTCTCTCTCCTCTCTCTCTCTCTCTCTCTCTCTCTCTCTCTCTCTCTCTCTCTCTCTCCAGGTGTCAGTGTTATTGATGGAGACGGTGTTGGGCTATGTCTTACCCTTCTCCACCCTCCTCACGTCCTACATCTGTCTGTACAGGAAATCGACACCCAGGACCCTGTCTGCCACCTCCACAGAGCAGAGCAAGGTAGCCTGTGAACCAGTCTATCGCTCAGTTACTTATTATTATTAATATATTAATCTTAATTATTAATATGAAGATTATATGAAATTATTATTATTAGTTTGCACAGGTTGTTAAGTTAGTGGACATGTGTTACTCAGTGTGGTTATTAACTGGATGCGGTCATGTGAATGTGAATTTAATCAAGTTAGTTTGTTGTTGCTGCTATCTATTTCAGTCACTGCCCTGTTATTTGGATAAAGCATTCTTTAAATCCATAAACAAACTGATAAGTTCCTTTATTTGGAGGAAGTCTTCACCCAGAATTGGGGTGAAGGGTGGACTGGGACTCCCAGACTTTCAGCTGTACTACTGGGCTGCCCAGACAAAGGGTCTAATTGATTGGGTACAAATTTGCAGAACTTCTTATTGGACAGATATTGAAGAAGAACTTTGCTTTCCTACCCCTTTGACCTCTCTACCATTTATTAATAACATTAATGCATTATGCAAAATATCAAAAACCTATGTCATTCACAACACCCTTCAGGCTTGGGGATGTGAATAAATATTGTGGGTCTTTTGCCAAAATCTCTATGCTTGCTCCTCTGTCCTCAAATCCAGATTTGCCGCCCTCAAAAAGTCACTGTTTGCAGGGTGGATGGATTGCGGTATACACAACCTACAAGATCTTTTTAATAAAGGCACTCTGAACTCATTCAGATTTAAGGTCAGAGTTTGGAATTCCAAAACAGGATTTCTACAAATACCTACAAATTCGTAATTTGATTACCACTCTGGTGAGGACAGGACAGTTATCCTTGGGGTTATCAAGCATCGAGGAAATTCTGAAAAATTATATATCACTAAAAGGGAAAATCTCTTTGATTTACAGGGTCCTGTTATATCATCATAGTTGTTCCATGGCCCCACTTAAGACAGTCTGGCAAAAATATCTGTGACGTGATTTAAGTGATGACCAGCGGTTTACTATGTGTCAGAACGTCTTCACTTCATTGTCTTGTAATAAAGTTATTGAACAGAACTACAAATTTATGCACAGGTCGTACCTCACCCCGCTTTGTTTAAGTAAGATGTATCCTAACTCATCCTCCAGATGTCATTGTTGTAATATATGTACTGGTTCAATTATCCATGTCTTTTGGGAATGTAGAAAATTAAAATACTTTTGGAAAGAAGTACATGACCTGACAACCAAGGCGTTGCAAACGCCGCTGCAAATTGCACCCATACCGTACCTATTTGGTACGAATCTGGACAGGACACTAGACCCCTTATCTGTCAAGAGGCTTGGAATTATATCATATATAGCAAAGAAATACATTCTGCTCAACTGGAACCAACCAAGACCTCCAACATTTGATTTGTTCAAAAATAGTCAAAAATAGAGAACCCTTTATTGCCCTCTGATCTTCTGCCCAATCCAGATTTTGTGTCTTGACTACATAGAAAAGAGACATACGTTTTGTGACCATAAGACATTATTTCATTTGTATTTGTATTTTTATTTGAATTTTTATTAACTACTTATATTGTATTGTATTTTTTTGTTCTCTTCCCCTCAGCTCTATGTTTTGTTTGTTTGTTCTGTACGGTTGTAAAATGAAAAATGAATAAATAAATAATCGAAAAAAAAACCTTTTCCTCAAAGATATTTCGATTTTTCCTCAAAATAGTTTAATTGCGGTCCACTTTTTACCCTCCCACTTACATGCAGGTGCCGGTGCAGGTTTTAGCATATGCTATTGGTCACTGGCCTTTTTCTCCACCCGTCGGTCAGGTTTTAAAGCTATCTCAGATGCTTTGTAAATATAATGAGTGTGCGCTACCCGTCCAAGCATCTTTTTGGGTCTAAGCTTTAATTTTACTTATTATTTTTTGTTTGGAGGCTGTTGAAAGGGCATGTTCTTAGTTTGTACACAAAATGCAAGTTTAAATGTAAATAATACAACTCATTATACATATGTATGTATGTATGACTATAAACTCCATATTAATTTCAATAAAACAGTGAAACAAACCTTTATAATCGACCACACAGGCAGGAAACAGCGAACGTTATCGTCTTCTTATCTCTGTTGTGGGCTGTGTTTCCCTCTGGTGGTTCATGTCATGCATTCCATACAGACTGAATACGGTGTATCCGCGGGTGTTCGACGAGCATCGTTCTGGTGAAATGAAAGCGGAACCTTGTGACTATATCTACATCTCACTAGGTATTGGTCTTTGATTAGAGAGGCATTCATCTAATAGTGTTGTATGAATGTAGATGCATCATAAAAGGTATACGTGTGTCAATGTATCCAAGGTAAAGTTCACATATAAATGTCTTATATTTAAGAATAAAATAGATGAGTAACAATCCAACCACAAGCTTTTACTTGACATAGACTCAGAGCTGTCCATATTTGATGTGGGACATATCAGATTCACATTTGAACTCTTATTGTACAGCAGACAACATCTCTATATAATGCATCTCTTTATTTGATCTTATATCATATTTGATCAGAAAACGGGGGCAGCGCAGCACACCACTTGTTGTTTTGCTCACACAAGCGTTTTCTTCTGCTACCTAATGTTTTCATGCATTTGTCTGTATACTTGTCTTGTTTGTGATTTACACACACACACACACACACACACACACACACACACATGTGTATGCATAGCCATCTAACCAACCTTCATTTACCCGCTCAAGGCAGCAAAACATGTGTAATCCCTCTTAATCCAAACCAACAGTGAATGATTAGTGTTATCTGTGTGTGTGTGTGTGTGTGTGTGTGTGTGTGTGTGTGTGTGTGTGTGTGTGTGTGTGTGTGTGTGTGTGTGTGTGTGTGTGTGTGTGTGTGTGTGTGTGGGCACATGCACAGCACCACAGAATGTTGTACCAATTCTCACATTAATTATACTAACATACCACCACATTAATGTAAATGCAAATTGAGTCCGACAACACAGTGAATGCAGAACACCAGGTGATAGAGCAAAACAACAAACTGCCTCTATTGTACTTTGTTAAGATTTTATTTGTGTTTGAATGTTCTGTAATGCTTTGCTATTTATTCTATTTTCTACCACATGGTGCATTTGAGAAACTTTGGTCATTACTGCCCCCATCCAAGATGGGAGAAGGTTATGTTTTCATTACATTAGTCATTTAGCAGACACGTTTGTCCAAAGCCACTTACAATAGCGTGTGCAACAAAGGTAGGCAAGAGAACCACTCGTCACCAGAAGTTTTCGAACTGGAGGTTGGTTGTTAGATTAAAGGAATTGAAATACTTAAAGGAACCAACAAAACAGTTGATTTGATTTGGTGCAGTTACGGATATAAACTTAAATAGATTTAGTAAAAAGTAGTCCTCAGGTTTAATTGTCCAGAGCCAATTAAGCACTGAAGAGTTTCAGCTGTGGCTGTTTGTTGGTGTAACGGAGGTAAGGGCTCATTGAGAAACAATCAACAGGTAGGCTTTATTTCAAAATAATTAGTCATAGTTTGAGACATGCATTATAATTCATCGTTCAGTAAGGCCACTATCGGATTAGCCTTTCACTTCTTGGAAAACGGATGACTACGGATTACGGAATTTTACAACCTTTCTTTAAATCTTTAGAATTAAAATATAACCTATTGCGCCCCCTTGTGTTTGGCTGCATGCTATTGAACTAGAAGATATAACAGGCCTGACGAGAGAGACAAAGGGAAAGAGAGCTTCTTAAATACAATATTGGTGTCGGCTTTAATGCATCCTAATCCTAATATTTCTGTCTTTGGTGTGATTTGTCCCTTCTCTCTAGTTTTCCTTATATTACTCAAACTATAACCCGTCTCCCCTTCCTCAACTCAGCAAACAATTGTTTCAAGAGTTGTTTACACACATTTAAAATCCTCTGCAAAATTCTGGGACAAAATCACTGACAAAATCACTTTAGTTACTTTGAGATAGTCAATGATGCGGTCATGACCAACAAATCATGTTGTGCTAATAACTCACTGGATTATGAGCGTGGTTGAGTCATAAAAGGTATTGATCTAAGTCAACCACGCCCCCTCTGTTTTCTCAGAGGCTTCCGGCCACTCTATTGATTACCAACATCAATACAGTTTATGTGTTGCCTGCCATTCAAATATTTAACCTATAACTTATCATTTACATTTTTCATTAAAGAAAAGACACCCTTGGTGCAGTTACAATATTAAAAAGTGAACGACAGAAAACTAAATGTAGCCTATATATTTAAACAGCATCAGCAACATCAGCCACTGTGAGATATTGATGTCAAGCTTTGTCTCCACACACACACACACACACACACACACACACACACACACACATGCACTTGTACGTACACACACGCGCATGCACACGTGTACGCACACACACGCGCACGCACACACACACGCACTTACACACACACATTCACATGCACTTGTACGCACACGTGTACGCACACACACACACGCACACACACACGCGCATTCATACGTGTACGCACACAAACACAAACACACACACACACACACTGTTATATGCTAATGATAAACATACTCACACCGAGTTAGCACGTGCGACTGTGTTTACTGGAGGCTTAGTCAGAACAGCTTTACGGCAACATGTCGCAACACAGGTACATCGTAAACCATAACAATAATGTGTCACGTTAGTTGTAGCATATACAACATTCCATACATGAACTGTGGGCCGTTGTCGGTGGTGATTGCACCGAGTCCCCCACCGAGACAAAAGTGAGTCCAAGAAATCCATTACCACACGGGTAGTGACAGAGCCGACGGAGGTGACCTCTGGCAACTTTGAATGGAGATCCAAGGTGTGTCCAAGGCTTGTCTGGCCAGTTCAGTGGCTGCAAAGGCGGCGGTGTCAGAGGACCAGTTTTGCCGCTCACGAGGCAGGCGGTGCAGTCCCTTACCGTGGCCTCAATGTCTCTGTCTATGCCCGGCCACCACACCAGGTCCCAACATCTCTGCTTAACTCTAACGATGCCCAGATGGCCCTCATGGGCCATGGCCAGGATGCGTGCCTGTAGGCAACTGGGCACAACAGTTGGGAGTCCACGAGCTACGCAGACCTGGCCCCAGCACGACAGTTCCTCTCTCACCCGATAGAAAGGTGCCAGGTCCCCTGGAACCCTTGGGGGCCAACCAGTGTGGATGAATGTGCGGAGCTGGGAGAACACAGGGTCCTGCTCTGAGGCCAGCTGGAGGTCCTGAAGGGACACTGTAGTCTGGAGTAGGGTATGGAGCATTTGGACGAGGTCGGGCTCTGTGGCATCCGGAGCAAGGTCGGGCGAGAGACCGGAACTGTGGGGTGAAGTTGTATTGCAGGAGCCTTTCTGACCAGCGGTGGATCTTCAGCGGAACTGTGCCCTGTGCCCGATGTCTCAAGAAGGGCTGTGTTGTTATTTATTAATTTTGACCACTGCTACACCCCCTTCCGTGATGGCTACAAGGCCCTCCTCCGCCCACCGTTCGGCAAATCAGACCACCGCTCTATCCAGCTACTCCCCGCCTATAGGCAGAGACTGAAGCAGCAACCGATCGCTGGGAGGGAGGTCAAATGCTGGTCGGACCAATCGGACTCTATGCTGCAGGATTGTTTTGATCGCGCTGACTGGCACATGTTCCGCGTTGCCTCGGACAATAACATCAACGAGTACGCGTCGTCGGTCACCGGGTTCATGAAGAAGTGCATAGATGACGTTGTTCCGACCAAGTCGGTTCAGATATATCCCAACCAGAAACAGTGGATTAACGGCGATGTTCGCGCTGGCGTAACGCCCGGGAATATGGAGGAATATACGAGAGCCCGCTACGACCTCCGCAAGACCATCGTCACTGCCAAGCGGGAGTATAAGGACAGAGTGGAAGAGAAATTCAAGAGCCACGACGCGAGGGGTATGTGGCAGGGGCTACAGACGATAACGAACTTCAGAGGGAGAACCAGTTGTGTAGAGTACTCCTCTACCTCCCTCCCAGGAGAGCTAAATACTTTTTTTGCTCGGTTCTACGTGAACGGTAGCCCGCCGAAGCCAGCGCCGCCTGAGGAGACCAGCCTGCTGAACATCTCGGAGGCGGATGTGCGCCGCACCTTCAAGCGGCTGAACATCCGTAAGGCAGCAGGCCCCGACGACATCCCGGGCCGCGTCCTCAGAGCATGCGCAGACCAGTTGGCAGGAGTCTTTGCAGACATCTTCAACCTCTCCCTGTCCCAGGCTGTTGTTCCCGCGGTCTTCAAGATGTCCACCATCGTGCCTGTCCCTAAACAACCCAAGGTAACATGCCTGAATGACTATAGACCTGTAGCCCTCACCTCGATTGTCAGCAAATGCTTTGAGAGGTTGGTCAAGGACTTTATTTGCTCCGTGTTACCTGCCACGCTGGACCCATGGCAATTTGCATATCGTCAAAATAGACCCACGGATGACGCAATTGCCATGGCCCTCCACACTGCCCTTTCCCACCTGGAGGGAAAGAACTGTTATGCGCAAATGCTGTTTGTGAACTACAGCTCAGCGTTCAACACGATAGTTCCTGCCAAGCTCGACACCAAGCTCCGAGGTCTAGGCGTGCCCCCATCCACGTGCAGCTGGATACTGGACCTCCTGTCGGACCGCCGCCAGGTGGTGAGGACCTCAGAGCGGCCTCAGAGCCGCTGACCCTCAACACGGGAGCCCCCCAGGGATGCGTGCTGAGCCCTCTCCTCTACTCCCTGTACACCCACGACTGCATGGCTATGCACAGCGCCAACGTCATCATCAAGTTTGCTGATGACACGACAGTGATGGGCCTGATCGCCGGCGACGACGAGACAGCCTACAGGGAGGAGGTCGGATCGCTGGAGCAGTGGTGCCAGGAGAACAGCCTCGCCCTCAACGTCAAGAAGACCAAGGAGCTGATCGTGGACTTCAGGAAGCAGAGGGGAGAGCACAGCCCTATCTCCATCGACGGTGTTGCAGTAGAGAGGGTCAGCAGCTTCAAGTTCCTCGGCGTGCACATCTCCGAGGACCTCACATGGTCCATGCACACCACGTGGTGAAAAGGGCCCAACAACGCTTGTATTTCCTCAGGCGTCTGAAGAAATTCAGCATGGGCCCCCGCATCCTGAGAACATTCTATAACGGCACCATCAAGACCATCAAGTGCCAGACTCCGAGATAGCTTCCACAGTCAGGCCATCAGGCTGCTGAACAAGGGCGTATAGCATATAACAATGTATATTTTATTACATTGATTTATATATACATATTGCTCTTTTTTCTGTGCCGATATATTGCATTTTATAAATTGCATTTTTATCTTTATTTTTAAATTTTATTCTATTCTATTTTTATTCAATTTTTATCTATTTTTTTATCTTATTTTTATAACTGCTGTCTGTCGTCGGGTATTGGACATAAGATTTTCACACCACTGCTTTATACTTGTGAAGTGACAATAAACTTGACATGACTTGACTTGAGAGCCTGGTGGTCAGTCCGCACTGTGAACGTCCATAGACATACATGTGCCACCGTTCACACACCCAAACACATGCTAGGGCCTCCCTCTCTCCCACAGAATACGTTTGTTACACAGGGCTGAGGGCCCGAGAAGCAAAGGCGATGGAGCGCTCAATGCCATGTTGGAGCTGAGAAAGCACCCCTCCCACAGCCATGTTGGAAGCGTCACAGGTGAGGAATGTTGGGCCTGAGAGGTCAAAGTGTGCGAGCACAGGTGGTGAGATGAGCCGAGTCTTCAGCTGCTGGGCAGGCACGTGTCCAGATCCATGGCGCATCGTTCTTTAACAGCTCACGTAGCGGGCTGTGGTTGCAGTGTGTACTGAGTACTGGGGAAGGACGCGCAGGTAGTAGACTGTCATTCCCAGAAATGAGGCGACTTGGGCTGGACAGGTGGGCTCTGGGAGACGCTGCACTGCATCCACATTTGACTGAAGTGGGCTGAGGCCTTCTGCAGTCAGGCGAAACCCTACAAAGTCGTCACGGAGAGGACACATTTCTCCTCGTTCAGGGTGAGGTTGTGTTTGGACAGCACGCTGAGCACCCGGCACAGACGTTTGTCGTGGAGGGTAGGTGTTGAACCGTGCACCACAATGTCGTAAATGACCACCCCGGGGATACCTGTAAAGATGGTGGACATAATCTTCTGGAAACAGCTGGGGGCAGAGCTTAGTCCAAACGGCATCCTTGTGTACTGAAACACTCCAGCGTGGGTGACAAATGCGATTAGGTAACGGCTGTCGGGGTGCAGCGGGATCTGCAGATAACCCTGGCGGACGTCCAGCTTTGAGAAGGTGGTAGAGCCGTAAAACTGGGTGGTCAGTTCCTCCACTGTGGGCAGTGGGTATTCATCTGGAATGACCGCCTTGTTAACAGCCCTGAGATCGACACACAGACTTCTTCTTGGCGTCCTTCAGATTCGAAATCCACGGTGATGCGTTGACTGGCTCGATGACGCCTGCCTGCTGCAGCTGCTGTAGCTCCTCAGACACTCCTTCGCGTAGGGGTTGGATGACCGGCCGCACATCATGTTTGAGGAGGGGCTGGTGGTTGAAAACCGAGAGGTAGCCTAGTCCAGAGAACAGGGTGGGCCATCGTTGTTTCCATGGCGTGGAGACTTGGAGAATGGAGGACAGCCGTTAGTGGTGTGCAGAGTAAACCTCCCATCCTGACACCTAAAAGACGTTCTGGCGATGAAGCTAGGGCCTGGTGGTTAGTTTCTCACGTTAGAGTGTCGCCTCTCATGCCGGGGACCGTGTTCGAGTCCAGTACGGGACACTCACGGTTACACACACACACACACACACACACACACACACACACACACACACACACACACACACACACACACACACACACACACACACACACACTCATTTGTAAGGATGTAGAGGTCAGATGTAAAGGTCATCACGGTATCAGTCAGATAATATAGTTCATTTTAACATAGATAATTTTTTTGTGAACAAGGACATCTATTATTCGTTGAGTCTAATAGGGGAAATAAACAAGGAAAACATAATTATGGCTTCTCATACAGCAGCTGAAGCAAATGTTTGTGGTTGTTGTTGCACTGAAACAAATGTATTGCTCATTAGGCAAAATAAAACGCCTTGTGTTTGATATCCATTCGGCTGACACGCTTTGTACGTCCTCTCGGTACAATGCTGGGTTTCAGCCTGGCAGTGCGCTTTACTTCCCATTCCACTGTCTGTCCAGGCGCATCGCTCACTACCACTAATGGACATCCCTCAGTGTGGTACGGACCACACAGCCCCATGTCCATCTTCCTGCCAGCGGTGTCCAAGATAAATGGTCCCCCTCGCCCTGTAGTGCAGAGACCATCGGGCTCTACCATGCAGCTCATGTGCTCGTTTCAGCGTCCACACAGAAAGACAAAGAAAAGGGCCAAAATCCTTGGTAACACTACAATAATGGGACACCAACTTTGAGGAGTTATTGTTGTTATGTTATAGTGTAATGTTATAGTGTAATGTTATAGTAGCTAATGAGAGTAGCTAATGATTAGTCAAAGACTAGTTTATTAAGAAACGAGTGAGGAACGAATCAGGAACAACTTGATAATTGGTGTATCTATAACAGACTGGTTAATGTTAATGAATCATTAGGTAATGATTAGTTCCTGAATATCTGTGAATCAATCAGAGGAAGTGAATTTTTCGAGCCAATCGGAGGCCGGGGATTTTTCCTGCCAATCAGAAAATGGGATTTTTCAAGCTAATCAGAGACCAGGGATTTTTCCTGTGAATCAGAAGATGGGATTTTAACCAGCCAATCAGAGGCCAGTGATTTCTCCAGCCATTCAGAAGCCGGGGATTTTTCCTGCCAATCTGAGGCCAGGAATTTGTTATGTGAATCAGAAGACAGGATTTTCCAGCTAATCAGAGGCCAGGGATTATTCCAGCCAATCAGAAGCCAGGGGATTTAAACCAGCTAATCAGAGGCCAGGGGCCTTCCAGCCAATCAGAAGCCTGGTAAGAATAGTTTTCTTGACTGGAAAATATAACATAGTTGTTTTAACTCAGTTAAAACAACAGATTATCCTTAGTTAAACAACTTGTATAACATAAACAAAGTTTATCTTCAAGTGGAGTTTACTCATGTTTTTAAGGCAGCAGGTGAACTTTCATTTCCAAGTTTAACCTACTTGAGATGTTTAACAGTGTAGTACTAGTAGTAGTAGTTTGCCTATTATTGGTGTTGGTAGACTTTAAGAAACATCACTTCCAATTAAATAAAAAGAAACCAGAATCTAAATACCAAAATCCTTATTTATAGAATTGTAGACCCCCCCCCCTCTCTCTTTCTCCCCCCCCCACACACACCATATCTCTGTTCTCTCCTCATATGTGGGTTTCTCTCTCTCTCTCTCTCTCTCTCTCTCTCTCTCTCTCTCTCTCTCTCTCTCTCTCTCTCTCTCTCTCTCTCCCCCCCCCCACACCATATCTCTGTTCTCTCCTCATCTGTGGGTCTCTCTCTCTCTCTCTCTCTCCCCCCCACACCATATCTCTGTTCTCTCCTCATCTGTGGGTCTCTCTCTCTCTCTCTCTCCCCCCCCCCCCCCACACAATATCTCTGTTCTCTGATCATCTGTGGGTCTCTCTCTCTCTCTCTCTCCCCCCCCCCCCCCCCCACACAATAGCTCTGTTCTCTGATCATCTCTCTCTCTCTCTCTCTCTCTCTCTCTCTCTCTCTCTCTCTCTCTCTCTCTCTCTCTCTCTCTCTCTCTCTCTCTCTCTCTCTCTCTCTCTCTCTCTCCGGTTTACAGCTACAACTCTTGTTTGTTCTTCTGACGAGCCCAAACGGAACGCCACGTTCAGCTAGGCTCGGTACCAGCAGCGTTGTGGATTCCGTCCCCCGCCGCCGACCCGACAGCCCGTCCCCCGCCGCCGCTGCCCCGGAGGAGAGCACGTCCCCCGGAGAGGAGCGTCCATTGTGAGGAGCAAGAGTTGAGGAGTTGTTGGGTGAACCGAACTATGAGGCTCGCTGCTGTCGCCGCCGCCGCCCAGTAACACAGACAGGAGGACGAGAAGGAGGAAGAAGGAGAACAAGAACAAGGAGGAGAACAAGAAGAAGAAGAAGAACAACAAGAAGAGGAGAAGAAGGAGAAGACGACTGGACCCTAAGGGACCGGGATTTTTGTTTTGGACGTGGACTGACCGACGGAACCACGACCAGAGATCGAACCAGTTCGAAACTACTAACGGAGAACATCTCGTCGTGTATAGTGAAGACCGTCTCGTCGTGTGGTGCACCTTATTAATATATAGTGTATCATTAAGTCACTAGCGGACTTACGTCTCGTCGTGTAGGTGTACATTATAAGTCGTGTTGTGAAAATAACGTCAACCGGATTTTTTTAATGTTTTAACGGTTCCGTTAACCGGTTTGAGCGCGAGGGGCCCATCTGACCGAGGAGATAAGAGAGGAGGAGGAGAAAAGGGAGATCGCGCAGGTCGTGTTTTACACACTTTATCTCCGTCGT
>CM051010.1:26381710-26419210 GCA_027704905.1 Muraenolepis orangiensis
TGGTGGAGGTGTGTTTGTTGTGCCTCAGTGGAAGCCTGTCCCTTGAAGAGAGAAGGGCTGTGTGTTTGTGTGTTTAATTAATAAAGTTGAGAGGCAAAAGTGGCTAAATGCAGGCCACACCTGCATTGGGTTTGGAACTTTATTCATAGACAAGCAATTGCAGAGTTAAAAAATAATTGGCATCAGGATGAGTAACCATAACCCTGCCTAGTCCAGGCTCTGTCCAGATGGACAGTAGGCTATCAGGATCAGTAACCATAACCCTGCCTAGTCCAGGCTCTGTCCAGATGGACAGTAGGCTATCAGGATCAGTAACCATAACCCTGCCTAGTCCAGGCTCTGTCCAGATGGACAGTAGGCTATCAGGATCAGTAACCATAACCCTGCCTAGTCCAGGCTCTGTCCAGATGGACAGTAGGCTATCAGGATCAGTAACCATGACCCTGCCTAGTCCAGGCTCTGTCCAGATGGACAGTAGGCTATCAGGATCAGTAACCATAACCCTGCCTAGTCCAGGCTCTGTCCAGATGGACAGTAGGCTATCAGGATCAGTAACCATAACCCTGCCTAGTCCAGGCTCTGTCCAGATGGACAGTAGGCTATCAGGATCAGTAACCATAACCCTGCCTAGTCCAGGCTCAGTCCAGATGGACAGTAGGCCTAAACTGTGTCCATCATCTGTTGAGTCTGAACTAATCGTGTGCATCACTAGTACATTGAGGGAGAAGGTCCAAATGCATGTATGCCAATGCTACCATGATTGGTATCATCAACGTTGATGAAGATGTTATCCCACATCATCAACAACTGGACCAATGGAGGCTGTTGATCTGTCTGTTCCTCAGCCTCCAGGTTTCACTGTAAAGAACCAACCATGGCCAGGACATCACTTACAATAGTTACAAGCAAGTCACATCTGCTGCGCTGAGCTAAAGGCCAACTAAAACGATTCTCTCCACTTTTCCCTTCTGCTTTGAGCACTGCGGTCGGTGACGGTAAACATCTATTGTAGCTTGCGCACATTCATTATTCAAGAGGCGAATCCCTGCGGGCAGTCGGTAGAGAGACATGCTGGATGGGATAGGCCAGGTCATTGCAAAGGTCCCATTCAAATCAACTGAATTAAACTGTAATGAAGACGAGGGATCCCATCCGATATTGAGCTCCAGCAAGGGCATAAACCACACCTCAGAGCTTCGATTGAAACGTAGTACAGACACACCACAAGGAGGACAAGGACTCTTCTTGTTAAAGTTAAGAGTTGTGCTCGAACATCGCAGACACCTTACAACTGGAGCAGCCATGAAGCAAAACACAAGAATCAGTCCTCCAGTTTCATATGGTCCCGTGTTCGCGGTAGGCTACTCTGGTAGATGAGTAGGCCTACCCATTAGTGAGTAGGCCTACTCATCTACCAGAGACAGTATGAGTCCCGTGTGTCTGACCTGCCCAAGAGGTGTAGACCTGCCCAGGAGACGATATAAGTCCCGTGTGTCTAGCAGTGTATACATGCCCAGGAGACAGTATGAGTCCAGTATGTCTAGAGATGTATACCAGCCCAGGAGTAGCAGCACTCTATAGAGGCATGGTTTGGTCAATATTTCTAAGTTCTCTGTCCTGCCCTAAAATATTGCCTAACTAGAATGTCATTTTCAACTGGACACCCTTTTCAAATTTCCGCAATGGAACATTCAAATCCGTCTATTCTACTACATTTCCGAGGCAAATTTGATTCTTTTTTGTCCACTACATTATTTGAATAACTTACGGTCCTTTGCAGGTTTAAATTGTTAATATACTGTAAATCAAATACATTATAATATATTATATTACTACACTGCAGTATATAAGGTAATCGAAACAGCTCCACCTTTTACCAGCTGCAACACTAAATCGATGTATACATTGAGAATCTATCAAAATGGCTGGAATGACAACCATATATTTTTAACACCCTCCCACTCCACTTTATGGCAGGTATGGTCTTTACAGGAACGTTTAGCCATGTGCAGAGCATTTCTTTGCATTGATTCTGAGGGAACAAAGACATTACCCAATAATTGCATTACATAATCTTTAAATATTTGGTTTGACTTGATGAAACATTGACTCAAATATAAATCGGATTCGAATTCCAATCTAATTGGATTGATCACTTGTTACTTGTCCATGCTTTTGCCTCACGTGCACATCACCTATTAAACCCCCCCGAAGACCAACATGTTGTTCATTTTGTTCTGGGATGGTGAGTACGTACAGCAGCTGCACCCTGACCCCAGATAGAGAGAGCAGGGAGGTGAGACGTGATGGAACAGGGTGTATATGTGTTCAGGATGCTGCAGGTTGACCTAAAGGTGAGAACCAAAACGATCAGAGCTCACGACACAGACAGCCCCTTTGTGTGTGTGTGGGTTTGTGTTGCTAGCACCTTAGGATTATTAATAGTTATTCTCTCTGGTTTTCTTTCTCAGTGTCCCTATCTGCCTACTGTCCTCTCTTCTCCTCTCACAACCGTTATCACCTCACCAACACGTTCCTCTCTCTCTCTCTCTCTCTCTCTCTCTCTCTCTCTCTCTCTCTCTCTCTCTCTCTCTCTCTCTCTCTCTCTCTCTCTCTCTCTCTCTCTCTCTCTCTCTCTCTCTCTCTCTCTCTCTCACCTTTTGAGATACAGTGTTGCACGCTCCTTCTTTCACTTGCCTCACACACACAGAGGGTGTAAGTAACCATGTCCAAGTTCTGTTGATAAGACATGACGTGGTCTGTGGGCATTAGCCATGTTAATGCTTAACTCAACCTGAGGTCAAATAGTGTTGTGTCTTTCAAGAGATGATGGCACAGCAGTGTGCTCTAAGTTGGTGTATTGGTGTAGGTGTCTATGTCTGTCACTGTCAAGGTAAAGGGTATTGGACATGGATACTTAAAGATTGGTATACGTGTGTCTATGTGTTTGGGCCACTGTGCGTGTGTGTGTGTGGTGTACAGTATCGGATACAAATATCTAACGTTGGTGGCTAATATATCAGAAGGAATATCTTTGCTAGTAACATAAGAGGTTGTGAGTAAAAGTATGAAGGTTGCACTTGGCTATTTGTGTCATGTTTGAATTCGTAGAGGTGGAAATGCACATTCTTCACACATATTTTAAAACAATAACTATATTTGTCAGTGTCGTATTGCGGTGACTTGATCTTTTCAGAATAGATGTGTCTCAATCACATTGACTATGTGTGGTGTAACCAGCAGCCCGTCATGCTGCTGGTTGCCTGGAATGACTGATCTTCTGGGTGGACTAATATTTGTGAAGAAGACACCTGTTGGCTGACATGAAAGATGGCCACCGTCCTGCTGATGTCACGCAGTACTACGGAAAAACTGCCCATATGTCTTTCTGTCTGTCTGACGCAGTGTGAAATTAAACTGTGTTTCAGGTCAACACTCTGGGTGGCACAGTGACCACACACACACACACACACACACACACACACACACACACACACACACACACACAGCTCTCTCTTTGCTGACAGAAGGGCTCTGAGAGTGGGTAATGAGAAAAGGTCCTCATGCATGAAAGCCAGTCAGCACATACACACACACACCCTTTTTTACAGTATTCTTTTTTCTTTCTCTCTTTCTGCCTTTCTTTTACTCTTTCTTTCTTTTTTCATTCTCTCTTTCCGTCTTATCTCTTAATTATATTTTAATTAAATGTAAATGAATAATTCCATCCACTACCTGTCCACCTACCACATTTTGAAACACTCACTAATGCACACGTACAAACACACACACACACACACACACACACACACACACACACACACACCAATCTGAATGCCCCTTAGACCAAATAGTGAGGGATTGTTTCTATATACAATGACCAAAAGGCTCCACCACAGTTCTCTACAAATTCTTTCCATTACTTTCCGAGTTGTATCTCTTATTTGTTCAGGCAAGGGCTGTGTGTGTGTGTGTGTGTGTGTGTGTGTGTGTGTGTGTGTGTGTGTGTGTGTGTGTGTGTGTGTGTGTGTGTGTGTGTGTGTGTGTGTGTGTGTGTGTGTGTGTGTGTGTGTGTGTGTGTGTGTGTGTGTGTGTGTGTTAGGAGGGGGTCATGGTCAGTCGTGCTTCTTTTGGTCATACATACACACAAGCCATTTTAACCAAAGCAGTTTGAGCAGCAGGCCCAGCTCCCCTTTATAAACCACTGCTTTATAATCACTGACGAAGAGCAGAGATAGAAGCATGTGGACGCTGGATACATGGCAGCAAATAAGCCTGCACGTGAAAGAGCCCGAAGAACCGAATTCCTTCCCATGGACTTCAGCCGCAAATAAATCCGATCCATTACACAGATTATGGCTCTTATATTATAGAAGCCGTATGAAAGGCTCTTTGTCTTATGTTCTGTCCTGTTTGACTGTCTGGATCGGGTGTAGAATCATCGTCCTGGAGTATCCATGCCGCCTGCTAGGAGAGTTGAGAGCTACAGGGTCACACTAAGGTTCCGTCATCGTCCTGGAGTATCCACGCTTGAGAGTTGAGTTGAGTTGAGAGCTACAGGGTCACACTATGGGACTATTGTGTGCCAGGTTTATTGCCCATTACCAAATGTTTCTTCTGTTTTCTCAAGCACTTCCTCAAAGTCCAAAAGGTCTTAAAACATGAAAGCTAAATATGGAAATAACAAACAATGCTTATAAAGGATAATCTTCCCTTGGTGTTCACCTAACCTCCTATGCTGTTGGAGAGAAGATATTTGATGTTCCACCTGCTATCTGTACTCCTGCAGTACTCCTGTTGCTGCAGGTGACTTGGTGTCACCAGTGTGTTTGCAGTCTGAGGAGTGTGTTCATACTATTCAGAGCTCTCCCTCCTACCCCTGCTCCTCTGCTCTCTATCCTGTCCTGTCAGTACTAGTTCAGCTCAGTGAACTACTGGTGGGATCACATCCTTAAAGTCACATTGAGACTTACTCACTGAGGTCAATTTCATGATTTCAAACTCAAATATCCTGAACAAAAACATACGAGAGAAGTTCTAAATCAACGGAAGTTATGATTTTGCTTAATGAGTCATAGTGGAGCTGGTGTTTACTGCTGTAGTGTTACGAAACATGAACCTAAACATCTCTCCTCCTCTCCTGTCCTCTCCTCTCCAAATCATCTCATCTCCTCACCTGTCCTTTCCTCTCTTCACCTCTACTCTCCATCCCCTCACCTCTCCTCTCCGCTCCTTAACATCCTCACAGTTTGCTTCTTCTTTCCTCTTCAGTGGTCTCTCTCTCTCTCTCTCTCTCTCTCTCTCTCTCTCTCTCTCTCTCTCTCTCTCTCTCTCTCTCTCTCTCTCTCTCCTCTCTCTCTCTCTCTCTCTCTCTCTCTCTCTCTCTTTATTCCACCACTCCTCCCCAAGATGTATGGGTTCTCTGAGAATCACAGACACAGTGGGACATCTGCAGGGACATCTCAGACCCATTATGATAGTCAGGCAGGCAGTAAGACAGATAGACAGGCAGACAGATGCCTGACAGGTGGACAGGCAGACCGGGAGGAAGACCCTCCATGCTTTTGTTCTCCATCCCTCCCTCTCCCATCCTCCATCCCTACCTCTCTCCCATCCTCCCATCCTCCCTCCCCCTCGCCAATCCTCCCTCTCTCCCATCCTCCATCTCTCCCTCTCTCCCAACCTCCACCCCTACCTCTCTCCAATCCTCTCTCCCATCCTCCCTCCCTCCACCCCTACCCCTCCCTCCCTCTCTTCCATCCTCTCTCAGAGAGTGGTGGGCTCTGGATGGCAGGTTCAGGCTTGTCACAGGGATATGGAGAGGGACAGAAGACAGATCATCATTAGAGTCCAGCAGACAGCACTAAACACACACAGATAACTTTAACTGTGTGTGTGTGTGTGTGTGTGTGTGTGTGTGTGTGTGTGTGTGTTTCTTGTACCGTATGTGTGTGTGTGTTTCTTTAACTGTGTGTTGTGTGTTTTTTTTAAACCGTGTGTGTGTGTGTTTCTTAAACTGTGTGTGTGTTGTGTGTTTCTTTCACCATGTGTTGTGTGTTTCTTTAAACGTGTGTGCGTTTGTTTCTTTAACTGTGTGTGTGTGTGTGTGTGTGTGTTTCCAGGATCATTCATGAGGACGGTTTCTCCGGTGACGACGTGAAGCAGTACAAGCCGGTCGTCTATAGCAACACCATCCAGTCGCTGGCCGCCATCGTCCGTGCCATGGACACACTGGGCCTGGACTACGGGGATAAGGAGCGCAAGGTCAGCATCACACACACGGCACACATGCTTTGGAACGACACGCACACACATTCACCCATTCCAGAACAACGCTCTGAACGCTCAGAACATCATATCTGATCACACCTTACTATGGGAAGCACTGTTATGTCAAAACTGTTAGTTGACCAAATGTTATATGACTGAAGGCCAGAGACAGCCTTGCGATTTGAAGCTAATGCTCCACTATCATTAACCAGACACAGTCGATACTGTCGGCCATGTGGAACCAAGACGTGCACAAACCTGCTTACCATGCAAATACTGTATACATACACGTCCTGATCATGAAACAACAGGTCATCCACGAGGCTGGTGTTAACCTAGGGCTGGACAATAGTTCAATGTTATTGTCTAGCGTATTCAACTGGAGTCATAGCGTGATAAGATATCGTAAATCACAATTATGTTACCTTGTCTACCTTAATGAGAACAAGCTAATTAGCAAATTGTACATTTTTGGAATAAATTATTTAAAAACCACATAGTTTCCTTAGAAATCACACATAGCATTCAAATAGTGTTCAATGCGATGGTTGTTATTTTGATTAGTAACGCTTGACCTTGCCTTGTTGTGATATTGATTATCGTGATATTGATTTGGACCATGCCGTTCTTAATTAAACCTGTGAATTAGTTGCATTGTTCGGGTAACTTTTGATAACAGCTGCCTAGTTCAGTTATTTGTCACCTAAAGGCATCAGATCCCGTAGGTTTGAGTGTCAAAGAAGGTTCATTGTACAGTGATGGAGGGTTCTCAGACTCCATCAACCAGGTGATCTATACCTGTCATGCAGGGAGCACAGTGTCAGTGTGCACAGGTTATGTGTGTGGGTGTACGGTTGCTGCTTCACCCCAACTGTAGTCATGGTTTTTGCACAAGCTCATTTGCTCAGGCTTTTTTTTGTGGCAGAGCAGAAAAGCATTGCCAAAGAACAGCTCAGACTTTTCAAGAATCACGCTGTGGTTAAGCTCCGTATGCAAATATATTAGAACCGAAAACTCTTTGTACCTGTAGTTGAAAGCTAGGTCGACGTGTGTGAAATTTTGTGAAATTGCATCTCCAAGCCCCCTTTGGGGACTGTCGATTAGGAGATAGGAGATACAGTATATCTGCAGCAAGGCTCTTGGCATTTTCAACATGCCTTATGCCTGGGAGTGCACTATGTAGAAAATGAGTGCACAACCCTGTGATGTTTATTTCCCGGCTGTTGTGAGCATCAAAAGAAGCGTCACGGAGCATCTCGTGGAACACTGAAGGCCCTGAAATGGCCCTCGACATGCCCTCGCCCACCAGCCCCGTTTCATCCAGTTGGCTGGTTATGAACATGTAATGGAGCTCTGCAGACCAGATAAAACAGCCCTGCCCTTAATTAAACCGGAGTGGAGCGTTGCAGGCATTTTATTGGTTGAGAACAGTATCTTCTTCAATTAAATTCAGGACTGTTAAAAGTTGTTTTTCCAGCACTGCTGTGAAAAAGACACGGAGGAGTGGGGAGTAAGGAGTGAGATGCCTCGTTTACTGTATATACATATTTTCGGAAGTGTGCGCTGCCTACTTTATATTCCCACTGTGTGTACCTCACTGCTCCTTTTTTTGTGTGGCAGATACAGAAGAACTTGTATGCGGGTGTCTTGAGGGCATGTTTACTTCTCAGATAAGATAAGGATATACAGGATATATATTAGGAGTGGGCGAGTGGTGTCCTTCTGTCAGGCCTCAGTACCGCCGCTCCGAGTTCTTTCACACGCGCTTGTGATCCAAACAGGAGCCGACAGAAACAGAACCAGACAGCCAGCGCTCCCAGGTTTCCAGGCAGCGGATCTAAGTGTTTGTTTTAATTTGTACAATAGCTTATCGTGCATATTTTGTTGTTCACAACACAACTTTTGGGGATTTGACCTCTGGTGAAAGCAAACAGCCCCACACCAAGTGAACATTGAATTATTAAAGGACCATCCTATTGGTTAGGACACTTTCAGTGTGATCTCGTGTGTTTTCTTGTTCTGTGTCACATGATATTTATCGCATGAAAGTGATGAAACACATGGGCTGATGATGGCAGGAGCTGACCTGTGTAAGCCCTCCTCAGGAGATGTGCGCTGCGTAATCTAAACCTAATAGAAAAGAAGGAAGTGCACACAAGCACAGATACACACACACACAGGGAATGATTCTTATAACCTTTTCTAATGGCAGGGATTATGTTTGATCGCAATTAAAGAATTTATCATTTGAGGAGAGGGGCTGAAATAACAGTACTGATATTGATTAGGATATGTGTGTGTGTGTGTGTGTGTGTGTGTAGGATTGAAAAGTATTGTATTTCTAGTCAGCAGAGTAGAGGTGAATTAGCAGGGGCCATTATCGTAGAGGAAGTACATGAGGTGTGACAAAAGATATGATTGTGTATGGAAACATAATCCTGCCATAATCGCTTTTTCTAAGAAGAGTGCAACAGGATTTGAGGTATGAAACCTGGGAAACCCGGTACGACACCTGGGCAACCCATCCTTTCAATTTGTCGAGGATGGATGGATTCTGCAATTCTCCCCCTCCTGGGAAAAAGATGCATAATATTATACATAAACAACTGCGTGTTAGTTGTTTATACCTTATGGACCTATACGATGGCTCATCGGTCAGTGCATTCTCGGAGCAATAGAGATAGCATTGGGGGGAGACTTTGACAAGAGATGTCCTTTGAACTTATTGAAAATGATATCTTTAACGGGCATAAGCGCCGCAGCATGGATCTTTTAAGCAAAGCATCTGAAGGAGGTGTGCATGTCAATGTTCTCGCAGTCTTGTAGTATGTAAACACAACACTATAATAAGCCAAGAACTGTTCTGGTCTGTTCTGATCTATTGCAACCTGCCAAATGGTGGATTTACTGCAGCTGTGAACTGACGTGCAGGGTTTGCTGTGCATATACACTGGCCCACCGAGTTGGTGTGCTAACGCTCTGACCTCTCTGAGAGGGAAAGATGTATTATGATTATTATTCATGGTGGACGTGGAACAGACAGACATGATAATGTCAACAGCTCCAGTGATATCAATTCACGTCACCCTTGTGCCATGAAATCATGAACATCTCATCTGAAATGTACAATAGAAAAATCCAGGTTTTTTGTCATGGCTTGAGGAAGCGAGGGCATTTTTAAAGGGCGCTTTCCATGTTTTTTTTATCTCCACTTACAAGTGAGTGTTAAAATGTACACGTGCTGCGTGTGCATTAACTATTTTTGTCCTCTCTCTCTTTCCTTCAACCCCCCCCCCCCATCCTCTCTCGGCCGGACCGGTTGCCATGGCAACTCTGTATTTTGTCTTCCTCTCAACACATTCCGCAGGACTTTGTGTAAGGGTGGTGTGACATGGACACATACACACACACACACACACACACATTTCAAAGCAGGTTCCAACAGTCCTTAACTGAACTGTTTCTTGGTTTCAGGAACATGTGACTTGACTGAAGTCCATTTTTTTTTCATGCGATTTACTGTTTCTGTGTCAAATGCCTTGATGAGGTGTTGCGTAAGCATTGTATATGAAGAACAGAGTACACCGTGCTTCTGGGGGTCCTTTGGGATTGGTTTATAGTGAGCCAATGGGACAAAAGTCACAGCCAGCTGTGTGTTTCAGGATTTATACAACGGGGAGGCGGGTGATATCATATCCTATCATATTTATCATACTTATCATATATCATATTTATGAACTGTCCTGCTGCTACCCAGTATGACAGGACAGTAGCAGCAGTATGGTGTGTGGACCCAGATATTTCACAAGTCTTAAAAGACATTTTGAATTCATGTATGTAAAAATAAGGCAGTATAAATTGTCTTAAATTTATATTTCAAAAGTCTTAAAAATGCTAGGGAGGTATACGATTTTAGGAATATATATATATATATTTTTTTTTCATCACAATTTAAAATCTCCACATAATTATAGCTATATTTTTTTTAATGGTTTTCCCGAAGGCTTTGAGAGTCCCATGAGAGCCTGCACAATGTTGAGTAAGCTGGGTGTTTCTTACTGTGCTACTGGCACAAGTGGACAGTCAGCATATTACATGCTGGATACCTGCAGGGGGAAAAACTATTATTACGTGAAAAACTATGCTATGAAGACAAGTCTCTACTATTGTTATTATTGATAATAATATTATTATTATTATTAGTGAGCCTCGTCGCCTCGACTGCCGGGTAGCCTCCGATCAACACAGTTATTCATTTATAACTGCTGTTCAGTGTCTGTTATCTTGTGAACACATCCGTCGAGAAAGCAATTTGTAGTCATGTTTTGGTGAAAATGTTGTATCCACTGCTGGTATCCCAGCAACAGAACGACATCTGATTTTAATTTGGATGTGTTTATGATCTGGAGTGCTACCATGGGTGTGGGAGCAGTGTGGTCCTACAGAGTAGCTTTTAGCAACAGTGCAATGCACTCACTACACGGCACACTGTGTACACCAACGGAATACCATGTACATGTACTTCAGTGCATTTTATGAGAGGCCCCAGGGCTTTGCTTGTAATTGTCACATGGTGTTAGTGTGTTAGTGTGTGTGTGTGTGTGTGTGTGTGTGTGTGTGTGTGTGTGTGTGTGTGTGTGTGTGTGTGTGTGTGTGGTGTGTGTGTGTGTGTGTGTGTGTGTGTGTGTGTGTGAAATTATTTTTGGTTCAGCTGTATTATCTCTATATAGATATAAATAGTCCAGCTTGACACTATGTGCATGCATGCATGCATCTTCATGCTTTCAATCTGTTTCAGATTCACTGTGTGTGTGTGTGTGTGTGTGTGTGTGTGTGTGTGTGTGTGTGTGTGTGTGTGTGTGTGTGTGTGTGTGTGCGTGTGTGCGTGTGTGCGTGTGTGCGTGCCAATGTGACTTTTTTCCATCCAAACCTGAGTCTTCTAATAACAAAGTCTCTTTCTCAGATATTTCTCAGTTTCGCCCAGACAGTAAAGATCATCAAAACAAAAACACAGCTGCCGTATTTTTCCACCAGAGTTGTAGAAGTACATTCTGTCCCGTGTGTCACAGGATAAAGTGTGTAAGATTCAAGATTTAAGATTTGTATTTGCCATATGCAAAAAGTACAATGGAAAGCTTACTCTAAGCATGCTTACTATAACAATACTGGACACAATACAAATAACAATAAAGAGAACAATAAAGGGACTGATTGATGATATGTACATGTGTTGAATTGTGCAAAAAGCATTTAAAAAGCATTTTAAAGTGTCAGCAGTGCAGCAGCATCATAAATACAGTGCAGCAGCAGTGCATCATTGTATCATGCCTGCTGACAATATTTTTGAAACACATTGATAGGGTCATGGCTTCAAGGCCACAGCTGTTATGTAAACGAGATAATTGTCCTCTTGTGTTTCTCTGCGTGTGTTGGTGTGTCTGTCTGATTGTCTGTGAGGCAGCGTCTGAATGTATGCCTGTGTGTGTGTGTGTGTGTGTGTGTGTGTGTGTGTGTGTGTGTGTGTGTGTGTGTGTGTGTGTGTGTGTGTGTGTGTGTGTGTGTGTGTGTGTGTGTGTGTGTGTGTGTGTGTGTGTGTGTGTGTGTGTGTAAAGTAACAGTCCATTTTTACATTCAGTGGCGCTCCGGGCACTCAGAGTTATAATGCTTACATCATTCGAAAACCCTCAGAGTTGTATTACTTTATAATCCAAACTGAAAACAACTATGAAAACATATATGAACTACAGCAAAGTAGCTATAGTAATGTACTAGTCGTACATTAGTCACATTAGTCGTCGTACAAAGTTGACTAATGTGTCGTGGTTGCACTGCACTAGTATCACGTAAGTACTATTATAATGTTGAAATAGGCAGATCCTTTTCCACATTTTAATAATGATGTAAATATTAAGCATCAAAGAGCAAACAGCATACCTGTACCTGCTGAAATACTAGCGTTCGTGGCTGAAGTGAACACTAAACAGACCAGAGGGTCTGCACACTTTGCAGCACAAGAATTACATCATTTACGTAATTTAATGGCTCCTGACGGTCGTGCGACCCTGACACAATTACCATAATATACTATGCATAACAGTTCCTGCTCTCAGTCTTTTTGAAACCATGATCATTCAAATGCTAATCCGCATCTTCAACACCAACAGTTACTACAAATACCATACAAATACTACACATGTTTTACAAATACTATACAGATACTATACATACTATACAAATAATATACATACGATACAAATACTTTACAAATACTATGCAAATACTACAAATATTCACTCTGCGAGACACTGAGATTAGCTGGAAGAAAGAAAATCTCAGTTTGATCCAGTCATCGCTGCCCTTCCATGTAGAATTAGCCTCTGACTGAGCCCTTTTTTGCCTGCATGAGACACACGGATTAGTCATCATAATGGAAGGAGGTGTGTATGTGTGTGTTTGTGCATTTATCTGTGTATGTGTGCGTGTGTGCGTGCATGTGTGGATGTGCATACCGCTTCCACACACATTGACTGCACACCTTTGAAGCTGCAAGTGTGTGTGTGTGTGTGTGTGTGTTTGAAGTGTCACCATCTTCCCATCCTGAGGGCTGTTTGATCTTCCCTCTCTCCCTTTATATTGTGAATGCTCTCTCTGTCTCCATTGGCTCTCCAGCTTCCACTGCCATGATGTTAGTCCTGTTTACGCCACAGTCCGCTTCACTAGGAGCTTGCAACAGGCAACTGGACAACAAACTCTGGTGTATTTGTGGATACTTATTGTAACATACAGATCAGAGGAGGTTATGTTTTCACCCCTGTATGTTTGTCTGTCTGTCTGTTTGTTTGTCTGTGTGTTTGTCTGTCCACTTGTCTGTCTTTGTCTGTTAGTAAGATAACTCAAAACGTTGTGTACAGATTTGGACATTACTTAGTGAATAAATTACTTATGGGCCAAGGAACAGTTGATTCGATTTTGGAGTAGAACCGGATCCAGAATCTGGATCCAGAGGACTTTTTGGTGTGGGGAAGGTATGCGCGGGGGCCCTCTAGTTTTTGTGTGGATTCTTCTTCTTATTGTTTTTAATTTGAAATGCCCATATCTCAGTGTGTGTGTGTGTGTGTGGGTGGCTGGTTTAAGCAGCCTCACCTGGCCTGAGTTAGACTGATCGGCTGGTGAGGCTGCACACCTGTGGGTCCTTGTTTATCAAGGCCCACAGGTTAAAGCAGCCACCAACCACACACACGTGTATGTATTTCCAGTATTTCCTTGAGTCTACAAAAAGTTTTGTACCACTTCACCCATAGAGGACACTTTAATTCATGGTCAAAGTCAAGCTATCAGCTCCGACGGCCGGATGGACCCACATGTCGGAAATTTGGTATATATAATAATACCATATTACATATACCATATTATACCACATTATTATACCTTATTTGGCATGCTGAACATTTTTGCCACTTGGACCCATAAGGTCAGTCTCAAATCTAATAACCACTTACGCAAATTACACCTTTTTTTATATGCTCCATGGATGTGTCTGATCTAATGAAGGTTAAATGTCCAAGTTAGGCTAACTTAAAATTATTGTCTCAATAATGGTTGCGGTTTCAAACCTATTGAAACTGCAAACAGCTCTTATTTTTTATATTGTTATTATTATTATTATTTGTTTCATATGACACAATTATTAACTGGATGAATACTAATGCCACTCCTAATGTCATACTGATATTGTGTTCTGGGTACAAAGAGAGGCATTAGAGACACACTCTGTCTCAGTGTTGGCAATGACATGAACATATAATGTTTTCCACTTTCCATTTCTACATTACTTTTGAGTTACTTAAATTAGCTTACAATCAGCTTACGGCTTACTTTGCAGCACCCGTGAAAACATAAACATTCAGCAAATGAATTAGTACCCTTTTAATGTCTTGGCACAAGCCAAGGCAACAGGTCATGTATTTCAGGTTGAACAATCAACATGATGCAATGCTTCTTTCAACATGGTCCACACTGATTGGATAGCGAGTGAAACCTAGCGAGCGTCATTACTCAAAACGGCCTTGTGGCATATCCTCTTTGGTCAGTGGCCTTGCTGGCCTTGGTATTGCACATTTCTGCCCGAGATAGAATCATACACAGGTCAGTATTTCAGTCTAGTTCCTTTTACGTGTCCGGTTTTATTCTCCTATATTTTTATGAGACTATAAATCATTTGAATATCAGATCTGTACCAGGTCTCTTCCAGTGCACTATCTGGGGGATGTCCTGCGTGGGGGGGGTCCCTGTCACCTGAGGTTCTTATCTTCTGCACCCTCCACCCTGTTGGGGGGGGTCCCTGTCACCTGAGGTTCTTATCTTCTGCACCCTCCACCCTGTTGGGGGGGGTCCCTGTCACCTGAGGTTCTTATCTTCTGCACCCTCCACCCTGTTGGTCCTGCTGTGTTTGTCACACCAGTAGCATTCTGTTCATTTATGTAATGCTTTAGCTCCCCATGTGTCACCTGTCATTAAGCCCAGGGATGCTGTAGATGCTGCCTGTAACTAACTCATTTAAAATGCGCGCGCACACACACACACACACACACACACACACACACACACACACACACACACACACACACACACACACACACACACACACACACACACACACACACACACACACACACACACACACACACACACACACACACTCTTTAATAACCTGCCACAGAGATGGAGAAGAGGATTGGGGGGAGAGAATATATTGCAAAATAAATGAGAAATTGGTTTTCATTAGATTGTTTCAGCAGGGAAAAAAATGACTGTAACCTAGCAACTGAACGGACAATGGTAGCATACCTGAATATGTGTGTTTGTGTTTGTATTTCTCCACGAGTTGACTGTGTTTCTCTAAACAATGCCCTGTCTCTCTTGTGAAAGCACCACCCTACGCACATGTATGAAGGCTGTGGTCCTTGAATCCAACCCGGGGTTTTGAAGGAGAGGTCCGCCTGCTCCTCAGCCTCTGAATACATCATCACCCTGTACTCCCACCCAACGCCGGCGCTGCGACCGCTACACTCTGATGAATTGGATGCACACACAAATGCACACAAAGCTATTATATTTTTCTTTAGGCATGTGTTTACCTTGTCTTGTTGTGTAACACCGTGCTTATGTCTTATGGCTTGGGATATTCAGTGAGGAATTGTAATGCCACATGTTTTCCATTGTTGGATATGATTTTACAGAACTAGTGGTCAAGGTTGAAATGTGAGGATGATAGCAACATGACTGCCCTCTAAGCTGTGGTCTCTGCAGAGCACAGCGTAATGGAAAAATCTAAAAAAGCTAGACTGTGTGTGTGTGTGTGTGTGTGTGTGTGTGTGTGTGTGTGTGTGTGTGTGTGTGTGTGTGTGTGTGTGTGTGTGTGTGTGTGTGTGCCATTCTAGAAAGAGAGGTTAAGCTTACAGAACATATCAGAGTATATTACGTCACAATGGCTCAGAGTGGGCCAAAGGAAAGTCCATAGGCCCTGCTTCCCTCATATTCCCCGGGTACACACACACACACACACACACACACACACACACACACACACACACACACACACACACACACACACACACACACACACACACACACACACACACACACACACACACACACACACACACACACACACACACACACACACACACACCCAGCTTGCAGACAGTGCTCTTAGTGGCGGTGCCAGCATCATATGACCCTCACATGGACCTTACAGCGGCCCAGCTAAAAGGGGAATGTTGCCCTCCAAGGCTCCACTAATCATCCACAGAGGCTTAACCAAGTCATGGTCCCCATGCCTCCCCCCCAGAAACCACATGTTATATTACCACAATGCACTCTGGATGGTAATGCAGGCAGACATGAGAACCTGGGACATGTTGTTGGGGGGGGCTACAGTGGTTTTATGAGGCCGTTGTTGGGCCTGCTCTGAGGTGGTTTTTCCATTGATTTAGTTGTGTGTTATATAACTATATATTTTTGAGGCATGTATATGACCTCTTGTATTACGTGATAACCCTATTTGTCCCCCGGGATACAAGTACTCACTTACTTTGGTTCCTTCACGGTAGGTTACAGCCTTGTGAAAGGCTTGTGGTTATGATCCTCTTACTGCTTCTTATTACATTCTGGTTGTCAGAAGGAGGACTATATTAACCTGAACTAAACACAGTGCTTGATTGTGCTTGACCTTTGTCACCGCAAAACTTTGCGAGTACAATTTGATATTTTGTCTAATCAAAACATGTTTCTGCTGCCAACAATTTGGGCGCCACTCCTGTCCTCAGGGACCAGTGTGAGACCCTGGGGACCCAGGCCCTCAGGTGCTCCAGCCAGATAGGGCCCATGAAGATGGTCCCTCCAGGGAGTGAAATGAGAACGCAGCATACGGGGAGGGAAAAACTCCCCAGAGAGTGGAGAAGAGGTCAAAAGAGAGAGAGAGAGAGAGAGAGAGAGAGAGAGAGAGAGAGAGAGAGAGAGAGAGAGAGAGAGAGAGAGAGAGAGAGAGAGAGAGAGAGAGAGAGAGAGAGAGAGAGAGAGAGAGAGAGAGAGAGAGAGAGAGAGGAGGAACAGTCAGACACTGGAAGAGAAATAACAATCTGACATGAAGAGAATTCCCATAAAATTGATGCATGAGGACACAACACAGACACAGTCATTTTATGTCTCCGTTTAACTTCTCTCAAAATAGACCGGGTTGCTCAAGGTGATGTCGCCTTTTCTTTAAACAACTTCTAATTCCATCCGAACGGCCAACTGCCGTTTTAAAAACCCTTCTGTTCCAGGCCAGAGCATACTGGAAACACACACACATTATACACAATGTATTGCACAAACTTGGATCAAGATTCAAGAATTGTATTTAGAATGCTTACTTCCCATCCCTCCCGCATAATGAAATTCTAGAACATAATACTATTAGGGTACTATACACAATCAAATCAAATAAAAGAACAATAAAGTGATTGATGGATGATATGTACCGGTACATGTTATATTGTGCAAAAAGCATTTAAAAGCATTTTAAAGTGCCAGTAGTGCAGCAGCGTTATAAATACAGTGATGAGAAATAAGTAAAAGTAAATAAGTAAATAAAAGTCCAGAAAGTCCTGCATAGTATGACAGTGTAATGTTAATGACAATGTTATGATAGTGGCAGAACTCCTAGCAGTTCAGTAGGCGCACTGCCTATGGATCATGTCCACCTCTGAAGTTGTTGCTTTGGATAAAAGCGTCTGCCAAATGTCCTAAATGTAAGTAATGGAAAAGTGGTGCCAATATTCATCATGCACGGCGCTGTTGGTGTTCTGTCGGGCTGGTCCCTCAGCTCCTGCACCTTAGAGACCGCACGGTGCCGAGTAGAAGAGCACACTTTGACATTTCTCGTCATCAAAGTCAGCTCGAATGCCACTTACCTGTGTCTCAGAGAGGGAGGGAGAGATATAGAGGACCTAGAGCACAAGAGGCAGAGAGAGAAAGAGATAGATAGAGGTCAAGTGCATGAGAGGCAGAGAGAGAAAGAGATAGATAGAGGTAAAGTGCATGAGAGGCAGAGAGAAAGAGATAGATAGAGGTCAAGTGCATGAGAGGCAGAGAGAGAGAGAGATAGATAGAGGTAAAGTGCATGAGAGGCAGAGAGAGAGAGAGATAGATAGAGGTAAAGTGCATGAGAGGCAGAGAGAGAGAGATAGATAGAGGTAAAGTGCATGAGAGGCAGAGAGAGAGAGAGATAGATAGAGGTAAAGTGCATGAGAGGCAGAGAGAGAGAGATAGATAGAGGTAAAGTGCATGAGAGGCAGAGAGAAAGAGATAGATAGAGGTCAAGTGCATGAGAGGCAGAGAGAGAGAGAGATAGATAGAGGTAAAGTGCATGAGAGGCAGAGAGAAAGAGATAGATAGAGGTCAAGTGCATGAGAGGCAGAGAGAAAGAGATAGATAGAGGTCAAGTGCATGAGAGGCAGAGAGAGAGAGAGATAGATAGAGGTAAAGTGCATGAGAGGCAGAGAGAGAGAGATAGATAGAGGTAAAGTGCATGAGAGGCAGAGAGAGAGAGATAGATAGAGGTAAAGTGCATGAGAGGCAGAGAGAGAGAGATATCTGGCAGCACTCTTGGACGGGTGGTCGGGGTGGAGCTGGGTTTCGGTTTAAGGGGCGTGCAGATTTGTTTTCTTGTTGTGACGATGATACAAACCTTTACCATTTTGTATAACGCCCACCAAATAGTCCACACTGTACTCAGCTCAGGGCTTCTGTGTTTGTACCTAGTTTCAAAGTTATTGTCCCTTTATGACAAACCGACATTTCACTCTTGTGAATTGTATTTAGACTGAAATGTAAGTTAACGCTTTTGTAGGTAGGAAGAGGGAGCAGAAAAGAGTGTGTGTGTGTGTGTGTCATTAAAGCAACTGAGTAGAGAATTGTGTGAAGTGCAGTTCTTAAAACGCAGTGCAG
Organism: Muraenolepis orangiensis; assembly: GCA_027704905.1. NCBI lineage: Eukaryota > Metazoa > Chordata > Actinopteri > Gadiformes > Muraenolepididae > Muraenolepis > Muraenolepis orangiensis. Next base: position 26,400,473 of record CM051010.1, read on the forward strand.
GTTTTGTTTTACCATCACCACAGTGGCCACCAAAGTGCAGAGTTATCACATGCAGCTTTAACTAGTTTTATTTTTCGTCGTAGGCCAGGAAATTAAAATGTAAATGAACATAGTAGTCTAATAAATGTAGTGTTGCACCCCTATAGGCCCCGTCACACCATAACGTTCTGGTCAGTGTTCTATGAACGTTCTAATCGTTAAATGTTCGAGCGTTCTAGGGTGAGCGTGTACATCTGGCGTGTGACTAACGTGTGACTAACGCATGAATTAGCGTGTGACTAACGCATGAGGAGCGTGTACCAGCGACCACGTAAGACACCCCTGAAAACTATTAGCGTGTGCTGACGTGTCACAGTGTTCAAACAGGTATAAACCGCGGGGAAATCACAGTGGATTCAGTTGTTCTTGTCACGAGTGGATTGTTCGGTGGGACGCAGACCAAGACACAGTGGAGCTATAACAGCTTTATTTCAAGAAAACAACACAAGAGAGTGATCAGGGACAGTCCAGGGGTCTGGGTACCGGGAGGTCGATCTGCGGAGTACCGGTACAGGTAGTAGACCGGCGAGTAGTCCGGGACGGGGGAGGAGTCTGGGTACCGGGAGGTCGAGTAGCGACAGGTGAGTAACGCGGGACAGGCGGGTGACGCTGGATAGGCAAAGAATCTGGATCTCCGGGACATCAGCGTGGCGATTCCGTCCAGAATGTACGACGTAACATGAACAAAGTATGACGTACGACCTAACCCCGGGGTAACGGGGAGCCAGGGTCTATATACCCCGGGTGAGGGGATTAGCAATCAGCCACGGCAATTGCTGACAGGTGTGTGTGTGTGTGCGCCGCCAGCGTACGTGGCTTGGCCACGCCCCCTGACAACCACCGTAACGTGACAGTTCTTCCAAGAGGAAAAAAGCGTGTGAGGGGGGCTACTGCTAAACTCCATCTCCATCTCCATGTCGTCTGTACTCCATCTCCAATCCGAAAATAGGCACACAATGTCGGATGTGTGTATGACTAAAAGCACTGGTCCTGACCCACACACACACTCCATCTCTCATCCAGACAGAGGCACACAATGTTGGATGTGTACCAGTGAGTCATTCACTGCAAAGCAAAGATTGTGAACGATTAATAACAACCAAGTAACGCTAGGGTAACGACTGACTAACAATAGCCGAACGTGTGCAACGTTCGGCGAACGTTCCGTGAACGATCTCCAGTGTTCTCCAGCGTTCTCCAGCGTTTAACGTTAAACGTTGAAGAACGCTGGTCTCCATGAGAACTTTTGTGCATGTTCAAAACTTTTTTTTCGGACCAGTGTTCTCCGCCGATCACCGACGATTACCGACGATTACCAGCGTTCACCAGCGTTCACCCAACACTCTTCTGGCGCTATGCCAGCGACCACGGACGATTACCAACGTTTCCTCAAACGCTGACCAGAACGTTATGGTGTGACGGGGCCTTATACAGTTTTCTTTGCTGCCACAGTATGTGGTAAAAGTGGATTCAAAGTTTATCTTTCAGATATTGCTTTTCCACAGATCGTAAGATAGCTTTTAATTAACTGGTATGATTCAGAATTGCCCGTGTCCACTACCTGTGAATGAAACGCAGAAAACACAAATTTGTTCTTGTTAATCGCCTGCGACATTGCTTTTGCTATTTTACCTGAGAATTCCTGGTGTATATATGCTTGACCTTTACATTTGTGGTCGACCTGTAAGCCACACGCTGAGATTACAAATGAAGCCGGGGCTAAAAATAAATAGCTGCCATCCATGTGATTGCTTGGCCACGTCTGTATGTGCCTCCAATCTCCCATCTGAGAGCCTCCTAATGTTTACCAAGCGTTGATCACATTTGTTAAAACAGCATGGAAACGACGTGTCCATCTTCAATGAATACAATTTAATTTGGTGCTGAATTGGTAATGAGTCCCAGGCACATGACCCTGATTCATCATGTAGTACCAATCCATCCATGTGTTCAGTGACATTCCCTGAGCATTGTCCTTGAGGTGAGGACGGGGAGGTTTTAGACTTCATTACCAAAACTCTCATATCCTACCACTTCTTGTTCCCGTGGAAACAGCACAAGTAGTGAGGAGGACACAGACTAGGTAATTAGGACACTTGGCTGGTTGTGATGAACATGCTATCCCCTGTTACTTTGTTCCTAAAGCCAGCTCTGCCGCTAGCAATATCTTTAAACCTCTATCTTTCTCTCTATCTCTCTCTCCCTCTCGAGAGGTGATGGTTCATCAGTGAGCTATGGAAATTTTCACTCACAACATCAATGCAACCCCATCACGGAAAGAACACACAGAGCACTGTGGCCTAGCCTAGTCTAGCCTAGCACGAACAGTAGCATGTAATCGTTGAAAATGTTTCCCGTTCTGTGTCTAGCTCTCCTCTTCTCCCTGTTTTGTGTCCATTTTGGTTGTTTCGCTTAGTTTGGTTTCCCTGAGCAATGTTCACAGTCAAACACGCACTCATGTTGTCTCCCTCGCTCACGGTCCAACCACTGTACTGTAGAAGAGGTGCTCTGCCGTGGACGGCTAAATTATGGAATATGGTTATTATGGATGCATATTTGATGAATGTGTCTTATTTATAAAGCAGGCAGTTGAAAGAACCACCGAGGTTATGCATGTACATATTTACGGTATGTCCTGTATAAACTCTGTGTGTGCATGTGAAAGAGGAAGGAAGGAGGAAGAGGGAAGTCTACGGACTAATTCATTCTTCACAGCGTTCCGTGGCGTCAAGGAAACTGTCAGCAGATGTGCAGCTCCCTGTGCTGTCAGGACCTTAATAACTGATGCAGTACAACCACCATCAGTTAAACTAACACACCCAGAGACATCTAGGCTCACAAGACAAGACATCAACCCAGAGATACATTGATTGATTCATTGCTTACCAAACGTTAATTTTTGTAGCCCACTGTGCACAGCACAAAACAATATCTAACAACGTAATGGTCAGAATCTCGACAAACATATGTAGATGCTGACTCCCCATTCACTTTCGCATTCTGATTTTCTACAACAATCCTATCGTATACTATACTAAACTATACTATACTATACTATACTATACTATACTATACTATACTATACTATACTATAAACAACACTATACTATTACAATTCTATACACAATACAAAAAGAACCATGTCAACAAAGATATACAAGTTCCCTGTAAATCAGGATGCAATTGTGCATAAATAATGCAGCATGTTGTGTTGCAACATTCATGGACACATACACACACACAAACGTTTTCTAGATATTGCCTCGTGGCCAATGAGTAACTGTTGGGAGTTTGCTCCAGGGTCAGAAGAACATGGTTTTTCATTTTGAAGTTCAATTTAAACCCAGGACTGTCAACTGGAAGTAATGGGCAACCGTTAATAACAGCTTATCAATTTAGTTAAAGAAGCATATTTATTCACACACAGATTGAACATTAGTAGTAAGGGACAAAAGTAGCCTTGTCAAAATCCAATATAATAGTGGTGTGGCCAATAGAGACAGCCAATGGCCAATACCCTACCTACCTACCTACCCTACCTACCTAAACTGCTCGTTAGGGTTGATTCATTTATTTTTTATTTCTATCTTGCGTGTGTTCTTTTGCGCATGCGCTTTGGCATTTAGGTGCTAATCAATGGCCTTCCGACAACTGCTGCTAATTGAAGGTTAACAGATACCATCGACCTCTTCTCATATATATATACATTGTTTATATATAGCTGCTGTATGTATATATATATATATATATGTATATACAGTATATATACGTATATATTCAGAATATATACAGTATATAGTAGCTAGATATATACATATTCATTTGCACAAACCTTATAATAACACACCCATGCAGGATGCAGGTGATGATGTACCTGCACAACCATGAATGCGATGTTTGTCCTGCTTGACTTCCCATGGGCTTTGTGGTGAGGCTCCACCAAGAAGCTATAGACCAGAAGCCCTGTTCATCTGGGGCTGCACATGAGGATGACAGTCTATGACAATGTATTGGTGGGCGCTTGTGAGTGTGTGTTTGTCTAACCAAAGGACACACACATGCAGTGTTCCAGGTGGCGGGAGGATTTGTTGGTCTCTTGGAGGTCTGCCGGGTTGCCATAGCAACAGGGACACCTGAGAGAGAGAGAGAGAGAGAGAGAGAGAGAGAGAGAGAGAGAGAGAGAGAGAGAGAGAGAGAGAGAGAGAGAGAGAGAGAGAGAGAGAGAGAGAGAGAGAGAGAGAGAGAGAGAGAGAGAGAGAGAGAGACGATGGTATCTGTTAACCAGCAGTTGTCGGAAGGCCATTGATTAGCACCTAAATGCCTAATTGTAATCTAATGCCTAAAATGAGAGGTGTGGAGAAGAGAGAGAGATGTAGAGAGGAGACGGAGAGAAGTGGAGAAGAGAGAGAGATGTAGAGAGAGGGAGATGTAGAGAGGAGACGGAGAGAAGTGGAGAAGAGAGAGAGATGTAGAGAGAGGGAGATGTAGAGAGCGGGAGATGTAGAGAGGGAGATGTAGAGAGGAGACGGAGAGAAGTGGAGAAGAGAGAGAGATGTAGAGAAAGGGAGATGTAGAGAGCGGGAGATGTAGAGAGGGAGATGTAGAGAGAGGGAGATGTAGAGAGGAGACGGAGAGAGGGAGATGTAGAGAGGAGACGGAGAGAAGTGGAGAAGAGAGAGAGATGTAGAGAGAGGGAGATGTAGAGAGGAGACGGAGAGAGGGAGACGGAGAGATGTAGAGAGAGGGAGATGTAGAGAGGAGACGGAGAGAGGGAGACGGAGAGATGTAGAGAGAGGGAGATGTAGAGCGAGGGAGATGTAGAGAGGAGACGGAGAGAGGGAGACGGAGAGATGTAGAGAGAGGGAGATGTAGAGAGGAGACGGAGAGAGGGAGACAGAGAGAGAGAGAGATGTGGAGAGAGAGAGATGTAGAGAGGGAGACGGAGAGAGGGAGACGGAGAGATGTAGAGAGAGAGAGATGTAGAGAGAGGGAGATGTAGAGAGGAGACGGAGAGAGGGAGACAGAGAGAGAGAGCTGTAGAGAGAGAGAGATGTAGAGAGAGGGAGATGTAGAGAGGGGGACGGAGAGAGGTAGACGGAGAGAGGTAGACGGAGAGAGGGAGACGGAGAGATGTAGAGAGAGGGAGATGTAGAGAGAGGGAGATGTAGAGAGGGAGACGAGAGAGGGAGACGTAGAGAGGGAGACGAGAGAGGGAGACGGAGAGATGTAGAGAGAGGGAGATGTAGAGAGAGGGAGATGTAGAGAGAGGGAGATGTAGAGAGGGAGACGGAGAGAGGGAGACGGAGAGAGAGAGATGTAGAGAGAGAGAGATGTAGAGAGAGGGAGATGTAGTGAGGGAGACGGAGAGAGGGAGACTGAGAGAGGGAGACGGAGAGATGTAGAGAGGAGACGGAGAGATGTAGAGAGGAGTCGGAGAGATGTAGAGACGGGAGAGAGGACAGAGGGAGATGTAGAGAGAGGAGAGAGAGAGATGTACCGGTAGAGCATTGAGAGAGAGAGAGACACATGTACAGGCAGGGATGAAGTGAAAGTGTGTCAATGAGAGTAGAGGTAAGGAAGTTACAAACCACCATTTTGAGTTGAACAACAGTACACCCCCCCCCCCCACACACACACACACCTCTTCCCACCTCTCTCTCTCTCTCTCTCTCTCTTTTATTGCTCTCTCTGGCTATCCCCCTCCCGCTGACCCAGTAATCTATCACTTGTCAATTATTAACTTCATAAAAAGCTGCATCTGTCTTGTTCATAAATAATTAATTCTTAAATGGGAGGTGTCCCACTCGGGAACACTTTCACTCACTCTCACTGTGTGTGTGTGTGTGTGGGCGGGGGGGTGGTATATATTGGATCTTCATGAATGTGAAAAATGCTTGTGAGACCACTGTCCAAAGTGTCTACATGTTGGTCTGTCCCTGCCACAATCCCACACCTGAAACGAGTCGATTTATCCATGAGTCGGTTCATTGATGAGTGGATGATTGACATGAGATGAGTGGATGATTGACAGGAGATAAGTGGATGATTGACAGAAGATGAGTGGATGATTGACAGGTTTTGTCCTTCATGATGTAAGGAGACCAAACCATCTGCTATAGCTTGTGTTTCCTTGGCTGCTCATCAGACAAAGCAAGCATCGTTCGACTTTGTCTTTGTTATGACAAAGAATTGATATAATCTATGATTGGATATCATCTATGATTTGATATCATCCACACACCCCACACCCCACCCAGCCCACAGTGTACTGGTCATTGATCAGCTCCCACACCCACACCCCACCCAGCCCACAGTGTACTGGTCATTGATCAGCTTGAAACCTGATAGTGACATTTCGTCCTCATCCTCACCTAAGTCCATCATTCCCTGGCAACTCAGCTGCCAGGCTTTAGGAAAGCATGACACGTGTGTGTGTGTGTGTGTGTGTGTGTGTGTGTGTGTGTGTGTGTGTGTGTGTGTGTGTGTGTGTGTGTGTGTGTGTGTGTGTGTGTGTGTTTGCGTAGTTTTGGGTCTCTTTTTGTTCTGCTCCTCTATTGCTCTAGTGCTGCTTCTATTGATTAGCTAGTGGGGAATAAGCTCAGAGCGCTATGTGTGTGTGTGTGTGTCTCTGTGTCTGTGTCTGTGTGTGCTGTTCAATGTCATAATAACATGGGCCCCAACGTGTCTGGACTTTTAATATAAATATGTGCCCCTCTCGCTCTCCTTCTCCCCCCCTCTCTCGCTCTCCCTCTCCCCCTTCTCTCTCTCTCTCTCTCTCTCTCTCTCTCTCTCTCTCTCTCTCTCTCTCTCTCTCTCTCTCTCTCTCTCTCTCTCGCGCGCGCTCTCGCTCTCTCTTTCTCCCCCTCACATTCTCCCCTTTTCTCTTTCTCCCCCTCACATTCACTCAAAGCTCACCTTTCGCACACACATTTATATAAGCACATATTTGCATTTATGCATACACACACACACACACACACATTCATGACGAATTGAGAAATGCGTGGTTAGTCGCATGCATGCCAGCAGTAACACTTCTACGTGCATCTCCACACATAACAGCCAAGTTGGTTGTAAAGTTGTGTTAGACTTCCTGGTCGGTGACAGTGAGGACCGTGTGAGGAGTAGAGAGAGTCTTCAGAGAGCACTCAGTAATTAGAGAGAGAGAGAGGAGGGAGACTCGGGGAGATCCTGGTTCTTTGTGAGCTGTTCCTTTGTGAGCCGTTCCATCGCTCTTTGAGAGACAAAAATGGAGCACGATGCCACGGTCTTGTATGAGGTCACTCATGCATTCAGAAATATGCCCCACCGTGTCTCTCTCGATAGCGCACCTAATTTGGTCTTAGATTTGGGATATCTGAATGTATTTTCCTGGTTTTAAAGGCTGCATTACAGTAAAGTTCTGATCTTACCAGACTGTGTATCTGTTCTAGTATTTGACTTCACGCACTTAGTCATTATATCCACAAGACTGATGATTATTTACCAAAAAATCAAAGGACTTTAAGGGCGAGAGAGAGAGAGAGAGAGAGAGAGAGAGAGAGAGAGAGAGAGAGAGAGAGAGAGAGAGAGAGAGAGAGAGAGAGAGAGAGAGAGAGAGAGAGAGAGAGTACATGGTACTTGGTGCAAAAAAGCAGAAGTTGTGTGTGTGTGTGTGTGTGTGTGTGTGTGTGTGTGTGTGTGTGTGTGTGTGTGTGTGTGTGTGTGTGTGTGTGTGTGTGTGTGTGTGTGTGTGTGTGTGTGTGTGTGTGTGTGTGTGTGTGTGTGTGTGTGTGTGTGTGTGTGTGTGTGTGCAAAGTGCTCAGTCAGCCAGGCAGCTGGTGCACCACTTCTGCTTTCTAGCCTCCAGCTAGAAAGCAGAGATGGCTCAGAGCTGCAGCTGCTCACACACACACACACACACACACACACACACACACACACACACACACACACACACACACACACACACACACACAAGCTAGTAGTTGACGTGGTTTGTGGAAGGTCAGATCATAACCTCAGTAGAAGTGTGGCATAGTGATGCCATCATCTTGATGAATTCTGTCCATTAGCTGACACATACGGACACATTCTCAAACACATATGCACACACACACACACACACACACACACACACACACACACACACACACTGCATATATATACCAAGACAACATCCATACCTAAAGCACACACACACACACAAACCTTGTCACTTCTGCTTTTGCACTAAGTATATGTCTGTCTGTCTGTCTGTCTGTCTGTATGTCTCTCTCTCTCTCTCTCTCTCTCTCTCTCTCTCTCTCTCTCTCTCTCTCTCTCTCTCTCTCTCTCTCTCTCTCTCTCTCTCCCCCCCCCCCTTTGGGTGTCTCTTTCATTCATTTTTTAAGCCCTCCAGAATACCAGTCTCTAGGATACCGAGCAGTTACCGTAGCAACCTCCTTGCTCACTAGCCTCCTCTAAAGGATGGTGCAGGCGTGTGGTCACCTGACCAATTCCCTCTCATGTGATTGGATGCTGTGTGGTCACCTGACCACTTACATCTCATCTGATTGGACGCTGTGTGTGGCTTTATTCCATGTACACACACACTGCCAGTTCTGTGGGAGAAGGGGGCCCCCCAGCAAATTCTTCATCTCGTTCCTTCTCTCCATCGCTGTCTCTTCCTCTCTCTCACACTCTCTCTCTCTCACACCCACATTTGTGTATGCATATATTATATAATGTTCATGTTTACAGTGCAGAAGACATGATGGAAGATGCTTGTGTCTTCCCGGGCCGTTCCGGGATCATGTGAAGTGAATGTAAACAGACCACGCACACTTGTGTGCTTGATGCTTAAAAAAGCCAGTTTAAACTGACCTGCGAATTGGCACACATCGTCCCTCTCGGTGCGCGTTTGCATGCACACGCATTGCCGCCTCCGCACACACATGCATGCACACACCGTGGGCGGCGATGCTCCAGTGTACAGCTGGGCCAGAGGGAACCGAGCGTCAACCGGCTGTACAGTATATGGCCAGAGAGCTCGTCTTCACGGTTCTCTGAACTCCGGGCGCTGCTGGGTTACAACTCAAGGCCTCCTCTCACCTTCCAGGGTTTAGAGTGATTGTGTGCCGCAAAGCAGAGCAAGATATGATGCACAAAGAGGGAGATAACAATGGCAGGAGAAAGAGTTTGTTGCACGTTTTGAGAGGTAGATTAAAAGACACCGTCCAGACAGGGAGAGGGAAGGAGGGAGGGAGAAACCGTTAGAAAGGATAAGCAGAAGAGGAACTACAGGAGGACATGTGTGTGTGTATGCGTTGGGGGGAGGGGGTGTTAAACAGATATACGGTAGATGTTCGACACATCTACCGTCTCCTCGTGCACGGTGAGTGGACAGGCTGGGTTCTGTTGTAAACATGTGGCCTGTGAAGCCCTTAGAGACTGTAACTGTGATTAAGGGCTATACTAATCAAATTGACTTGACCGTTCGGAGCAGGTGTGAACTCTGAGTCGGAAACACCTCGGAATTAACCACTGCTGACCAATAGGTGTCTCCCAGTGGGTCACTGACGCTACGCTAGTTGTTGTTGATGACCTCATTTCCTGTCCTGTGTGTTTCCTTCTTTGTACAGTGTTGGCCCGCATTCAGTTAATTTAAATATAGCTTTTTGCATAGAACGGATACACATATTTGCTAACAAATGCATACACCCACCCACACACACACACACACACACACACACATGTTAGTTGCCTCCCACAGGCGCCACATTAGTATTTATCTGCCCTATAATTTGAGTTAGTTATTTTGTTGTTTCGGACCATTACTTGCTGGAATTTGACTGTGAAGTTGGGCACGCACGCACACACACACACACACACATACACTACAAACATAGTATGGGTCCACTGAGGTTGTCTGTGGGAGGGCTGAACAACAGGTAAATATTTAATCACCTCAATAATTCAACACCTACCATGTGTAGAGAGAGAGAGAGAGGATAGAGAGACATAGCCATGCGGTATGGAGAGGTACATATTTTTCTCTGCTAAAAAGGAGAGGAAAAAACCTCAGGAATGAAGACTAGATCAGGCGGCGTTCCGGGGTATAGGATGCCTGTTACCATGGCAACCCCAGCTGACTGTCACATGATGTGGTGCAGGAGAATAGGAGAGAGGTGAGAGAGATGGAGAAAGAGAGAGAGGTGAGAGACAAAAAGATGAGAGAGAGAGAGAGAGAGCGGGAGAGCCGGCAAATGACACATTGTGAAGAGATGGGCGGGGGGGGGGGGGGGGTTGAGGAGAAAGACAAGGACAATAATAGAAGAACATGAGTGTCTACGCAAAAAGGTTCCCGGAAAAAGTATTCTTGACTGTCCTCTTCATGTCTGCATTTGCATAAGAGTTTGTGAGGCTTATTGTGATGAGAAAGTGCTGTTACTGAATACCGGACGTATCACACACACACACACACACACACACACACACACACACACACACACACACACACACACACACACAATCATTTCAGTGTGTGTGTGTGTGTGTGTGTGTGTGTGTGTGTGTGTGTGTGTGTGTGTGTGTGTGCTGTTTTGTATTGGTCCAAATGCGGGACCATTATCAGTCTTTAGTCTTAATTAAACCACGCAGTTCATTGTACGCCTGTTTGGCAGCATTTATGAAAACACTTTTTTTTTCATACCACACCTGATGGCAGCTGCACCACATCAATTCCTCCCTAGAAGGGCCTTTTTGTAACCCAGATGTCTGGGTGTTCTGGTTTTCAGAAGATAAGTAGAGATGCGTAGACCAGAGTGTCAGTTTACTTCCCAGAGGGTTGGACATTAAATGAGTGCTACTTTAGGTTTCCTTGAGTGTATCCGTGACAATCTAATTTGCAAGCACACATACATAAATACATAGATGTTGCTGTCCATTGTGTCCGCTTTAGACGGTAATCTTGGCCAGGCCCGTGGTTTTTAAGTGTCTCTGTGGCCCCCTGCCCAGTTCACACTCTGGTCTGATCCTGTGCACACACACACACGCGTGAACACACACACACACACATACACACACACACACACACACACACATAAACACGCCGCACACACACACTTCAACCAACATGCAGACATTTTGGTAACATCCTCTAGCTAGCTCTCTAGCCTAGTTTCCATTGAAGTCTTTACAATGTGAGCGACTTTGTACAAAAAGCTTGTTTTCAACTGAATTGTTTGTTAAAGACCTATGTGGTAAACGTCACAAGTTAACAACCTCCCGCCTGTAGGCTCCACGAGGTCACATCACCATAAAGGGATGAGAATGGTTGCCTAGCAACAACAGCTAATGAGACGTAACAACAGCTGATCGATTGGTAATTGATGTGGAGATTTATGCAAGCGTTATCATGTCAGTTGTCATATCATATCACAGTGACGTTTTATGTTAATATATTCACATATATATTCACACTCCCGGAGATAACTAATGGAAAGAGTAAACGAGGAAGAGAGAAAGAGAGCGAGAGAGAGATGTCGAGAGAAAGGGAGAGAGAGAGAGGGAGGGAGAGGGAGAGACATATGGAGAGAGAGAGAGAGAGAGAGAGAGAGAGAGAGAGAGAGAGAGAGAGGGAGAGAGGGATAGAGAAATGTGAGAGAGAGGCGAGAGAGAGAGAGAGAGAGAGAGAGAGAGAGAGAGAGAGAGAGAGAGAGGATGTAGAGAGAGAAGAGCGAGAGGGAGAGAGATAGAGAAATGTTGAGAGAGAGGCGAGAGAGAGAGAGCGACCATTAAGTGGCTGAAGCAGCGGATGAGGACCAATGTTGAGCATGAATTCAGGGATGACAGTCTCAGGGTATTGTTACAGTTGAAAAGCAAGTCGCTGAGTTGTTCTCTTTTTCTCATTATATCAGACCTGCCCAGGCTGTGTCCTGTCAATCATGCAGCATGAGGGTCGTTGATTGATTCCCTTTGCTGTGAAAAATACTGAAATAAAATAACCAATTTAGGTTTTTCTGTATAGATCACATTTTGCAATTTACTAGAAGCTATTCCAATTGTTGATCAATTGGTTCCCTACTGCTTTGTGACTTTGTTGATACCTACGAGAGCTCCCACGTGTCCCTGGTTCACAACGCTCATCATCTTCTCTGATATGACTTTGATATCCCGTTGATGATGGAGAACAGATAGAGAGGGTGTGGAATTGGAGGGGGGTCAGGGTGTGATTAGGACAGACAAAAGAGAAAGGGAATATGATATGGAATGAGAGAGAGAGAGAGAGAGAGAGAGAGAGAGAGAGAGAGAGAGAGAGAGAGAGAGAGAGAGAGAGAGAGAGAGTGAGTGAGTGTATGGGCAGGGGTTGAGGGATAAACGGAGGATAAAGAGCTGACGGAGAACAGAGAGGTGACTATTGATGTGTTGAGGTCGAGTGATGGAGGGATTGGTTGATCGAAGGGAGAGAGAGAGGTAGATCCATCCAGGGTCACAGAGAGGTGACCTGTGGAGATGTTTCATCGGCTGAGTCATGAACACACACGCGCCACAGTTCAAGCATCCAACTGTCGCCATAAACAAGGCTCAGTGCAGTATTATGATTGGGCTATTTTTGTTCTAAAAAATATGATAAATGTTCTCAGCCTTCTATAAATAATACCTGGGGTGTTCAGTGTTAATGTCCCTTTTGTTAATGTGTACTTTTTATTTTATTATATTTATTATGGTACTGCAGAATCACAAGTGTGTGCAGGCTATTAATAATGACTAGTTGTCAGTATATATATATTGTGTATGTTGTTGTAAATAGGACCAAGTGTTCTGCTTTCCATTCTGACCATTCTGGTTTGTCACACACAAAGCTCAGAAGACTGCATACCTCAGCCACACCAAAAAGTCCCCTGGATCCGGATCTGCACCAAAATGCTTGCAGACAGCTCTCTTCCCTTCCCAGCTGTCTTTATTTTTTTGCCGTGCTTGTTGCCAAGTTACACAAGACGCCAAGTTAGTTATTAGATGGTTTGTGTTTGTTAGGTAAGCGGGCATCCGATAAACTGCCAAATGAATCCGCTTCCTCTGCTGTACTGCGACGTGGTCTTCTGATGTTGGATCACATTCACTTGATTTGTAAAGACACGAATCCTCCATCCCTGTTGCCTGCCGAACCTCCAGTCAGATACAGTTCTCTTGTCCTCCCCCTTGTATATTTCCACCTCTCTCTGTCTCTCTCTCTCTCTCTCTCTCTCTCTCTCTCTCTCTCTCTCTCTCTCTCTCTCTCTCTCTCTCTCTCTCTCTCTCTCTCTCTCTCTCCAGACTGACTCTAAGATGGTGTCTCTCTCTCTCTGTCCAGGCTGACTCTAAGATGGTGTGTGTCTCTCTTTCTCTGTTCAGGCTGACTCTAAGATGGTGTCTCTGCTGTCTCTCTCTCTCTCTCTGTCCAGGCTGACTCATAGCTGCTCTCTCTCTCTCTCTCTCTCTCTCTCTCTCTCTCTCTCTCTCTCTCTCTCTCTCTCTCTCTCTCTCTCTCTCTCTCTCTCTCTCTCTCTCTCTCTCTCTCTCTCTCTCTCTCTCTCTCTCTCTCTCTCTCTCTCTCTCTCTCTCTCTATGTCCAGACTGACCCAAAGATGGTGTGTCTCTCTCTATCTCTCTGTCCAGGCTGACTCTTAAGATGGTGGTGTGTGTGTCTCTCTCTCTCTCTGTCCAAGCTGACTCTAAGATGGTGTCTCTTTCTCTCTCTCTCTCTCTCTGTCCAGGCTGACTCTAAGATGGTGTGTGACGTGGTGAGTCGTATGGAGGACACAGAGCCGTACTCCCAGGAGCTGCTGGGGTCCATGATACGCCTGTGGGCGGACGGAGGGATCCAGGAGTGCTTCAGCCGTGCCCGCGAGTACCAGCTCAACGACTCTGCTCAGTAGTACGTACTGTGTGTGTGTGTGTGTGTGTGTGTGTGTGTGTGTGTGTGTGTGTGTGTGTGTGTGTGTGTGTGTGTGTGTGTGTGTGTGTGTGTGTGTGTGTGTGTGCATTTTATCACCAATGATTTTTCTTTTTCAGACGCTTCATTGCACCCTCACACACACATTATCCAGCTCGGTGTTCAGAGGCCACAGTCCAGATTTTCTCTTTTCAAATCAATATGGCGGCCATTGATCCAGTACAATAATGTACACACACACATCTCTCTCTCTCTCTCTCTCTCTCTCTCTCTCTCTCTCTCTCTCTCTCTCTCTCTCTCTCTCTCTCTCTCTCTCTCTCTCTCTCTCTCTCTCTCTCTCTCTCTCTCTCTCTCTCTCACACACTCACACTCGCATAAGATGAACTGGATGTTTCAATGTTTCATGCTCTATTATGTTCATCTCAGTGTGAGACCACTCTATAAGCAGTGGGGGGGAGAGAGAGAGAGAGAGAGAGAGAGAGAGAGAGAGAGAGAGAGAGAGAGAGAGAGAGAGAGAGAGAGAGAGAGAGAGAGAGAGAGAGAGAGAGAGAGAGAGAGAGAGAGAGAGAGACTCCTGGGGACTGAGAGGGAATATGAAAAATGGATGTATGTATATATAAATATATATATACACGACGAAGGGGGTAGAGTTAGAGTTAGCTAGTGAGTGAGACGGGCAGAGAGACAGACGGACAGGAGATTAAACGGCATGTGTTGAAGGCGGACAGCCTACTCGCTGAGCCACCCGTCTGTAAGGAATGACGGAGCACAACATTACAAGATGGAGTCTCCAGTCTCTCTCCACATCTCTAGGGCCCGTTTGCATGCTAGTGCTGTCCAGCGTGCCCGACCGTTAGTATGCTAGCGCTGTCCAACGTGGATGTCATAAGATAACAATACAACAACCATAACTGCTAATGCATTATTTAGTTATATTCTTAATTATAAAGACCTGGTCCACAACCAATGAGGGATTTGGATGGAGCTGTGAAATCAGGAAAAAAACAACAACCTAGAAACAACTTCCTGTCTGTCTGTATTTCTCTTCCCGTGTGTGCGTGTACATATTTGTATTGTGGTGTGTGGATATCAAATATCACAACTCATTAACTATTAATGCAGACTTTTCTATAATAGTGTGACCGGTAGTGCAGAACAAGGGTGTCACCCAATAAGCTGACAGGACTCCTCATTACATATCATATCATGATCTGTGTCTATATATATGTGTCTATAGATATGTGTCTATAGATATGTGTCTATAGATATGTGTCTATAGATATGTGTCTATAGATATGTGTTTATAGATCTGTATCTATAGATATCTGTCTATAGACATGTGTCTATAGATATGTGTCTGTGGCTATAGATATGTGTCTGTGTTTATAGATCTGTGTCTATAGATCTGTGTCTATAGATATGTGTCTATAGATATGTGTTTATAGATCTGTATCTATAGATATGTGTCTATAGATATGTGTCTATAGATATGTGTTTATAGATCTGTATCTATAGATATGTGTCTATAGATATGTGTCTATAGATATGTGTTTGTGTCTATACATATGTGTCTATAGATATGTGTCTGTGTTTATAGATATGTGTCTATAGATCTGTGTCTATAGATATGTATCTATAGATCTGTGTCTATAGATATGTGTCTATAGATATGTGTCTATAGGTATGTCTCTATAGATATGTGTCTATAGATATGTGTTTATAGGTTATGTTTCTATATATGTATGGCGAACCGTGTCTATCACAACTGGACCTTCTGTAGACCACCTCCACCCCCCCATTCGAAAATTTGGTTGTTCTAGTCAGACAGACGTCACGGAGGCAGTCACTTTATTTAGGCAGATAAGATTGTCGCAGCCAATTTACAAGTTGACCATAGTTGGCAAAGCAGTGTCCATGTAGTGAAGTAACAGCACAACACAGCACCACCACACACAGGCTATCGATGAAAGGGACAGTCTAAAACGTTTGTTTTGTAACTCTTAGTTACGTTTTTTCACGTTAAGCGATGCAAAGAAAGATCAAGTCAAAACTCTCAATTTAAATGCACAACAATGCTTAACAAACTCAAGACAGCCATTAACTAATCATTCAACAAGTGTGTGGAAACAAAATGCAACCAGCTCAACGAGATGCAACACTGAGACAAAACCAGCAAAGACAAATGAGTCTCACTCACCAATGATGTTCACTTAAAGACGAAATCCATTCTCTTGGATGAATGTTCCGATAACCCGGTCATAAAGTTGATCACTGCTCAGTGATCCAAAATAAGTTCCCTTTCTAGCTATGGAAGCTAATGCAGTGAGTCGGGATTGTCCTGTTCTGTTCCTCCATATGTTTTTATCCGTTTGAGGGCGGAAAATGTCCTTTCCACTGATGCAGTGGTAACGGGGATCGTTAAAACTTTTTTCTAATGTCCATCTTTTCACTGAATGGTCGTCTTGAAAAGGGGACTAACAACAATTCCGCAACAACATCATCTTCACCTGTTGCCATTTCGACGTAAAAAACCTACGTAGAAAAAAAACAACGTAGCACTACGCTAGATCCTCCTGTCTCGAGCCAGTGAACTAACGGGACCTTCTAGCGTACTATGGACCTGTGGGGAAATCTGAAAGAATACGCCCATTGGCTACCAATCACTATATGATTGGTTGATCAAATTGTCAATCCAAACGTACGCTCTCATTCAGTCTAAGGGCCATTGCATTCGGTAGTACTTTTGTTGAAGGATATTCTTCCCAGCAACCCAGAAAAATATCTGATTGGTTGCATTCTTTTTTCTAACACAAAACCACCCAAATGCGTAGTGCATGGACCGAGAAAGACAAACAAATCAACGTAACACTGTAATATAACAGATCAACAACACAGATACGATTCTCATTTATTAATTTTATTTAAATTGTATTACGGTAATACAATTAATTAAAAAATGTTTTGTTACATCTGAGAGTTCCAGGGTCTTCTCTGAATACCTTGAAGGCCCTGACGCTTCACCACTGCTATGTATATATCTATATGTCGATGTATGTCTATAAGAGAATCCACCTATAGATCACAAAACTCATGACCCAATTATTGATATTCACCCAAATAATTACAAAACATCCATCCATCCATCCATCTTCTCCCGCTTATCCGTAATCGGGTCGCGGAGGTAGCAGCTTCAGCAGGGGACTCCAAACTTCCCTCTCCCTGGCAACATCGACTAGCTCTGACTGGGGGATCCCGAGGCGTTCCCAGACCAGTGTGGAGATGTAATCACCCCACCTGTACCTCGGTCTGCCCCGTGGTCTCTTCCCAGTTGGATGTGCCTGGAAAACCTCCCTCGGGAGGCGACCAGGAAGCATCCTCACTAGATGCCCGAACCACCTCAACTGGCTCCTTTCTACGCGAATTACGCAATTACAAAACATAATAGCTGTTATTCATAATAACGTATTTTAACAAGGTATGTTGATATCTAAGTCAGACTTTAGATTATCATTAAAATTTGAAAGTCTGATGATGGAACCTGATGTATTTTGACCATTCATGTTGCTGGAGGCGGAGCTTGTCACATGGAATGGGTCTCTACTGGAAACAACCTGACCGGTGGGAACCACAACAGACGTGATCTGGCTGAACGTTAGTCTTTGATCCAGAAGGACTAAAACCTTAGCACGGTCTTGTCATTGGATCCCTCCTTGGGCAACAGAGAACAGAAACTGGACCAGAGCTGCTAAACTAAACATTCCCTCGGCAAAAACGTCCCGTCGGGACTCCAAAGGTTCAAATCAAACCTGTGTAGTAGAATGTTCTTGTAGAAATACATCCGTTAAAGTCGCCTTCTGAAAGCTCCATATTGCACTTGCCAATGACCTTATCTTTGGAAGAATATATATAGAATATATTCAATATGATATATAGCAATATATCCAGAAAAAGACAGGAAACAGGCAATAGGCAATATAAATGTATATCAAATATGAAGACCCATAACATCTCTGAACATCCCAGACTGTTGACAAGAAGTTAACAGTGTTCAAATAAATGTGGGCTGGTGTGTATCTTGTCATTATTTGCCACATTATTCTCTCACGGCCATATTTCTTACTTTGATCCTTTGATCCTACATTATCCTGGCGGCCGGCAGTCTAGCTCAGGAGGTAGAGCCGTCGCCTCACAACCGGAAGGTTGCTGGTTCGATCCCCGGCTCCTCCTAGCAAAAACTGTCGAGGTGTCCTTGAGGAAGACCCTAACCCTAACTGCTCCCCGGGCGCTGTATGAATAGCTGCCCACTGCTCCTAATACTAGGATGGGTTAAATGCAGAGAACACGTTTCACTGTATGTCTTCATGTATGTGACGAATAAAGAGGATTCAATCCTCACGATTTGTTGTTGTGTTTGTCCTCTCGCTCTCTCTCTCTCTCTCTCTCTCTCTCTCTCTCTCTCTCTCTCTCTGCTATCCTCTTGTCTTCTCTTCTCGTCTCTATATCTGTCTCTCTCTTGCTCTCTAATTCTTTGCATGTACTGACCTATTTACCAGAATACACTCTGCATTGCTGTTTACGTCCCTTACCTTACATTTAACAACCCCCGCCTCTACACCCCCCCCCCCCCCACACACACACACACACACACACACACACACACACACCTTGTAATATCAAAGGCTGGCTGTAGAAAGAGGGCATCCATGGAGGCTAATTGAAACACACACACACTTCCCCTTCTGTGATCCCGAGCCTCTGCTGAACGCTTCTACAGGCCAGCTGACTCATCCACCTGGCTGGAAGTG
>CM051010.1:26424210-26431710 GCA_027704905.1 Muraenolepis orangiensis
TGTGTGTGTGCGTGTGCGTGTGCGTCTCTGTCTGTGTGTGTGTGTGTGTGTGTGTGTGTGTGTGTGTGTGTGTGTGTGTGTGTCATCAGGCTGTTCGACGTGGGCGGCCAGCGATCCGAGAGGAAGAAGTGGATCCACTGCTTCGAGGACGTGACGGCCATCATCTTCTGTGTGGCGCTCAGCGGTTACGACCAAGTGCTCCACGAAGACGAGACCACGGTGAGGATCTCTCTCCTTCCTTGTCGGAGCCGTCACCGTTGTTCACCTGATCTCCATCTCCACACACACACACACACACACACACAATTCTTCTCCTGTTTTCTTGCTCTCTCTCCCTCTCTGGTTCTGCTTTCCTTCTCTGTACTTCCTGCTGGCTGTTTACCGCCACACATGCAGAGAATGTAAATAACATAGGCAAAACTTGGCCTATGGAGGCCCATTATTTATCTTGTCCCGATATTGTTTGTTAGGGAAGAAATACACAGAAAATACACTTGTCTAATATATCGATTTTAAGAAACAATATGTGCTCATAGGAGTTTTGGATTTTAATAAGTTTGAAAAGAGGGAGATGCAGAATAGTATTGCAATTATGGTGATATGGAGAAAATCAAATAATACAATCTTTTTCACCAAATATCTGGGTATCGATTTTGTGACGATATTGTAGCGTTGACTATTGGTGCTTTTTCAAAATATTGACTCAATGAGATTTTTTGTATATTATCATCAGTAATGTGGATATAATGACAAAGTGTGTGAAGTCACACAGTCTATGTCGAAACACAGCTGTTTGTCTCACTCTTACCTTTGCACACATGACACAAACAAACGCTCATTTACAACAGTGAAACAGTTTAAAGCTTAAAATGTGATTGCGTTAGCCGGCTGGCCTGGCGTCCTGGGCTGTAAGATGGATGCCAGGCCCCAGAAACACACACACATACATTACATCACATTACATTACAACACATGGAATGACTTAAGAAGAATTCAAAATGGCAGTCTAGCGATGGGGCCACAGATAGGGACATTTAAATATGACCTCACACCCACGTGCTGATGAGTAAAGTGAGTTCAAAATATTACCGGATTAAATTAGGTTTCGCAACTTTTTGGAATGATGGATTTCAGTCATCTTCCCGTTGATACCGTTTTTAAAAAGCATAGACAAGGATCTACACACACACGGTTCATTTGACTTGTTCTGGAGGATTCTGCATAACAAATGATTGCCAGATTTCCATGCCTACATTGCTATATTTTTCTACCATGATAACTGCTTTGGGTGTTAAAGTACTCTCTGCCTGCCCTTCAATCTGCTGCCAGCTGCGTGGAGGTGGCTGTGTGCATGGCTGTGTGTGTGTGTGTGTGTGTGTGTGTGTGTGTGTGTGTGTGTGTGTGTGTGTGTGTGTGTGTGTGTGTGTGTGTGTGTGTGTGTGTGTGTGTGTGTGTGTGTGTGTGCGTGTGTTTGTGTTTGTGTTTGCGTGCGTGCGTGTGTGTGGTGTTGGACCACATAAGGTTGGATCTCTTGCATTTTTTTCCGTTCCTGCTCTAAATTCCGCCGTCCAGCATCTCTTCGAATTTCTCCTGTCACTCTCCCGTCGACTGTCCTCTCTAACCAATCAGCATTCAGAGCCTCTACAGAAGCTCCGCCCAGACAGGTACGGAACCATCTTGATGGATTGGTACATGAGCAATGGTTGACAGCAGCTCACAGCAAGCCATATATACATGTATTTGTGAGTGCTCTAGCTATCCTTTATGGTTTTATTGAAATCCATAATTTGAGGCTGATAAGCTAAAATAATCACTTTTACTGAGTTGAGACTTTCCTCTGTTGACAAAGTAATAGTTACAGGTGACGAGCTAACAATAGAAGAGAGAGAGGTGAAATAGAAACATGTATATTACTTATATAGTTTGCAGTTAGTTTGTTTCATTATTTTTGATATATCTAGCATGTTCATACATAACTAACATTTAATGAATATTATAAGCATGGCTTGAAATGCTTACACATCATTCAGCCGTTTCGATTTATCAAATGTGTTTTATAACTATTATGTTTATTGTTATATATTCTACATTTAGACATGCTAGACGCTAACGGCTAACATAAGTGCATGGACTTGTATTTACAATTTTCAGGACGAACAGCATACTTCCTCTCTCACACACACACACACACACACACACACACACACACACACACACACACACACACACACACACTCGTATACATACATATATACACACACACATACAAGAACAATGCAATCCAGATGTGTACTTTTTTTTACCTTTTTATATTTTAACATGCTAAAAAAGTTATTCTTCTGATTCTGTTCTGCTTCTAAGTTTCATTTTCTTTACCTATTTCTTATTTTGTGTGTAGCAGGTGTGCATTGTGATTCTTGAATGTGCGAACAAGTTTGTGTGTGCGTTGCTTGTCTGCCTAGTTTGTCACTGTAGATACTTTTAGTATTGTATTGTGTGGTGTGTGACATCCCTACTACATATGGTCTGTGCTCCATGTCCAAGTGTCTCCTTTAAAACACACACTTCTTTCCCCTCCCCACAGAACCGCATGCACGAGTCACTGAAGTTGTTCGACTCCATCTGTAACAATAAGTGGTTTACAATAACCTCCATCATCCTCTTCCTCAACAAGAAGGATTTGTTTGAGAAGAAGATCTGCATGTCGCCGCTGTCCATCTGCTTCCCAGAGTACGACGGTACGTAACGCCTCTGTTTCCCAGAGTACTGCGGTACGTAACACCTGTTTCCCTGAGTACGACGGTACGTAACGCCTCTGTTTCCCCCGAGTACGACGGTACGTAACGCCTCTGTTTCCCCCGAGTACGACGGTACGTAACGCCTCTGTTTCCCCCGAGTACGACGGTACGTAACGCCTCTGTTTCCCCCGAGTACGACGGTACGTAACGCCTCTGTTTCCTCCGAGTACGACGGTACGTAACGCCTCTGTTTCCCCCGAGTACGACGGTACGTAGCGCCTCTGTTTCCCCCGAGTACGACGGTACGTAGCGCCTCTGTTTCCCCCGAGTACGACGGTACGTAGCGCCTCTGTTTCCCCCGAGTACGACGGTACGTAGCGCCTCTGTTTCCCCCGAGTACGACGGTACGTAGCGCCTCTGTTTCCCCCGAGTACGACGGTACGTAGCGCCTCTGTTTCCCCCGAGTACGACGGTACGTAGCGCCTCTGTTTCCCCCGAGTACGACGGTACGTAGCGCCTCTGTTTCCCCCGAGTACGACGGTACGTAGCGCCTCTGTTTCCCCCGAGTACGACGGTACGTAGCGCCTCTGTTTCCCCCGAGTACGACGGTACGTAGCGCCTCTGTTTCCCCCGAGTACGACGGTACGTAACGCCTCTGTTTCCTCCGAGTACGACGGTACGTAACGCCTCTGTTTCCCCCGAGTACGACGGTACGTAGCGCCTCTGTTTCCCCCGAGTACGACGGTACGTAGCGCCTCTGTTTCCCCCGAGTACGACGGTACGTAGCGCCTCTGTTTCCCCCGAGTACGACGGTACGTAACGCCTCTGTTTCCCCCGAGTACGACGGTACGTAACGCCTCTGTTTCCTCCGAGTACGACGGTACGTAACGCCTCTGTTTCCCCCGAGTACGACGGTACGTAGCGCCTCTGTTTCCCCCGAGTACGACGGTACGTAACGCCTCTGTTTCCCCCGAGTACGACGGTACGTAGCGCCTCTGTTTCCTCCGAGTACGACGGTACGTAGCGCCTCTGTTTCCCCCGAGTACGACGGTACGTAGCGCCTCTGTTTCCCCCGAGTACGACGGTACGTAGCGCCTCTGTTTCCCCCGAGTACGACGGTACGTAACGCCTCTGTTTCACAGAGTAAGACGGTAGGTTACGCCTCTGTTTCACAGAGTACGACGGTACGTAGCGCCTCTGTTTCCCCCGAGTACGACGGTACGTAGCGCCTCTGTTTCCCCGAGTACGACGGTACGTAGCGCCTCTGTTTCCCCGAGTACGACGGTAGTAACGCCTCTGTTTCCACCGAGTACGACGGTAGTAACGCCTCTGTTTCCACCGAGTACGACGGTACGTAGCGCCTCTGTTTCCCCGAGTACGACGGTACGTAACGCCTCTGTTTCCTCCGAGTACGACGGTACGTAACGCCTCTGTTTCACAGAGTAAGACGGTAGGTTACGCCTCTGTTTCACAGAGTAAGACGGTACGTACGCCTCTGTTTCCGAGTAGACGGTACGTACGCCTCTGTTTCACAGAGTAAGACGGTAGGTTACGCCTCTGTTTCACAGAGTAAGACGGTAGGTTACGTCTCTGTTTCCCCCGAGTACGAGGGATCCATCATAACGTTAGCGTTAGCACATTCAGGAGGAACTTTAAGCAGTTTGGTCAAAAGGCCTGTTTTTATTTCACAGGCTTGTACAGCACAATAAAGTACCATGTCAATAGGTTTATACCAAATAACCATGTCAATAGGTTTAAAATAGAGTACCATGTCGATAGGTTTATACCAAATAACCATGTCAATAGGTTTAAAATAGAGTACCATGTCGATAGGTTTATACCAAATAACCATGTCAATAGGTTTATAATAAAGTACCATGTCAATAGGTTTATAATAAAGTACCATGTCAATAGGTTTATAATAAAGTACCATGTCAATAGGTTTATAATAAAGTACCATGTCAATAGGTTTATAATAAAGTACCATGTCAATAGGTTTATAATAGAGTACCATGTCAATAGGTTTATAATAGAGTACCATGTCAATAGGTTTATAATAAAGTACCATGTCAATAGGTTTATAATAGAGTACCATGTCAATAGGTTTATAATAAAGTACCATGTCAATAGGTTTATAATAAAGTACCATGTCAATAGGTTTATAATAAAGTACCATGTCAATAGGTTTATAATAAAGTACCATGTCAATAGGTTTATAATAGAGTACCATGTCAATAGGTTTATAATAAAGTACCATGTCAATAGGTTTATAATAAAGTACCATGTCAATAGGTTTATAATAAAGTACCATGTCAAAATGTTTATGTTCAAAGAGCAGCAATAAAATGATATTGCTATTAAATGAGTAGGTCAAAAACAAAAGGAACAGTGACAACAGGAAGCACATCCCTCTAGAATGAGGAAAAAAGAGAGAAACCCCACAAACCATTGTGGAGAGAGAGAGAGAGAGCGTGGGATTCCAAATGTGTTTCCTTGTTCCTCTCGTGTTGCTTCCTCTTCCTGTGCACCTGGCCAGGTATTTACATAATACCGCAATAACATCAAGGACACACAACGCATCCGCAACCACTGCATTGTAAACCAGGAGGATCACAACACAAGAACTAGGACAAGGTGTCAAAGTGCAGCAATATAATTGTCAGAGCACACAACACAAATGACTTTGTAAAACTGTTAAAACTGTTTAAAAGACACTGTCCGTCAGTGATTTGCACACGTAATGCACAAGGCGCCATTGAAGCGATGCTGTTCTGTGTGATCGGCCTCTAAAGGTAGTGGCCGTGACAATCGAGGGGAGTTCAGAGTGGTTCCCGGGGTGTTACCGGTTAGTGTGTATCACCTGATGCTATTCCTGTTAGCCAATAGCCAGTAGTGTCTCTAGAGAACCCAAAGTACTGTCTGTTGAGAATCCAAAGTACTGGTTGTAGTAAAAACACGTCGGGTTCCATGGACCCAAACTCTGATATTCTAACCTGTGACCTTCCTTGGTGTCTCTCAGGCCCAGACAGCTATCTGGAGGGCATCCAGTACGTCCAGCAGGAGTACCAGAAGAAAAACAAGTCGGGGTCCAAAGAGGTGTACTCCCATGTGACCTGCGCCACCGACACCGGAAACATCCAGTTTGTGTTTGACGCCGTCACCGAAGTCATCATCGCCCAGAATCTGAGCCTCTGCGGTCTTTACTGAGGACACTGTGGTGGTCTGATGATGATGATGATGATGTCATCCAAACTGCAAAGCTTGCACTGACTGGCCTACAGTTGGCAAAGTGATAGAAGAAGAATCTCCAGAATCCATGCACTAGCAGCTTTTATTTTTGACACTTAACCCCCTTACCGATCAAGTCAATGTGCCAACTCCACTATTTTGTCCGGTCTGCTGTCCCTGCACTTTCCCTCTCGCTGCTTGCTTATCCGTTTCTGCCTCATATCAGCTACCTGCAGTACTGCCTTCATATTCACTCACAGCTACCTGCAGTACTACTGCCTTCATATTCACTCACAGCTACCTGCAGTACTACTGCCTTCATATTCACTCACAGCTACCTGCAGTACTACTGCCTTCATATTCACTCACAGCTACCTGCAGTACTACTGCCTTCATATTCACTCACAGCTACCTGCAGTACTACTGCCTTCATATTCACTCACAGTGTACCAAAGAACACTAGTCCTCATAGATACTTCAAAGCCAAATATACATTTTAATATATCTTTAGAAACACTAGAAACCAACCAACACAAGTAAACATTTAGTAGATTTGAAGTACAAACATGTAGAGGTAAAGTAAAAATGCATAGATTTAAAGTGTATAATGTGTAGGGTTTGAAGTACAAACGTGTAGATTTGAATCCCGAATGCCTGTAGATTTAACTCAAGCGATCAACGAGATCGCTTGAATGACTGGGTCCCATTGCTCCTGTGATTAAAGGGCTTTAAGTCATGTTAGGAAACACTGGATGGGACCTGCTTCAGATTGCAGCTTTCACCGGCCACTTTAAGCTGCATAATGCATGGCTGAACATATTGACTTACAAAGACTTAGGACCCACTAATGGTACCCTTATCTCTTCCTCGTCAGGTTGTTATGAACAGAGCCTGGCGTCAATAACCTTAACTTTCTTTTTAAGATGGACCGAGAGGAAAGAATGAGAATGCTGTGCGTTGTTTAAACTGTGTGTGATTTGTCAAAAGTATTTAAATAAAACACATTGTTACACATTTTGTCAAAAAAGGACCCACTATTGTCAGTTTGAGCTCAACTAAAAATACAGTATGTGACTACAGCTGGTTGTGAGCTCAGTTGTAGGAGAGTTTGAGGGTTAAGGAACGTTCAGTTTAGGGTCGAGCTTCACATGTGCTCTAACCACCATCCTAAGTGGGTTTAATCAAGCATATATGCATATTTAAAATCGATTCAAATTGCATTTCCTCTTTAGGAGTGGTAGAATGTATAATATAAACCCAAACATATATCACCTTTTTGCAATAGTCCCAAGAGGTTTCAGGCAATTATTATGCAGGGTTTGTATTGCAGAATATTCTCTCTGGACTCTATTGTCCATTGTACCAAAGGTCTGTCAGAAGTGTGTGTGTGTGTGTGTGTGTGTGTGTGTGTGTGTGTGTGTGTGTGTGTGTGTGTGTGTGTGTGTGTGTGGAAATGTTTTGTTTTGATCTCCAGAGGGTTCTATTTCAGAGGCTTCATGGAAAGATGGTTCTTGAGCCTGCATGTAATGTGTTC
>CM051010.1:26436710-26451710 GCA_027704905.1 Muraenolepis orangiensis
CTCTCTCTCTCTCTCTCTCTCTCTCTCTCTCTCTCTCTCTCTCTCTCTCTCTCTCTCTCTCTGTCCCCCTCAGGCCCCAACACCTACGATGATGCCGCGGCGTACATCCAGGCTCAATTTGAGAGTAAGAACCGCTCCCCCAACAAGGAGATCTACTGTCACCTGACCTGCGCCACCGACACCGGCAACATCCAGGTGGTGTTCGACGCCGTCACCGACATCATCATCGCCAACAACCTCCGGGGGTGTGGCTTGTACTGAGAGAGGCCTGCAGCCTCCTCTTGACCCCTTGTTTCCTCCTCTCCTTCTCCCCCTGCTCCTTGTGCTCTCCATCCTTCCTTCCTTCTCTCCTCCTGTTCCTCCTCCCCACTTCCTCTTCCTTCGGTTCCAACCTTTGACACTCCTCTGGAAAGTATGGTGACCATCGTCACGGCGACCAAGGTCCGGCCTGAATTTCATAAAAGAAAGATGAAAAAAGAGAGATATACACACATACATATACACATATATATATATATATATATATATACACATATACTGTATATACAGTATATATTTATATACATATATAGAGAGAGAGAGAGAGAGAGATTCAGTCTGGCTGGTCTCTCCTCTCCACACCTCTTCTGAAGTCTTCTGAAGCACATTCAATTAAATTCTCACTAATCCAACATACGCTTCGGCCGTTGAACACGTCTATGAGCAGAGTCAGTGAAAAGCGTCTTTCTCCATTATGTCTTCCACTTTCTCTCGGTCCTTGCGACTCTGTTGTGTCGTTGGTGTTAACTAAAGGAAAATCTGCCTTTTTTCCAGTTTAATTTGATTATGTGTGTGTATATTTATTGTATGAGCATTGGTCTGTACACTTGATTCTTATTCACATTTTGCCTCACCTGACACTGTTTGATTAGTTAGTTTTGATGTATGATACAGTATGATACAGTATAATGCAGTATGAGACTATATCAGACAGTATGATACAATATGAGACCGTTTGATACAGTATAAGACCGTATGATTACAGTTTGAGACAGTATAAGACCGTATGATACAGTTTGAGACAGTATAAGACAGTATAAGACAGTATAAGACAGTATAAGACCGTATGAGACAGTATGAGACAGAATCAGCAGCTCTCAGACATGACAGGCAGTTGGCCTGCAACTCAATAAACAACCGAGAGACCTTCTGAAACTGTCCACATTGAATCTTAGCGTTGTGTTTACATTCAGCTGAGGCAGCATTAAGATTAGCCTGCCATTATCAGACATACTGCTTCCTCAGCTATGAGTTTAATTTATTATCTTCGTTTTACGATATACATGTATTGCCTAGTTGTTGCATGATGACCACCATACGTTTTATTTGAGTGGAAGCCAGAGGTCATTGAAAGGGGTCAACTCACCTCCCCAAGTCCCTCCTCTTCCTGCCAATCTTCCACGTCCCACCCCCTCATCCCTAAAGCCCGCCCCCATCCCATAAACTCCGCCCCCCTGCCTGAAGCTCCGTCTCCTGAAGCCCTGAGACAGATAGCATGAGATCCTCAAGGCTTTGTATAGACAGCAAACGATGATGATGATGATGATGATAAAAATATTAATCTTCACATGAATACTGTTGTGAGATAATAATATTAATATTAATAATACAAAAGTTGAAACTTAAAACAAGAGGATTCATAAAATGTAAGAGGATTGAAAGTTAAGTAAGGCCGGAATATCTGAAATGATTCTAGTGGTTATGGAGCAGGGAGATGAGTTGTGATGGATGAAGTCATTTTAAAGGTACTTTCAGCTAATGTCTTGCCTGGGTATAAAAGCTGTAGATATTTGGATTCTAGCAGAGATATATAGAATTACACTGGTTTGAATAAAAAATAAAACGACTGCAAAAATAAAAGTTATGCTTATTTTATTGACAGTAATAAAACAAAAAAAAAACACAAAACAAAATAGCTCTGGTGAAAATATTGACTATGATCATTCTGTGATATTATGAAAAAAAAGGTATATTTCTTGTGCTTTGTAGCAACAAATGTTTGTTTTTTTTTGTTTTTTTTCTCTACATTATATATCTACCCTTTTTATTTTTATTTGAATAATAACAAAATAAAACCAATGTTTTGCCGACGGGTTCCCATGTGGTGGCCGGGGGACCCCCGTGGTGTCGTGTCGCTCTGGACCGTGGTGGGCGCTCCTCTCGGTGCCTGTTCCCCCTGCGTTTAGAACAACCGACGTCCTCTCGCCGGGCTCACAGCATAGGAAGAAGTACAATAACACAAACGTTTGTAATGTTTTGTTTTTTTTGTCTTTTGGGGGATTTGTTTTTGAAGAAAAGAAAGAGAAAAAAAATGGAAATGGAACGAAGAAACACTTTATTTAACAGGAGAGGGAGGGCACTGTCTTCTTTGTTTTTGGTTCCTTTTCCGTGGGGTCCGAAATAAATATCTATATAAATATAAATATAAATATATATTTATATTTATATATACACACACACACACAAGGTATCCGGGCTTCCGCATGTGTGTAAGCACATATAATGCTGTAGTGGTTATTGTTCAGGGTGTGTTGGGGGAGGGGGGGGGGGGGGGGGGGGGGGGGCGGTGCTTCGACACACAACTTCCAGGTCTACAATGAAAAGCACAGTTCTCACACACACACGTTGTCCGCACACACACACGTGTAATAACATGTCGATATGGAACTGCATTACCATACCCTTCACCCCGTTTTAATTATTTATTGTATTAATCTTATAGTCATCGATATAACCGTGTCTTTCTTGCCTTCGTGATTTCTACTTTGGAGAGCAATGGAGGGAAAAGCTGTGTATAGTGACAAGATACGTTTGAGTTTTTCATTTTGGATTCTTCCTCTTCCCCCCCCCCATGCGTTTTATTCTGTGCCGCTTTATCTCCCTCTTTCTTTATGCCTCTCTCTCTTTTTTTTCTCTCTCTCTATTTTCTCTCTCTCTCTCTCTCTCTCTCTCTCTCTCTCTCTCTCTCTCTCTCTCTCTCTCTCTCTCTCTCTCTCTCTCTCTCTCTCTCTCTCTCTCTCTCTCTCTCTCTCTCTCTCTCCTCTTTAGTGAACGGTTGTTTGGTTGTTCTTTGTGAGAGATGTCTGCTGGAAACGAAACACCAATCGAATGTAGTGTTTACATTATAAAGCCACCATTTTCATGACTACAAAGAAAGAGTTAAAAAAAATCAACAAACACTTGTTGTGGTTTTGTCTCCGGTTATTTCGTATTTATTCTGATGGGCTACATTATTGTCTCATATATTCATATACATATTCATATTAGAAATTAGACATTGTCGAGACTAATGCTGCATTTTCATCGTCCTTAACTCAAAATAATTCATTTTTCCAATGACCACATTTGTGACTTTCTATCAATTGGTCTCAATATCTGAAGAATCTGAGATTTATATCAGGCAACCATTTTATTAGATTATTGGCACTAAACAATATAATTACTTATTTGGGATGGATGAGTATTAGTTTAAGGTCATATGGATTTAGCAGATGAATGTAATGTAACTTCTAGAATATGTTATGGCAAACTGTTACTCGCATTGCTTGTGACAGCACGTATTTTTTTTAATTAGCATGAATTATTATTATATTTAAAGATAATATAATATGTTTAAAATTGAGCTTGTGCTTTTCCAACCTCCACTGGAACCACACAGCATATGTTATTGACGTCATACACGTCCTGTTCATTTGATGAGAAAGATGATTGTATTCATATTATTCATATTATTATTATATTCAAACGAAACTTGAACCAAATGATGCCACAGTAATGCACTCCAGTAGTAGGAGCAGCACTGAAAATATAAATAATATTACAATAATATTAATAATAATAATATTTAATATTTGAATATGTATTGAATCTTATTGCACTCTGATTTTTTGCAATATAAATCAAATGCATTATTAATATTATTGTATGGACAGTTGGTAGTTTGTATTTGTGATACCCGATAATGTATTTAATGAACTACAATCCAAACTAAACAAAAGACCAGTCAGAGCAAGAAAGGGAAACATCCAAGGTATTTACTCATGTTTTAATGCTAAATAAATCCAATGTGTCGAATATTTACTCTTCAAACATAACCCTCGGCACTGCTCTGTTGCGTATTAAACTCCTTAAAACCCTTATTTTGGGATTATATCTTTGGCGCATTGGATGTATAAAAGAGGAATATCACATATGATCTTCCTCATGCATGTCACCTTTATGTAATCCATCATTCAGCCGTTCAGTCTTTTGTAAAACGTTTAAGATGAACGGATACACAAAAAAAGCAAATGCAGCAGGTTGTCTGACATCCGTGTTGTCAGTTGAATCCTCGAGGGTGGATGTGTGCTTGAGCAACGCACCTTACCTTGGAATCTGAGGTGATACCTGTCAAGGGCTATAGTGGCTAGATAAGAGCTGTATATTGAATATGACCACTACTGCCCCCCTGTGGCCTTGTCAGGGTACTGCGGGACCACACCTATAGTTATCCACCTGCTAGAACATCACAGTGCATATGTATGTGTGCACGTGTGTCCAATAGTGTTAATAAGTGGGCGGCAGTTGCTCAGTCTGCTGGGACTTGGCTTGGGATGGGTTAAATGCAGAGAAACACATTTCACTGTGTGTTTACATGTTTGTGACCAATAAAAAGGATCAAATCATCCAGATTTAGATTTAGATTAATATTCAATATAATATTTTGCCATGCTAAAATTATTTTCGATTATTGTTTATTTTATTTTATTTTATTTTCAAAAATGATTACACACATTTCGAGTGCCCACTAGGTATGTGAGGACCTATGGTGACATTTGCAGGGATTGATATATGGTCATAGGGTGCCGTTTTAAAAGTTTGAAGAGATTTTCTTGTGAGGACCAGGCAGAAGGTCCTCACAGAGAAAACTGTCCTCACAGAAAAGGTCTGCTGTCAGGTTGTGGTCCCCACATATATAAGATTACACACACACACACACACAGACACACACACACACACACACAGACACACACACACACACACAGGTTTTTTTGTGTGTTGGCCCCCAATCACTACTCATGTTGTCTGTCCCTATATTCACACACACACACACACACACACACACACACACACACACACACACACACACACACACACACACACACACACACACACACACACACACACACACACAAGCACACACACACATACACGCACACACACACACACACACAAGCACCCACACACCCACACACACACACACACACACACACACACACACACACACACACACACACACACACTCTCTCCTGGTTCCTCCTCACACTCCCTATGTGTATCCATCTCTGCAGTGGAGCATGTGGAAGGTGTGTGCTGCCTTTGGTATTAATATCCAGCTGCTGTTATAGATATCCCCAATGAGGAGATGGAGGCTGGGTGAGTAATGCCCATTCATGCAGAAATAAATAAAAGCACTTTTTTATTCCATAACGATGATGTCTCGGTATTTTGTCCGCACAAAAACCAAATGGACAATAGATCAATACAACACACAGGTTAGCGTGTTAGCACACAGACACTCACACACACACAGCGAGATATTTTTAGTCTCCCACACCCGCCCGTCTGTTGCTAGGATACCATCCAGAGGGGAGATAACCCCCCCCCCCCTTTCCTCTTTCACACAAACACACACATGCACACACACATGCACACACACACACACACACACACGCACACACACATTCACACACACACACGCGCACACACACACACACACACATTCACACACACACACTTAACACACACACACACACACATACACACACACACACCAACGTGTATGGAACACAAAAGAGATTTCAAAGTATGGTTGATTAGCATTTCATGCCAGAGATTTAGTGAAAGGTCACTTCTGTCCCAGAGCGGGGAGCGGGGAGCGGGGAGCGAGGGGGGGGGGGGGGGGGGGGGGTGGCGGGACGTGCAACGAGGGCCTCCTAGTTCCTATGAGTGAAATAGCAGGGCTGTGTTTCAGCATAACGGGAGAGGAGGGGAGAAGATTGAGGTGCCGATGGGTCCAGTCGACTGGAGCGCACAGAATAACAGGTGTGAGAGGATGGAGAGGCCGCACAGGGCATAACCCTAGCATAGCACCTAGGAAACAGTCGCGCTGACAGGCCCGCATGAAGCAGCAGCCGCAGTGCAATTCGATTGTTAGTTAGATATTGTACTATTGTTTGGCAACTTATTGTTTGATAACGTACTTTTACCTCATTGTACTTTTACCTGAACTTATTGTACTTTCACCTGAGCACTGGCTCAGTTCTTGGAGACTTGTTAGAAATGAAATGCACTTTTGACTTCTGGTGACGAGTTGTTCTCTTACCTTCCTTTGTTGAAACACACTATTGTAAGTCGCTTTGGATAAAAGCGTCTGCTAAATGACTGGAATGGAATGGAATGGAATGGAATGGATTCCGTCCAGCAGTGTGGACACAATCAAGTTCACTTGACTCTCTTTGAACCCATTCAAAGGAGTACAGCTACAAGGTATACCGTCAGGTTGCAGCGGGACCAAGCAGTGAGAGAACAGGAGTTGTTTGAAAAGCTGCGTTTTATTTACCCCAAACAAATTCAATGACAATATAAACCAAGAATGAATAACTGTAGGAAATACACAATCAAACTGACCTCACACAATGTCACACAATGAAATATATATACGTATATATATATATATATATATATATATTAACATACAAGAGGGTAAACAAGATGGAGTCCAACTATGACTAAATACAAAACCAAACCACGTCCTCCCCCAGCGACCACACTAACTCAGACAAAAAGAACAAATGATTGATTGAACAGGACATTGCGTCTGTAACGTGTTGTTGGTGGTGTGTGAACATTAACAGAGAGGATGAACACCATTACCATGTGTGGCTGTGCCCATCACACTTACTATTACTATCAATATACCACCTGTCTGTTTTTTGTCTTTCTCTCTGTCTGCCTGCCCGCCTGCCTGCCTGTCTGTCTGTATGTCTGCCTGCCAGTCTGTCTGCCTGCCTGTATGTCTGTATGTCTGCCTGCCAGTCTGTCTGCCTGCCTGTCTGTCTGTATGTCTGTCTGTTTTTCTGCCCGCCTGCCTGCCTGTCTGTCTGTATGTCTGCCTGCCAATCTGTCTGCCTGCTGGTCTGTCTGCCTGCCTGCCTGTCTGTATGTCTGTCTGTCTGCCTGCCGGTCTGTCTGTTTGTCTGCCTGCCTGCCTGTCTGTCTGTTTTTCTGTCTGTCTGTCTGCCTGTCTGTCTGTTTGTCTGTCTGCCTGTCTGTTTATCTGCCTGTCTAAAGTGGTGGCAGTAGCTCAGTCTGTTGGGACTTGGCTTGGAAGGAAGGCTTGCCAGTTCAAGTGCTCGAAACAGACCAAGCACAGAGTGAGAACTGGTACTTGGAAAAAGGTGCCAGTTCCCCTCCTGGGCGCTGCCGAGGTGCCTTTGAGCAAGGCACCAGACCCCTACACTGCTCCCCGGCCGCTGTGTATAAAATAGCAGCCCACTGCTCCTAATACTAGTGTGGGTAAATAGCAGAGAAACTAGTTTCACTGTGTTTGTACTTGTATGTGACCAATGAAGAGGATTCAAAATCCTCCAGATTGAGATTTATTTGTGTGTGTGTGTGTGTGTGTGTGTGTGTGTGTGTGTGTGTGTGTGTGTGTGTGTGTGTGTGTGTGTGTGTGTGTGTGTGTGTGTGTGTGTGTGTGTGTGTGTCTGTCTCAACTGAACTCTGTTCATCATTCTTGACTGTGTGTGATTGGTCAGTGGTTGCATCATTCAGGCTGGATGAGAGAGTAGGTGTGATGGATGCATTAGTAGCCAAGCAGCCTTCATCTTCAAGTCCAGATGACAAGTTGGGATCCATGTTTCTGTAGCTGTGTTGGGGGAGAGGGGTTTACAGTTGTTTCTACAAACATCTAAAACATCTAAATGATTTAGTATTCAGTATTTGCTCAATGTGTCTTCAATTTGATCAAATGATTTAGCATATAGTGTTAAATTATGTTTTTGTTACTTGTAACCGTACACACAAACGCTCTTGAAAGAAATGCTATTTTACTTAGCCAGCAGCAGCTGGCTAACCCCACCCTTGATGTCAGGAAGCAGTGAGTGCTCCCCACAGGAAGTTCAAACAGGCCTCCTCCTGGCTCCGAGGCAGAGAGAACCACTGATCCAACGGTGCTTCATATCACAATCTCCTTCATAGCTTCTCAGTTCTAGGCTATATACATCAACACTGGACAAGGAGCTTCATATGTGAAATAAGGTACAATAATATGTACTAACTTTCAGACATTTGCGTCCATCTGGGGGCCGAGGCTGATCGCTCAACTCTGACTCGAGTTATTGAACCCCCCCCCCCCCCCCCGCGAGGGGTGAAGTTTTAGCGCCCCCT
This sequence comes from Muraenolepis orangiensis, assembly GCA_027704905.1. NCBI lineage: Eukaryota > Metazoa > Chordata > Actinopteri > Gadiformes > Muraenolepididae > Muraenolepis > Muraenolepis orangiensis. Next base: position 26,445,180 of record CM051010.1, read on the forward strand.
ATGGGCGAAGTTACAGCGCCTCCTATGGGCGAATGCATATGCTCATTGTATTGAGAATACATTTGAACCTATCCACTGAACTGGATAGGTTCAAATGTAAATCCGATTCTGTACAAAATATTATATATATATATACTGTAGGTACAAAGGCTTAGCCCACTACCCATGTTAAATGACCAAGAACATTTCATGAATAAGCAACAAAACAAATGATTGACGCTCATTTGCATCTAATATATATATATACATATATATATATATACATATACATATATATATATATACATATATATATATATATATATACATATATATATATATATATATATATATATGTATATATATGTATATTTATATGTATGGTATGAATCTACAGTTGATGAAGGTGACCCTCTAGTGGCAGCTACAGGAACTACGCCTGCATTTAGCTTTGGAATTTCTTAAAGGGGCACATCCATTTTAGGAATAATTAATTTACTTAAAAACATACAATTAAAGCTGCAGGATAGATGTTCAGATAAGTTGCAAGAATACACTATGTTCATTGTCAAGATGGTATGTATAGTGCATAGTTATCCCTGTTTTTATACCCTTTATACATATTTATCTCTGTTTTTACATCTTATTTAACCACTGTATTGCACTTTACTGTTACAGTTGCACTCTAGTTAGAGGCCAAATTATTTTCGCTGAACTGCTCTTGTGCTGTGCAATGACAATACATTTGAATCTAATCTAATCTAATCTATATATATATATATATATATATATATATATATATATATATATATAGTATATGCATTATATGTAAATACAAAGTGTGTGTGTGTGTGTGTGTGTGTGTGTGTGTGTATGTTTATTTATATCCACACTGCTATTTGTACACTGCAAACATGCATATGTGTGTGTGATTTATTTTTTTGCTGTCACAAGCGCTCGTTGGTCTCTATGGCCTGCAGACAGACAGACAGACAGACAGACAGACAGACAGACAGACAGAGAGGTAGACAGACAGAGTGGCAGACAGGGGAACAGACAGAGAAGCAGACAGACAAACAGACAGAAACAGACAGGCAGACAGACAGACAAACACAGAGAAGCAGACAGACAGACAGACAGACAGACAGGCGAACAAACAGACAGACCGGTGGACACCGTAACCAGTAATATATCAGAAGATACTGGGCCGTGTGCCATTCCAAGGTTGTCAGGAATAAACATACAGGCAGAAGCCCGTGTGCCAGGACCCCAGCCCTCCTCCTGCCTCTGGTCACACACGTCCCCGTCTGGGCATGCATGATGTCACGACCGCCGGGTGTATTAAGTAGCATGTTTAATCTGGTCCAGCGTCAGGGCAGAGGGCCGGGGGTCTGTCTGGCCAGCCCTCCCGGGGTCACCCAGAGACCACCGGGCCTCTGGGTGACCCCCTCTGGGTCTCCCCCCCCCCCACCCCACACCCCCGAGACCACACCCCGGGGATCCTTGTTGTCAGCGAGGCCCGTCTGTCTTTATAATCTCTTTACGGCCCGACCATACCTAATATGTGCTGCCCCTCGAGTGCCCTGACAGCACTTCAGGGGCCTCAGAGCGTCTCTGAGCTGCTTCTCTTGCCACTGGCCCCGCCGCCAGCCGAATCAATCTTACCGGGTAAGAGAACCGGCGGAGGATTCCCGCAACTACCCCAACGATACAGGGTCCCCAGGAAATGTGATCATGTCAATTCTTTAGTCATATTCTTTACAATATACTCCAGGTATCGGTACCAATATCGCTCCAGCGCTGACAATGCCAGCGGGTCTACGACCTTCTCTTCCTCTACCGAGGAGTCCATCATGCTCCTCCTGCCAGAGCGGGGAGTTACCAGCGCTGACAGAGAATGTAATTGTGTTTTGATTCCGCCACGTTATCGACAACAACAGATGAAATACGCTCCACACGGCGGGGAGCATGATGGAAGAGGAGCCGTCTCGTATCTCGTATCACAGATGTGCTGCTTCCGCGTCTCGCAAAAGGACTGAGGCAGGAGAACACGCAGGTGAGCAGGAGTGATAAATAGTTTATTCACTGACAATCTATCATATTCTTTTTCAACTGTTTGCCGCTCCTCATGCATGATACATGTGGCACGGTGCGACACCAACCAACAGAATATACAAGTTGGAAATAAACAAGAAGAATGACTTCCTGTCCCTGACTGAGAGACAACAACACTACAGGAGCTCCTGCAGTTTGTGTTCCACCGTGGTATGCTGAACCGGACATATACTCATTGTTAGTTCTCATACACACATTAGTGCACACACACACACACACACACACACACACACACACACACGCACACACACACACACACACACGCACACACACACACACACGCACACACACATTAACACACCAAAAGACATGCTGCTGAACTTGACATATTGTCATTGTTATTTCTAATACATACATTAGTGCGCACACACACACACACACACACACACACACACACACACACACACACACACACACACACACACACACACACACACACACACACATAAACACACACCTACACACACACTTACACACATACACACAAACAAAAACACACACTTACACACACACACACACACACACACACATTACACACACACACACACACACACACACCTACATTGGCTCCGAGTCAGCTGTGTATCACTGTAGCATCATTCCCCTCTCTGTGTTCTGGTGTTATTGATGCATTTTAAATAATTAATAGGCTCCGCCTCTACAATGGCAGCCTCATCTTTAAAGTGGTAAGCAAAGCCGGGGTAACTCTGCTCATGTCCTTGAATAGCAATGAGGGGAGGAGACGGCCACGTGTGATCCAGTGAGAGATGGACCACTCTGCATGCCAGGAAACAATCATGTTTATGTTATGTTTTTATCTGGATGGATTTTTATTCCAAATGTTTGTGTGTATAAACTCCTGTTGGACAGTTTGAATTGAGGTTTCAATTACAGTTTGTTTTGCAATTGCTAAAACAGGGCTAATTTTCTCAAAACACTTTCACACAAAACCACACACCCAAAGTGTAACACTTACTTATATATGTGGGACATAACTACACACTGTTGTGATCTTTAAACTGTATACTGTTGAACAAAACCTGGGTCCGGCCACAGGGCCTCTTTACCCATCCAGGGAGAATTGAGTGTCGTATCCGCCCTGGACAGCACCCACAACAACATCATCACATGCCTCTCCCATCGCCTGCACAAGAGGCTTGCACACATAGGGGCTGACGGTCATAAACCTTCCAGCAACCAAGGCCACAAAATCACCTTTTTAAGTAGATTGAGAAATGTGGCACACTGGAAAACAGAAGCAGACTATCGGCAGCAGGGGCGAGTAGGGTGGAGGGGTATTCAACGAGAAATTGTGGATGGTCAACAAACCCGTTTTTGGGGCCAGGGTTGCACTATGGTAGCGGACAGTGTCCCATACTACAACATGTACCTGCATCGTACACCTGGTCCGCCGGTGTCAACATGTCGCCCAGTCAGTCCAGAACTGTGTTGCATTGGACCTCCGTTCGGCGTGGCAAGGTTGGAAGAGGCACTGTGATGTGGGATGTTCACCAGGGAACATCCGCCGAGGCTCTGTGACTGAGTGTTGCTCCTTCCCCTTGTCCCGGTCTTTGTAAGGTTTGAAGCCAGCCTCTCCCATGGAAATAAACTCATGTGGGATCACATTAGCATCCATTTCCAGCGCTCGCCGAAAACAAAATAAAGATTTACAGTGAAACGAACAATCGGTATGATGTAGTCCAGCGGCAATAGTTCAGGAGGTGGAGCAGTCGCCTCACAACCGAAAGGTAGCTGGTTCTAACCCCTGTTTGGTGGGGTTGAATGTGTGTATGGACGGGGTGAATGTGAGACATGACTTGTACAGCGCTTTGGTTTAAAAATGCTATATAAAGGAAAGTCCATTTACCATTTACTGTAATCTATATTGCACTTACATACACATATTCATGTCTCAGACCTTTGATTCTTTTAAGAGTTTCTCACTAAATGCATCCTGTGTATGTGTGCGGATGGAGAGTGGAAGCCAGTGTGTAAGACGGGCTGACTTGCCAGATGTTGTGGTGTCCCTTATGGTGTGAAGGGAATGTGTGCTCTGAAGCTCTCTGAGTCGAATTGTATTATTATTTGATTATTGGCGCTTCCTGTGCCTCCATTGAGCAGTCAAACCTTTTCCACTAGTACTTGTTTCCACTAGTACTCCTTGGTTTTTCTGTCCTTTAGGGAAAAAAACCGTTGTTCTTTTTCATCTACAAGTTATAGTTTATGACATAGCAGCCATTCATGAAGTGAATACGGGACAGTTAAAGCACGGTCCCGCGTCCTGAAGGATGTAGAGGGACAGGACGGGTTGTTTTTAACAGTTCCTCTCTGTTCACTGGCCTCTCCAACGGGTGTAGTGGATGTGCAACTGAATCACCTAACATGTCACATTGGTTATGATTACTCCGTATCACTCACGAAGAGACTGACATGTTATTACAAAGTTGTATTTGTTTTTGGATAGAAAATGTTATGAATTAGCACATCACCCATTAATGAGCAGCCGTCCCGTGGTCTCGTTAATGGATGGTGTGTTCGACTGCAGCTCCGCCAACAGCTGCTAATGACTTAGGCTCTGATTGGCCTTCAGCTATTTAACTGTAACATGTGCACGTGAGCACACACACACACACACACACACACACACACACACACACACACACACACACACACACCATAATGACCATTAGGCCCAAAGAAGGAAGGAGGACAGTAAAGACAAGATATCAGATATCTACTGTTTAACATAAATAATTGATAAGGTCCTCCTTTAGGAGGCACCCTGTGGTCAACAAACTGGATCAATAATCTACCTCACAAGGCTACCTCCAGAGATCCCTGTATTTATTTAATGTTGATCATATTTGATCGCATATAAATTAAATGTATCAAAGCAGCGACAATTGTTGCTCATTGTGTGTGTGTGTGTTGTTTGCTTTTTATTTTTATTTTATTAAAACTGTGGAGCTCCGAGAGCTCTCAAAAGACCACCAGATGCCTGCGCAATCAGCGCAGCGTGTGTGTGTGTGTGTGTGTGTGTGTGTGTGTGTGTGTGTGTGTGTGTGTGTGTGTGTGTGTGTGTGTGTGTGTGTGTGCGTGCGTGTGTGCGTGCGTGTGTATGTAGTAGTAGTAGTATTATTGGGAATGAGGTGGAGTGTTTTGACTGTACAGTCAAAGGAGAGACTCAGTGGAGCCAGGAAGTAGTTGAAGAGAGAGAGAGAGAGAGAGAGAGAGAGAGAGAGAGAGAGAGAGAGAGAGAGAGAGAGAGAGAGAGAGAGAGAGAGAGAGAGAGAGAGAGAGAGAGAGAGAGAGAGAGAGAGAGAGAGCGCGCGCGAGCGAGAGAGAGAGAGAGAGAGAGAGAGAGAGAGAGAGAGAGAGAGAGAGAGAGAGATTATCTACCCACTGGTCACTAAAATAACAGAGATTGGGGGGCACGAGACGAGGGCACGAGCCCGTGAGACCACGACCCGCCAAAAGGTAGAGCGAGCAGCTCGAGCCTCTCAGACTCAGAGCAGCTCAGCGCGAGAGACGAGGAGGAGGAGGAGCACGAGACACGGAAGAGAGAGCGAGAGAGAGAGAGAGAGAGAGAGAGTGAGAGAGAGAGAGAGAATTAAAACAGCGACAATAAGAAGGAAGAACGACGTACTATAAGAGAGAGAATAATAACACACTAACTAATATAACTATAATTCATATAACTATTATAAACGTCAATAAGACCTATTGTTTTAAAGGTACTCTACCATCTAGTAGCTCCAACATGCCGCGGGTGGTCCCGGACCAGAGGAGTAAGTTCGATAACGAAGAGTTCTTCAGAAAACTGAGTAGAGAGTGTGAGGTAAGATATATTATGTTAATAACGTATTAATACAGTTATAGTTAATAGTATATATATATGTATATATATATATGTATATATACATATATATATATATAAGTACATGTACATATCTATTGCAATGTTTTATAAATGTATTAAAGTGTAATCAAACTGAACACACAGAGTGTGAGGTTTGAGGAATACATCTATTCGTGTTTTTATAAAGTATTAATAAAGTCGCTTAATCTACATACACATGTCTATACATTGAGCCGGGAGTGTGAGGTGAGAATACATGTTTTAAGTAATAAAGTAATTTAATCTACATACATTGAGCAGAGAGTGAGTGTGAGGTAAGACAAAGATACATGTTTTATACACGTTCAATGCAGTAGTTTAATCGACATTAAAGCGTAGACCTGATGATGTAGACCTCTATTTGGGACATTTTTGATATTCCTTCAGTTTAAATGAATTGTGTCTTTCGACACTTCGAAACGAACTGATTTGAAGGATCGAGACACAAACAACATACCTGTTCCACTTCCATGTGTGTGTGTGTTACTTGTGCATCCAAATACACAACTACGACAGGTAGACTATATTATACTTCTATA
>CM051010.1:26456710-26461710 GCA_027704905.1 Muraenolepis orangiensis
GAGTGTGTATGTGTGTTTAGAAAGCCTGTCCACAGATGCTGGTCAGCTGAAGCAAATTCTTGCTCATTAAAAATGCATTCTGGGAAATCAATGGACCTCCAGCAATGGACTAATCTCAGCATGAATTATTTAATATAAATTATTCGACAGCTAAGAATGGTGTGTGTGTGTGTGTGTGTGTGTGTGTGTGTGTGTGTGTGTGCGTGCACGTCTGTGTGTGTTTAAGTAAAGTAAATGGTAATGGAAATGTTGGGAAATATGTGATGTGTGTGTGTGTGTGTGTGTGCGTGTATGGTGTATAGTGGTCAGCGTTTGGCTGGTTTAGTAGGTCTGTGTGCAGGGTGCGTGTGTATGTGTATGTAGAGGTGTGTGCGTGTGCGTGTGTGGCTGCGTGGTGTGTAAAGGGGCATCCCTCGCTCCGTCACCCCGGTGACTCCTCGATCTATGAAGTTTTAATGAGGCCGGCGGGCGTCAATGGAGTGCAGTGTTACGCTCCTCCCACACATCTCCCAACATCTGACCAAGGCCAAGTTCTCTTCTGCTCACCCGGCTCTTCTCGGGCCAGACAAACAGGACCGGCTTCATGGAAGAGGTTCCTATTCTGAGCTTCTGCTTTACTTTGACTTACAAGGACCCCTTTCAGAGAGGTGCCGCTGACTACAGCACCGCATTCCAGCAGATCACAAAGTGACGTGTCAAAAGTGGCGTGTCGTGTTAAAGTGACGTGCCGTGTTAAAGTGACGTGCCGTGTTAAAGGGACATGGGTTCGGATTTCACCCCCACACAGACGTCCCATTGTGTCCCCAAAGCATAGGAGAAAAAATGGTGTTCATGTTGTAGCATCTTCTTCTACGTTCAGACACACACACACACACACACACACATGTATATATACAGTATATACGTATATATATATATATATATATATATATAAATATATATATATCCCATTGACTTACTTCCCACTTCACACTACCGCACACATACAAAGACATTCTCACACACACACGCACAGACACACACACACACACACACACACACACACACACACACACACACACACACACACACACACACACACACACACACACACACACACACACACACACACACGCACAGACATCTTGACTTCCATCAACGTGTGCCAAACCAAAAGTAGCTCAGCCAGAGTAAACTTGCCTTTTTACTATAGACTATAGTATAGAGTATTTATACTTAGGCATGTGTACACACCACACGCACACACGCACACGCACACACATACGCACACACACACACACACACACACACACACACACACACACACACATACACACACACACACACACACATACACACACACCGGGAGAAAGCGTAGTGTTGTAGCCATTGTAGCAGATTAATAAGAGCCAGCTGTGAAGGAAGTCAATTGTAGTGTTAGCAGCTAAATTGTAAGCAAGCATTTACCCTATAATATCCAGCTCATTCAAAGAGTAGCTGCTTGCTAAAGAGAGTCTTGGAGTAACCTTATCTTTGTGGTTTATTTCATCTGTAGTCAGCTCTTTTTTTGTATATACCACCAGCAATGAACACATAATTTGCATTGGTGCATCCATAATTACTTCTTTGAAATATTAGATATTTGCACTATGTCAGTCCACTGCACTGTGACCAGTGCAGTTTACGAAGCATTGGTGGGAACCCACAAGTTAAGTTCAAGTTAACCTGCTAGCACAAAGTCAACGCAAGGCCAAACACATTCAAGAACACGTGGATGTATTCATACAGAGGGGGGGGGAGTTGTAGAATGAAGAAGCAAATTAAAAGCAGACGAGCCACCATATTGTACAGAGGACTCGCTCTCTCTCTGCCTCTGTCACGTATACACGATACGACGTAGGTTCAATCAAACTTTAATTAATTTGTTTACTTGCAAAGCTTTGAAGCAGAGTTGTGAGTTCACCCTCTTGTTGGGAGCTCTTTAGATCTGACAAGAGGTCACAGGACAGTCTACAGAAACCAGACTCCCAGGTCACAGGGGTCATGCGGTTAGTGGTTGATCACGCTGCAGAGAAAACCCCCCCGGAGGGATAGGGAAGGAGATTAAGACTAATGACAGAGAGAGAGAGATGGCTGTCTTACCTCGCCCTTACCCAACAAAACACCTCAATTTATCCTCCTTTAATGAACTTAATGATACACAAACATGAATGAATGAAATATGAGTATATATAAGTTCTTAACCCGGAGGCTTATACCACTTATCACCTTCACATCAACATCTTAGATAATGTTATGCCTCATTCCTTAAACGTGCACCTTTGTAACCCAACACCAAACACAGAATCGTATACCGACACCAAAATGGGTATGGCTGGCGTTAATATTACTATGTTTCCATTATTACAAGCGCCCATCCCATAAAGTGTCTCCCATAAAGCTCTGGCCTCTCTGGTGAAAGGCAGATAGCACTTTCCCTCCCCACCGTAGCCCTCCATTGTTCTCCCAGCTCACACTGAAGGCAGCGTGAGACAGGTTTGCGGGCGCTGCTGCTTTGGTCAGCAAAACCTCACAACACAATGAACTGGGAGTTGTTGTTTTCAAACTTTGTGAAGTCACCTTCTGAGACTTCTCGTCTGTGGTAGTGATAAACAGAGCAACAGGATGTCTCTGTATGTTGTTCTGGTACGCTATAATATAGGGCTGGGCAAAAAAAACAAACATATATCAATAATATCCTGATATGAGACTATCGTCTTAGATTGTGGATATTGTGATGGGGCATAAGTGTTTTGTCTTTTTCCTGGTTTTAAAGGCTGCATTACAGTTAAGTGATGTCATGTTCTGAACTTAGACAGTGTGTGGGAGTATACAAAAATAGGCTTTGCTACTAATAGTCTACATTTGATATAGACTTTATTTATTGAATTACCAGAAAACATGGTATATCATGATCAAGATATTTCTATACTGTTTGTATATATATATATATATTGGGATAAAGAGATTTTGACCATATCGCCCAGCCCTATGATAGTGTGTTTTGGACAGCAGTAGAACATAAAGAATAGAACACCGGCCTAGCTAACATTCCCTAGAGAGACAATACCTGGCTGGGAATATTGGAGCATTTCACATGGCTTTTATCCTAAGCCACTTACAGTGGATTAACGTACCATTGAGGAGCAGACAGGGCGAGAGGCGTCTATAGCTAAAGCTTGTGTACAGGTGGACATTGGGGATCGAACCCTCGGAAGTGAAACCCTGGAGCCACCAGTGTGTCCTGCTCCCCCCTGTGTTACAGGGTGGCAGGATAGCTCAGTCTGTTGGGACTTGGCTTCACTGGTTCAAGTCCCTGAAACACCTGGGCACTGCCGAGGTGCCCTTGAGCAAGGCACCAGACCCCTACACTGCTCTCCGGGCGCTGTGTATAAAATAGCAGCCCGCTGGTCCTTATTCCTTATACTAGGATGGGTTAAATGCAGAGAAACAAATGTCACTGTGTGTTTACATGTACAGCATGTGACCAATAAAGAAGATTCAATCCTCCAGATGTAGATGTATTTGTAGTGCAGGGACATACTGTATGTTGGTGCAGTTCAGAACAGTATACAGTATGCTAACCCAGCCCAAGGGTTGATTTAGAGTGAACCGGGAGGGGATGTTTGGGGGAGAGCGCTCAGTGCCCTGGGGCCGTAGCCTACGCATGTGAAGGGTGGAGCGTGGCGGTTGGAGCATAATGGAGGGTTTTCCAGAGATGCCCGGGTTGGAGGGAGGCTGGTGTCGTGTTACCTCTTCATCAGAAGCCCTTCCATTGGTGCGTGACTTGCCGTTGACATCATCAATGCCAGACCACTAATTGGTTCCCTCTGCTGCTCCTACCGCTGCGGCTATGTGTGTGTTTGTGTTTGTGTGCATATTTGTGTGTATGTGTGTGTGATGTGTGTGATGTGTGTGCACACTGAGTGTGTCATGTGTGTAAGTTCCTTGAATGTGTGCTTCAGTTTTCAATAACATCTATAGATGGATGTATTGAACACTGAATCATGCCTACTAAAATATATATTTTTATCATCCCACCTGGCATCAAATAACGTCCTCTCAGCATCAGGTCGATGGCTCCACCCTTTCCCATGATGCATTGCAGCATCCCAACCCTGTGTGTGTGTGTGTGAGTGTGTGTGTGTGTGTGTGTGGGTGTGTGTGTGTGTGTGTGTGTGTTTTTGTTTGTAGTATACTTCTAGTATTTTATGTTTAATTTAGTGTGCTTGTGAAATTGTGCCTGTTTGTCCATTTACTGTCAACAACGAGTAAAAGATGGAGAGCATATCCATATACAGGAAGGAGAAGGAGGAGACAGATGGAGGAGGTGCAGGGGCTGTGGAATCCAGCATGTGTGTGTGACCTCAGATCCCCTGGTGTAGGCCCCTCTGCTTAACTGACACACCTGCTGGTGTGTGTGTGGTGTGGTGTGTGTGTGTGTGTGTGTGTGTGTGTGGTGGTGTGGGTGTGTGTGTGTGTGTGGTGTGTGTGTGTGTGTGTGCGTGTGTGTGTGTGTGTGTGTGTGTGTGTACATATAACAAACCGTACATCCATATTATTTCTACTGATATACCAGTATATTTTGTATGTGATTCTCCCTTCCTCCGCCCTCTCTATTGTGTTATTTAATATCTCTCGTCATATCTCTCCGTATTTGCATTATATTTCCATGTGAACAAACAGCCGTGCAGATGCTTAGTAGTAGTAGAGGCATAGAAGTGGTCTGGGATCAGGAGGTCAACAATCTGCTTTATCTCCACCTGCTCTCCTGCCTTGGCTCGCACCTGGCCCGCACCTGGCCCGGTGTCTCTCACACATACATTCACACACACACAAACACACACTCTCACACACACACACACACACACACACACACACACACACCTGTTTTAATTGTTCTCTGGGCCTCCACTCTCTAATTATCTTTGCTCCCCCCTCTCGTCAATGTCAGACTCTTTTAATGTTCACCGCTGTTTGTT